>OX454417.1:86449541-87049541 GCA_949715475.1 Microchrysa polita
AATCTAAAACTTTTCTCCGATTTTTTTTAAACGAATGTTTAACAGTCTAAATTTTAGGCTCTACTCAACTTTTTTCAAACAAGGCTGATAGCTAGGGCCACGAAATTTATAGCAAATCTATACGATGTCCTACAAGTTTGAAAAATTTTAGAAATAGTCTACTCACAAAATTCTGAAAAAATTTTGGTTTGAAACACGAAAGCTGTACTTTTTCCACATATACTGGGCATTCCCAACGAGCTCTCGTCTTCACAATTTCCCTTTTCTGGACATATAACTATATGATTTAACTTTGATCCCTGTTTTGAGGTGTTCCAGCCAGAAAAACGGCGAGGCTAGGTGTTTCCGTGACTTCGCAAATCTAGGGAACCACTGATCTAACCCAATGTATTGATACTCCAATCACAGTAGAGACAATTTTGAACGAAAATTGGAATACTGTGGATTCACTCACCGGAAAAACAGCCAAAATTATCGACGCAGGACTCAGGTTTTCGAATGGCAAAATTGCTATCTACTTTCCACCAAAAATTTGCTAAAAAAAAACTGCTAATTTGAAGTGTAATAAATGCAAAAATTATTATTCTGAAATCAAACATTTGATAACCGTCATCTTATAAAATGATCCCCCCCGCTCCCCTGTCCGAATAGCTATCTACGCCACTGATTTTTTATTAAAATTTCATATAATACTGACCAAATCATGATTGTGCACAGAGAAAACCTATGCCGGGCTTGCTGCAGCCAACTTCACTCCACCTCCACTATCAATTTTTATGTCTCCCAACTCAATAGTCTGTTTGCACTCCGCAACAAATCTACGGCATTAGAAAATATGTAACATGCATTTTCGTTGACTTTTGCCTATCACTGCAGCACTGCAGGCATAAAACTCTGGCGGATCAGCCTAAATAAAACCCAACTTAAATTACGAAGTTGAGGCGTCACACATCACATATC
This sequence comes from Microchrysa polita, assembly GCA_949715475.1. Classification (NCBI taxonomy): domain Eukaryota; kingdom Metazoa; phylum Arthropoda; class Insecta; order Diptera; family Stratiomyidae; genus Microchrysa; species Microchrysa polita. Next base: position 86,450,502 of record OX454417.1, read on the forward strand.
AGTGTTCTGCTAGTTTTTCGATTGGACAACTTTAACTAAGTCATAATTTAAAGAGTGCTTCTGGCCATTGGTCATCTAAACTTTAATTTTCAATTGAATTTCCATGTTTCAGTCATTTGCACTTTTCAGTATATCTAATTTAATTTATTTTCTGAAAAAATGTCACACTGTGATTTTTCTTTCCATCACAAGAAGTATTCGTTTGATCGGCGAATGGACTTTCCATCTAATAAAGTACTTTACATCAAAGCCATAGCATTTGGACTTTGACATGAAAACATTTTTTTTTTTGCAGTTCAATAAGAGGAGAGAGGTGATAGCGTGTCCAAGTATTTCAAATTTATTCAGTTCCATAAAAATGAAGGTTTTAAATTGAATTTATGAATTATGGGATATGAAGTGTGGCGGTGACCAGGAAAGGAAAGATTTGAATTTCAAAGTTATTGAAAATTGTTATCAAAGTGGTGCTCACACCAACGAGGCACGCATTTTCTGCCGCGAATTCGAGACGGAAAATTCGTCGCGGTTTTTAGTGTTCACACGGGCGCAAAAAATTGGCTGGGTGCGGATAGGCCATATTTTACTTAGTTACGCCATGCCATCGTACGGAATTGCGCAATTACTTATTGTTTAATAGAATCATTAAAACTATTTTCACTTTGTATGGGAGGTACCCTTAGTTTTTGTCCGAATGAGTTGATTTTTGGTGGGTGGGGTTGACTATAACCTACAATCCACACAACAACCAAAATTTAGCACTCTGCTCTAATTTTTGGGGGGAGTTATGGACATGCCATCTTGACAAATTGAAATGGGGGGATAATGGGGGGTACTTGACAGGAGCGACTCAATGTTTACTTTAAAATGATCTTCAACTTATTGTGAAATACTTATACAAAATTTTACGGCTGAAATGGCATTCTTTATAAAGTTATGGAGCTTTTAAAAAAGGTCTAAAATGAAAATATGGTAATTTATTTTCTAGTCTAAATTTCAATTATATATCTGACATATATATATATATATATATATATATATATGAAATTGTTGTGACCAACATCCAGGCTATATGAACGGAACGAACGTAAATGGAATTTACCGCAACTTCCTTTAAGACTTTCAAAATTTTCTCGGTCTATAAACCTTCTTCAGCGTAAGACGGATTAAACAAACAAACAAAAATCCATTGTGTCCTATCTTCTGTATAAAACGAAGCACTTTATCGTCAGGATAATCCTAAGAGTTTTTCCTATACTGGAATTGACGTTATGAAGTGTCAAGTGTTCCATGGTAGCCTACCCTACTACAAACTTTGAACAGAGTTGCTCAATAGTGTTAAGCAGTGTTGGTTTATGTATTTAACAGTTGATGTAACCACCTCTAATACAGTTAAAACTTCTCTGGATAATTATGGCTCCATTACACTACGTCATATCATCATATTTCTATCATATCCTTGCCGATTCGATTTCATTTAGCACACGTATAAAAATTTAACAGCGAAAGAATCGAGTAGGCTTAATCACTTACTGTACAAAATACTAAATAACGATACAAAGAAGAGGAGCGCACTTCGGGGCATGAAATATAATTTACAACCGGTTACCATACCTAGCAAGGATATATACAAAATTTCATAAAAATCGGTCCAGCCGTTTTCGAAGGAGTTCGGAAACAAACTTTTTGAGGAGAATTTCATATATTAAAAGATCTAAGGATATGAGCCGGTTCGATTTCATTTAGTACACGTATATGTAAAAAATTTCTTTGGGATTTAAAAAAAAAAATGTTGTCCATAAACCTTCTCCAACGTAAGACGGATAAAACAAAAAAAAATCATCATCCAAATCGGTCCAGTGGCTTAGACGTTTACTGGCAAAAGACACAAATACACATCCATTTTTATATACAGTCTTGACTCGGTAATGGGGATCTCCTTAATCCGGATATCACGCTAATCCGGACCACTAAATGTTTTCCACTATGTATTCTATAGTCCGGATCTCGGCAGCAATTTTGACTCTATAGTCCGGATGGTCCGGATATGATATTTTCGGGGTGAAATGGTAGATTTTGTCTCGTACTTTTTACGGGACGGCCGGCATGGCAAATGACATGATGCTGACTAATTTCAAAGAAATAATACATTTATCGGGTTTTTTTTTATTTATTTGGACTGTTTTTCCTTAGCAAAAACGTGATCGCGCTATTCGGATGTTCCGATGGTCCGGATTACCCCTTGCAATAATTGATCCGGATTATCGAGTCAAGACTGTATATAGATTTGGAGTATGTACACCAACATCGAGTTGTACTACACTGCATCTTTCATATAAATTGTTTAAATAAAATGTAATTAGGCAGCGAATATTCGCGGCGTAAAAAAAAATGCTGCAATACTGGCGAATTTTCGCGTTGGTGTGAACATCTTCATACAACGCAGTGTGTTACAATATTGCAGCCGCGAACGATTCGCTGCCGCGCCGATGTGAGGAACGTGTAAAGCCTTTGAGCGAAATTAAATGGCAGAGTCAAAGTGCAAATTTTCTTTCCTCTGAAATTAAAATACCCGTTAAAAAGACGTTTGTATACCTAACCGATATAACGTCTTCAACTCCTCTCCTTGAATGAACTACTAATTAAAGAGAACAATTCTTTGCGTGCATCATTTTTCCCGGAAACACTTATTGTCAATTACAATAATCACGTTTTCAAAGTCCTATGGTATACATATACATAGTTGGCTTAACAAGGCACCGTTAATTGTCAATTATTCGAGAAAATTTCCTTATCCCATTCCGTTGCAATTAAAAACAAACAGATACAATCCTTGCTACGTGTATCCTGTTCTATATCTCATAGCTCTTGCTTGCTTTGCTTCTGGTCTTTTGCAAGCTTGTGGCAATAAATTGCCCGCAAAAGGCCAATGAATAATTGCCAACAACGTCTCAGTCACGTAATGACCTTTAAGCGTAATTATTCTGGAAATTCTATTTCACGTAATTTATATATTTTCTACATAGTATGCCTCTTCAACTGTCTGTTTGTAGTTGTTGTTCTGTTAACTGGATAAAGGTACGAGTTGGTAATACGGAATGGTAGAAAGCATCGTTGTCCGGGCATTTTTGTATTACATTATTATTGTAGTACAACTGCAATTTGAGATTTATTACAACGTCGTTTCGTTATTTTTAAATGCAATGATAGTCCTTTTGAGGACTACAATTGCAATTTATTATGGATTTTCCAAAATAAAATTGCAAATTATAATAAATTGTTAAATATAGAAATGTTTATGTAATTGCTCGTTCTGAAAAGATTCGAGTGGACTCATCTCCACATGAATCTTTTCAGAACAAGTACTCACGAGGCGGAGTTTGTTTCAATAATTGGTGTATTGCATCCGAAGAAAATTTTCGATACCTATAGTTAAACGTTTACCAGACTCCTGCAAAAAAAACGACAGTTTGAGACATTTCTTCCCCCAATCCCTAATTACCCACACAAAATCGTGTAACCTCTTACAGACATCAGAAAGGGTATAGGCGACAAGTTTGAATTTTGAATTTTGAATTTTGAATTTTGAATTTTGAATTTTGAATTTTGAATTTTGAATTTTGAATTTTGAATTTTGAATTTTGAATTTTGAATTTTGAATTTTGAATTTTGAATTTTGAATTTTGAATTTTGAATTTTGAATTTTGAATTTTGAATTTTGAATTTTGAATTTTGAATTTTGAATTTTGAATTTTGAATTTTGAATTTTGAATTTTGAATTTTGAATTTTGAATTTTGAATTTTGAATTTTGAATTTTGAATTTTGAATTTTGAATTTTGAATTTTGAATTTTGAATTTTGAATTTTGAATTTTGAATTTTGAATTTTGAATTTTGAATTTTGAATTTTGAATTTTGAATTTTGAATTTTGAATTTTGAATTTTGAATTTTGAATTTTGAATTTTGAATTTTGAATTTTGAATTTTGAATTTTGAATTTTGAATTTTGAATTTTGAATTTTGAATTTTGAATTTTGAATTTTGAATTTTGAATTTTGCTTGATCTTGATCGGATTATTCTAGATTGACTAGATTAAACGCCATTCGCAATTCGCACGCAGATTTAGCATGCATCAGGAATAGCAGAATAATATTATTGTTGAATCACTCGGAAAATTCATCAGAAGACAATCGAAACGGATTTCGAATTTCGGTAGTTTTACCTTATCCACCTAGTGAACAATTTAAAAGTTGGGGAGATACGAAGTTCGCCGGGCCAGCTTGTATTTAAATGAGAAAGCTAGTTAAATTTATATGCACAATAAGAAAATCACTGTTTCACTTATTGAGTTAAATTTATTATTCTAAACTTTTGTAGAAACTTTCAACAGAACAGATATCATTCTAAAATAGTCAACATTATACCTAATGATTACATCACAATTCACAATTAGAAAAAAAGTCTACACAACAAATACTTATAACCTAACAGAAACACGTCTTAACATCGGTCAAACTTTTGTCAAATTACGAATTTCGTTTTCTAAAAAGGCTTCAGCGTCTTCGAGGCCGATATTTGACAAGTCCGCTACTTTGAACTCCATAGAACTTTGATTTGTATGTCGTTGGTCTAACTCCAATCCATAGCACCTAGAACCAGAATAATTAGAATTTGTAAAATTAGAGCAGTTAAATGTAGGTGCTGATGGCTCAAAATTGAAATTATCATCAATCTCGGAAAAGTCTTGGTAGACTGTTCCATACGTCGTATTCGTACCGGCATTTGGCATAGAGTAGGCAGAGGAACAATTCGAATAGGGATTAACGGATGAAAAATAATAATTACTGTCAGCACTAAAGTAATCAGCTGTTCCGTAGTTAATCCGATATACATTGGGATCACAGTAGAATGTATTGTTCGCAATATTGTTTGTGTTGTTTTGATAGCTGGCGTCAAAGTAGCTGTTGTTGAAACCACCGTGATTCCATGATGAGTTTGAATTCCACAAATTTGTCGCATTGATAACCTGTTGTTGATAATTGCATTTAATATCCAGTGGAGTAGATGGCACCGATAGCTCCGAAGGCACATCGATATTCGTGTAACAATCATTTCCTACTGTAACAGGATCTGCGCGAACCGAGTCAATTTCATCCAAGTATAGATCAATCGTATCTAGCACACTGGAATCGGGTTTCAATTCTTCATCAAGACACACTTCTATTGTCCACTGAAATTCGGCCAAGCCCTTGACACTATCTCCTTTTGGGCAATTTATGTCCTCACTTGATTCTGCACTATCTAACAAATCGCCAATAGACACTTTGCATACCACTTTCAGCGATTCGTCGTCATTTGTTGTTACTTCACTAATGTCATTTATTGGTAAATTGTTGGATTGAATATCAGATTGTACGGGGTCCGGACACAATTTCTTTGTACAATTTCCAGTTACATTCTTTTTAGCCTTTCGCTTTTTAACACACTGCGAATTATTAGCGATATTTTCTTTATCGATTATTTGACATTTTGTTTTATTGCGCCTGGTCGGTTTTCGGATGCCCAAAAAAATATCTTTTCGGCGTCTGTTATTAAACCAATTTTTTATTTCTGCAACAGATCGATTGAATTTTTCGGCAAGTTCACGAAAATCTCCATGCACGAGAAAACCAAGTTGACTATAATATTCTTCAAGCAGTGCCAGTTCAGTGTGAGAAAATTTTTTTCGATCTTTTCGTTTTGACTTTATTTCCCACATTTTTTATGTAAGTTAGAGTTCACTTTTGTTCACGCCGTCGAAGTAACTGCGGTCTGTGGACGGTTAGACTATATTCCTTATGCACGCAAACTGTAAACTGTAAAATACCTGTACCTGGAGTTTGATCTCACTAACAAAGTCAGAACTAATATGGCTGAAAGTGTGATACCCTTCACATTATAAGCAATATTTTATACAGGTTTACTGGCAACTTGGCCTATTTCCTAGGACACATTAAACAAGGGTGAAATTGTAACAAAATAACATCAACAAAAAAATAAATTGAGGGGTATAGAATAAAAACCGGTAATCTCCACTTTTATGACAAGATGACCTAATGATGTAGTTTGATTAATTAATATTAGTGCAATACAGAAATGCTATCAGTTTATTGGGAATAAGCGTGAATCCATGTTAATTTAACTATAGAAAAATATGTTCAGTTGCAAAGCGGCTATCTCCACTTGCATGTTAGAATCAAAATTCAAATCCAAATCAAAGGTAAGGTTCATCATAAATGTGGCACGATAGCCCGACGTCGGGCTTTGGTTGCCTGAATCGTTGACCTCCAATTGTCGCGGTTACGTGACCTTGTCCTATATTTTCGGAAGCCCAGCAGCTGGTAGGCGTCTTCACCTAGCGAGCCATCGGTGTTGCCAATAATTATCGATATAGAGGAAAGACACGTCTGGCTTTTATCGCGTACAAAATTCAAGTGAAGTCTTTATTGATTTCAGAGAGGTACATAGGATTACAAAAGCAGTGTTGCCAGTTCAGTATTTTACAACATTGATAAACCTAATTTCAACAATCGGTCATCCACGCAACCTCGCTCCGTCAATTCGCTGTGCGTTCAGTACTTTCTTTGGCATGCGATTATCGTCCATTCGCTGTACATGCCCCGCCCATTGCAAACGTTGAAGCTTCACGATCTTCGTTACTTCCAGCTCATCGTACAATTGATACAACTCGTGGTTGTACCGGATACGCCATTGATCTCGCTCGCGGACGGCCTCGAAAATTCGCCGAACGACCTTTTGTTCGAATCTGTCTATCAAAATTTCGGAGGCTTGGATGAGGGTCCATGTTTCGCAGCCATAACATAGTACAGGTCGGATGATCGTTTTGTACACGCGGAGCTTCGTGTTCCTATGTGCAGGTTTCGAATTAATTGTAGGGAGGACCGAGAAATGTTATTGGCTAGTTGTATACGTCGCTTAATTTCGTCGGTTTCGTTGGTGTCCTCTGATAAGTTACAACCCAGATAGTTGAAGTTGTATACATACTCGATATTCCCCACTATGATGCTTGAATTTGCTTGCGTCCTTGTTTTCGATTGTATCATGGCCTTCGTTTTGCTTTCTTTGATATACAGTCTAACTTCCTTCGCGGCGCTTTTGAAGTTAAGCATCACCCAATCTTCGAGACATGATGTTGATGTCGTCGGCGTACGCTACTAATTAAGTCGACTTGATGAGTAGCGTTCCGCTGCTGTCCATATTCATGGCTCGAATTACACACTCCAAAGCAAGGTTGAAGAACGTCGGCACCAGCCCGTCGCTCTGCTTGAGTCCAGTAAGGGCTCTGCACTTTGACCTGCGAGACGGATATTAGTCGTCGTCATCCTTGTGAGTCGCACTTTGCCGGTATACCAAAATGCAGCTTAACCCTTCTGTCGGCACATAGGTCTGGCCAGACCTTTGGCACTATATTTTGGTCAAAAAAGTATAGAAGATGAAATCGTAGCGACTTCATATTTCATGATATCCTAGAATAATATGTTTAGAAGCATTTTGCAAAAAATTAAAAAAATCGGTTGAAGTTTTGAGCATGTTTTTGATGATTTTCAATTTATAGTGCTTTTTGATACCCATTAGGTCTGGCCAGACCTATAGTTTTTCCCCGCATTTTCGTCTTGAGGTAAAAAGTGAAAATATTAAATTCTCTTAAAAATCTCCTATTTATAATGTAATAAAGTCATTGAAATTCCATTTGTACGATAAACGATAAGATTTTCTGAGATTTTGCTTTAAAAAGCCGTGAAGTTCGCAAATTGGGTACGCCTAATTTTATCCCGTCTTATAACATCACCCAATCCACTGAGATTTGATTCTAGGAAAATCAAAAGAGTTTTATTTCCTTTGTAATAGTATGAACTAAGTATAAGTGACTTACGATGGTGTTTATTAATAGATTTAATTGAGATATTTACAGAAAATTTAGAATTTAATGATTTTTGGGGTTGAAAATTCCCTATTTCTTTCTATCTATTTTCCCAAATCTGCAGACTAATATCGTGGTAAAATCTACCAACAAAGTGCCAAATATTTCCCCAAAGATATTGGAATTGGAAAATTTTATCAAACTTTCTGTGCGGATACGCAATGAAAAAAGAGAAGCAAAAATAGAAGAAAAAAAGGGAGAAACATGTTTGTACTAATACCACCTCAAAATATGTCTTCTTAAAAACGCCTCTAGTATATCTCCAAAAACGATTTTAATGCTTTTATTGTTTATAAATGGCTGTAGAGAATGGGTAGAATGATTATACCGATAAAAATTTCACTTTTTCTAAAAATTAAAATTTTTTTCTCAGTAGGTCCAGCCAGACCTATTGGGTATAGAATATGCATATTGTAGTAGGTGCCGACAGAAGGGTTAATGTTGTACACTGCTTGAAGTCGACAAAGATTTGGCTTACGTCGATGTTATATTCCCAGCACTTTTGAAGTAGAAGCTTCACTGTGAAAAGCTGATCGGTCGTTGAGCGACCAGGTCTGAAGCCGCCTTGATACTCGCCAATGACAATTTTCGATAAAATCTTATAGGCCGTACAAACTAATGATATGCCCTGTAATTCTTACACTTCAGCTTGCCAACCTTTTTGTGGATTGGGCAGATTATGCTTTTGCGCCAATCTTCGGGGATTACCTCGTCGTTCAATATTTTCAGCAGTAGCACATGCACAGCGTTGGTCAGGCACGTTCCACCGTGCTTCAGTAGTTCTTCTGGGATCTCGTCAACCCCGGGCGATTTATTACGTTAAGTCCTTTTTATTTGAATATGAAAATGAAATGTATGAAATTGTTTTGTGTGAAATTGAATTTTTTAAATATTACAAAAAAGAGCTAACTACATACAATGTTTATGCCGATGTACCAATAGTAAGTTTGATTTTCGCAGTAAATAAAGCTAGTTACACTTTCTTTTTGATTAACTCGCTTCCTGTTCATCATACAAAAGATTTTACGATATTGATATTTTCTGTATTTCCTTAGCGCTATAACTCTGTCAATTTTGATTGTAGAGTAAGACTTATTAAAGTAAATTTGTAGAAAATTGTGTGCTCTACAAAATTGTATCGGAACATTTTGTGCTTAAATGGACTGGAAAGAAAAACTGATAAAAAAAAATTCAAGACGGCGATTGGAGAACAGTAACGGTGATAAAATAAATACCTAGTGCGAGAGTCCTACATTAGATCAAAACCGCAGATGTGTTATTGATATCTAACTTCCAAGATCGTAACTGATGTTTTTGTAGATATGGTGAGATCAACAGCACGCTCAGCAGAGTTACTTATTTGTTCGTCACATGCAGTGGCGTAACGTACGATGATCCATGTGTTCAGTGGATTGGTGGAGAAGTTAAATTTTTAAACTTGCTGGGAGAAGTGCCCTTCCCCCCTTCTTTAAGGTTCTTGCGTAAAATTGCGTCATTATGATTCAATTCGTTGAGAGTTTGAATCTTGAAGAGAACGCAGCAACTGCGTGTTGACCGCGAAATCCTTTAGCGAAGTCGAAATTAGAAAGTTTATTTGTTTTTAAGAATTTAAGAGGTTTCAAAAACGAAAATCGAAAAAAAACTCGACGAACCGTACAAATGTTCAAAAAAACAAACACAACTTTTCAACTTCAACAAAAGATATACAAATTTATTCCGCCGCAAACAATCAAATTATAAAATCAATTCAAGGTTATAAAAAATCGCGAGGTCAAAATCAAATCAATCAATAATTCCAAAATCGAGGTTCAATAAACGTCTTTCGTAACGAGAGTGATCCGTTTTCTCAACGTTACGTTCCTCGTAAGCAGTAAGCTACAGGTGGGTGAACTACTCGATACCGCAGTTCAAGGCCAATTTCAAAATATATGTAACGTTGTATGTAGCATACTAACAAATTCTAATGTTTCTATGTTTCAGGTTTATGTTTATGGTTATGGTTTATGCACTTACTAAATCTATTACTGATAAAATTGTACTAGCTGTATTCAAATGTAGGTCAATGCCAAAAACGATCAGCTGTTTTTGACAGTATTAAGATAAACATTGAAAATGGATTCAAAAGTAAGTTATTTCAAAATTAATTCAATTGTTTAAATTCAAGTTAAAAATGTATTCCTTTTCCAGATTTATGACGTGCTCGTGACTACGGTGAAGGCGAAATGGCCATCGGCCCATATAACATCAGATAAGTATTTTGAATGCTGAATATGCAAAAGGTGCAGGTCGAATCAGACGAGGTCGAAGAAGCGCCGGTAGTGGCCAAGGAATCGATTTGAGCGATCCTAAACAATTTGTTTTAACAAACAAATGTTTGCATGTGAAGCATTCCGTCCAGATAATAATTAATCCGAAGTTGCTTCTGCATGACTCATTTTTATTTGTGGGAGCTCTAGCATTAATTTGATTTCAATTGATTTAATTCAATTTGGGCATGAATACGCGACGTCAACAAGTGGTGGTAGTTTTGGCCAACGTCGTCGAAGTCATATATATGTGAGTTACCTGATGTGATCCTCAGATCTAGGGTGTAGGATCAATGACTGTTACGAATCAGACGGTCTTTTTCGCCATTTCTCTTGAATTTACTTATACGCCAGGAAATTTGAACAAAAATTTGGCCAAACTTCGGAAAAATTAAGGGAAAGCTGGATTTTTGCATGAGCCTTCCTTTCGAGGTCCTAAACAAGACCCTAAAAGTCCCCGTCTCTACGAGTGCCGCTAGCGGTGCTACAGAGGGTCAAAGACCCTCGAAAACAGGTTATTCTGAATAACTCGATAACGGTAGCATATACAGAAAAGTCGTGTATGGCAAAATTGAAGCTCTTGTGCTTTTTCGTATTCAAATGGGAATACCGAATACGTTCGGGTACTCCTAACGGTGCCAGGAGGTCTAACGGTATTTTTAACAATTTTTCAAGAAAATCTCTATAACGGTAACTCGTACTAAAAGCTTTTGTGTGGAAAATTTGTAGCCTATAGAGTTTTGAAGAAAGCGTTTAAGTTTCATATCAATACGTGCAGCCTTAAGGGCGCTATGGGGGTTCAAACCTTAAAAAAATGTGTTTTTTGGGGTTTTTCGTGAATGGCGCTAAGACGGGGGAGTGTGCTCTCTGGTCTTCTGGGAGAAGTTTGAAGTATATGTGGCTGTTAGTAAGACGCCAAAAGTCCCCAAAGATGGGGGCCCCCCTAACGATGTTATGAGGGTCCAAAGATTCAATTAAGCAGTTTTTGTGGAATATCTCTATAACGGTAACGTCCACGGAAAACTGTTATATGGCAAATTTGTAGCTTATACAACGCTCAACTAAATATCCGAATTTCAGATCGATGCGTGCAATGCTAAGGGCGCTATAAGGGTGGTTCTGAACCGTACAATAACGGTATTTTTCGGTTTTTCGTGAATTTCTTCAAAACGGGAACGCATTCGGGAAGGAGGCCTATAACAATTTGTTGCTTCTGTAATTTCAACTTAAAATGCCAAAACAACTCATCTATGCGAGCACCCCCAACGAAGCTATGAGGGGTCAAAGTTAAACAAAAAACCGCTTCTCGGAATTTTTTTAATAACGTTAACCTCTTGAGAGAACCAATCTTAGATAAATTTGTAGCGCATGTGGCTGTTAGTAAGGGGCCAAAAGTCCTCAACGACGGAAACCCCCGTAGAGAAGTTATGAGGGTCCAAACATCCAAAAATGCAGTTTTTTGGGAATATCTCTATAACGGTAATGTGCACCGAAAACTGTTATATGGCGAATTTGTAGCTTATACAACGCTTAATTAAATATTCGAATTTCAGATTGATGCGCGTAATGCTAAGGGCGCTATGAGGGTCCGAACAATACAATTTCGGTATTTTTGGTTATTTTCCTGAAATTCTCTGTAACGGTAACGTATAACAGACGCAGTCTGTAAAAATTTGTTGTCTGTATGGTTCCAAATAAAATTCTCCACCGATTTGAATGCGCCTGAGGCAACCATACGTGCATTACAACGTTTAAACTAACTAATTTTTGAGGAAGGTATGTGTAGTATGTAGTGTATGTGTGCACGTATGGTTGCCTCAGGTGCATTCATATCCCTGGAGTATTTTATTTGGAACCATACAAACAACAAATTTTTACAGACTGCCTCCGGTATACGTTACCGTTAAGGAGATTTTCACTCAAATAACCAAACATACCGAAATTTTAAGGTTTGGAGCCTCATAGCGCCCTTAGTACTGCACGTATTAATCTGAAAATTGAACATTTACTTCAGAGTTGTAAAAACTTCTAATTCGCCATATAACAGTTTTCGGTGCACATTACCGTTATAGATATATTTCCAAAAAACTGTTTATTTGGATGTTTGGCCCCTCAAAACTTTGTTAGGGGGGCTCCCATTGTTGGGGACTTTTGACGTCATACTAACAGCCACACGAGCTACAAATTTGCCTCAGACGGTTTCCCTCTAGAGGTTACCGTTATTAAAAATTTTCCGAGAAACGGCTTTTTGTTTAACTTTGACCCCTCATAACTTCCTTGGTAGTTTACGGGTAAATGAGTTGTTTTGGCATATTAATTTGAAGTTACAGAAGCAACAAATTATTACAGGCGTTCCCATTATAAAGCAATTCACGAAAATAACTAAAAATACCGTTATAGTGCGCTTCGGACCCTCATAGCGCCCTTAGTATTGCAGGCATCAATCATAAATTCGGATATTTAAATAAGCGTTGTATAAGCTACAAACTCGCCATATAACAGTTTTCAGTGCATATGACCGTTATAGAGATATACCCAGAAAACTGCATTTTTGGATGTTTGGACCCTCATAACTTCTCTAGGGGGGCTTCCATCGTTGGGGACTTTTGGCCCGTTACTAACAGCCACATGAGCTACAAATTTATTTCAGATTGGTTCTCTCAAGAGGTTACCGTTATTATAAAAATTTCCGAGAAGCGGTTTTTTGTTACCTCTTTGACCCCTCATAGCTTCGTTGGGGCTGCCCGCATAGATGAGTTGTTTTGGCATTTTAAGTTGAGGTTACAGAAGCAACAAATTGTTATAGGCCTCCTTCCCGAATGCGTTCCCGTTTTGAAGAAATTCACGAAAAAACGAGAAGTACCGTTATTGTTCGGTTCTGACCATCAGAGCGCCCTTAGCATTGCACGCATCGATCTGAACTTCGGATATTTAGTTAAGCGTTGTATAAGCTACAAATTTGCCATATAACAGTTTTCGGTACACGCTACCGTTATAGAGATATTCCCCAAAAACAGTTTAATTGAATCTTTGGACCCTCATAACTTCGTTAGGGGGGCTCCCATCTATGGGGACTTTCGGCGTCTTACTAACAGCCAGAGAAGCTACAAATTTCTCCGAGAAGACCATAGAGGACACTCCCCCGTCTTAGCGCCATTCACGAAAAATCCCAAAAAACACATTTTTTTAAGGTTTGAACCTCCATAGCGCCCTTAAGGCTGCACGCATTGATTTGAAATTTGACCGCTTTATTCAAAACTACATAGACTACAAATTTTCCTTACAAAAGCTTTTAGTACGTGTTACCGTTATAGAGATTTTTGTGCAACATTGTTAAAAATACCGTAAGACCTCCTGGCACCGTTAGGAGTACCCGAAAAAGCACAAGAGCTTCAATTTTGCCAAACACGACTTTTCTGTATATGCTACCGTTATCGAGTTATTCAGAAAAACCTGTTTTCGAGGGTCTTTGACCCTCTGTAGCACCGCTAGCGGCACTCGTAGATACGGGGACTTTTAGGGTCTTGTTTAGGACCTCGAAAGGAAGGCTCATGCAAAAATCCAGCTTTCCCTTAATTTTTCCGAAGTGAAATGCCAATTTTCCTGGGGTATTATAACCAACACATTGATTTTATTGTAAATAAAGCAAGAAGTATGCTTGGCTTTATATTAAGGCAGAGCAAAGATTTTCAAAATATAAGTAGCATTATAACACTTTATACAGCATTAGTGAAACCGATTTTCATGTATGCATCATCAGTATGGACACCATTCTTTGACGTGCATATAAAAAGATTGGAAAGAGTACAACATAAATTTTTATCGTATGCAGCTTATAAAATAGGTTTACAAAATCCGACCTGGACTAATAATTATAAGGAAGTAGCACGTATATGTAAAATCAGTTCATAGGAATCGTATAGGAAATATATGGACGTATGCTTTTTGCATGGTTTGATCACAAACATAGTAAATTGTCCTGAACTTAACCCTAGTTTACTGTTTGGGGTGCAAATGCACCCCAGCGCATGTTTAACTTAATATAACTTCGAAATTTTTCAAGGTTTCATTATAAATTTTTCAATAGCTTAACCAAATTTAGTTTTGTTTTAGTTTTTAATGTTCGTACAATTGTAGCTAGATAAATTTATTTTTGACGAATTTTTTGTAGAAATAAGGCATTGGTTCTGTCGTGGGGTGCATTTGCACCCCAGATAATTTATTGGAGTTCAGAACTATTTATTTTGATTTTAAATTGATATTTATTTAAAAAAAGGATAATAATATCTAAACTTTCATCTGGGATGATAAAGAAACTTTAAAAATGTTAATAATATTACGAAATATTGTTTCTTCGGAATGACCTTTGGGACATCAAATGTGGCTGTGTTTCAGACACCGTTTCAATTTGAAACTGTTTCATATTTCTATAAATTTCATAAATAAACAACAGAATATTAGTCAAATGATCAGAGATACTAATTAGAGAAGAGTTTGCTAACTAAGATTTCGAAAAAGAGCTGCAATTCGGAATTTGTGAACAAAACTCCACTTCGAGCCCATTAGTCTTTTCCTGCTACTCTTATCTATGCGAAGCGATTTCACTTTTATAACTGAAGTAATAAGTTCTGCTGAAATCGTCAAATGATGAAGAACCCGAAGTGATGCATAACACCCGCGAAATCAGTGAATGGAAATGCATACTAAACGGAAATTTCACGACCATCACTCTTATTTGAGTTTATCATGTCATTTATAGTATGAATATCAGTGCCTGCCGTCTAACCAAACTCAACATGTATGCCTCCCGTATTTCTGAATTCGCACTCAATATCTTACTTTTGTTTTCCCTATTTAACACGATCAAAATGAATCAAATTAAAAAAAATTGGAAGTCAGTTAATGCTGAAATATGGGCATACATACTGTGGGGTGCATTTGCACCCCATAACATGAAACTAGTAAGAAAATTGTTGCGGTAAACTAGGGTTAAAGCAGAATTCGTATATCTAGATATAAGTTATTTTTTAAGACCTAGAGGAACATTCGTAATACCTTTTCACAGAACTTCTTACGGTCAAAATACACCAGTTACAAGAATGTCTGCTCTGGGGAATCTCCTTGATCCAAATATTTTTACGACTTCAATACCCGTGTTCAAAAGACATGCAAAAAGTATATTCCTTCAGGATTATTCTTAACCATAAAATAATCAGCTACGAATATTAGTATGCACATAAAAATAACAATTAGAATTACAATGAAATACTTTATTTAAATTAAATATTTTTCACTACAATTTGTACAAACTTATGTAATACTCTATGGGCTTGAAAGCCTGTTTGAATTAAAAAATAAAATAAAAATTGCTAAATAGGCTAATTAAAAGTTATCCAGTAAAACTATATTAAAATTTCAATGCGTATTTTGCAAAAATTAAAACTTTTGGAACATGTTTATAAAATATAGGATTTTCGATGCTCCTGCTAATTTGTGTTCTGTTTTAAATGTGGTTTATGTAATTATTTTCTGGTTAAAAAAACGAACCTCACTGGCCCGAATTCCCATTTCGCGCTCATGAAATTTGGAAAACGATACGCCACTTGTCACATGGGTCGTTCGTTCGAAAAACGCAGCATAAACTAAATTCGCTCACGGTGCGATTTGAATCCACGACCCTGTGTGCCGAGGATGGGCACACCACACCAATCATTACGACAACTTGAATACTATAACGGTAACTTAAATTTTTTAACATAGAAGAACGACCCAAAATGTGACCACTTTTTGTTTGCTGCTGTATTCATAATCTAGCCATTTGATAGCCAAAGAACTTTATCGGCTACTAAAACTTCTCGATTTGCATATGGTGGCATGATGGTATGTACGTAACAAACAATCTTTCAGTTTTAGAATAGTGGAACACTAGAACGCACACTATCCATGTTTGCAGATTACTCAAAATCCCACTAAAATGCACGATGACACACAAGTACACAACGCGACATCTACAGTTCATGTAATATGCAAAAGGACATCGTTCCAAGCAGGTTATGTATATGACGATAGCTTCTAAAACCACTTTATTATTTCAACAGGAGTCCTGTGCATGATGAGGTCGTCGTTATGCAGGTGGGTGCATGATGAGGTCGTCGTCATGCAGGTGTGTGTGACGAACTTGTGTTTTAATCCTGATACAGTTTAGGGCTAAAGAAAAAACAATCTGTCAACACACCTTATTCAGGATCCAAGAGGATGCAAAGTTGTTTGTTGTATCGAAATATACACACATTACTGGCCTCTACTGAAAGATGACAATAGCTATGTATTTTCAGCAAGGAAACGTTTTTGAAGTTCATGGAATCAGATGACGTTCACAACAGCATATATTTCGAAATTTTTTTCCAATTAATTTGACGACAGCTAAGTGCGTACCTAAATACAATTAATACGACTTAACATCATACGTCATACTATAGCTAGATGCCAATTTGTAGGTCTCCTGTCATACTCATGGGTACTGAAAACTAAAAAGATTTATACATACCTGAACCTTTTCTAATCCTTGTGGTATTTTTTATTTGGTAAAATTGACATTTTCAACTTTTACGGATTTTCGAAGAGAAAAAAAAGCCGATTATACTCTTGAGATGCCAGCCGAATCCAATAAGAAGGAATCAAAGTAAAGTGTCAGAAGAAAATGTTTTAAAACATTATCTTAACTTAAACTTTACAAAATGTTTCATTAGCTCGAGGGAATTGATGATTTTCACATTTGAGGATATTTTATTTTAGTAGAAGATGGAAAAGTTCGGGACGTGAACATCTACTGTACTCTGGAGGTTGAAAGTGTCGACTTTTGAACTAGGATAGGTTTATAGTGCACACATTTATACATAGTTTCAGTGAGTTTTGGGAGTCAACCCATGGTTTATCAAATATGTTGAAACGCCATACTTTTTCAGATTTATTTCGTTTAGATAATCTAATTTGTGTACCGGTGTATGGACCGTGTACTTTTACATTTCTTAATGAACCTATAAAAATATATAATGGGCATTTGCCACTCCACCATAGGCGCCCGCAAGGGGGGGGAGGGCAAGGGAGGGCCCTTGCCCCCCCCTGGATTTTGCAAGTTTTTTTTTAATTTTTCGGACACACTTTCTGCAAAAATTTTATGAACCTTTTATTCAAATTCCAATACAAGATTGGGTGCGGTTCTGAAACGCACTGGTCGCATATGTTCCCACAACATGTTGTCCATTCTGATCCTGTAACTGCGGTTTTGCGGATCGGCAATAAATTTCGGTGTTTTTTCGTATGTCTGCCTATGTGGAATATGTAAACGAAAAGTTTCGGAGATCATTTCTTATTCGTAAAATCCCAGTTAGAGGATCAGAATGGACAACATGTTGTCGGAACATATGCGACCGGTGCGTTTCGGAACCGTACCCATCGACGACCATGTCATGTACGTGTGAAAAACTTAAATGTTCATTTACGTGGCCCCACACCTCTTGTAAAATGAAACACATCACACTAATACAGCTGAGCCTATTTTAGTCTTAGAGTCTAGTCAATATTAATCAGCCCTAATGCGAAAATTACATCTGTCTATCAATCAATAATAATGGCACAGAATTTGGTCAACTTGCATCTCTATTTCATTGAAAATTTAGTTTTGATTAAAAATTTATCAAAGTATTGATAATTATCAACTATCAATTGATTGATAAATACTTGCGATTCGCTATATTTTATTAATGTTATTTATAAGTTAAAAAAAAAATTTTTACAATTCGCCCTAGGTGTCTAGTTTGATATTTCAACAGATTTACATATGATTCTATCCAACAAATTATAAATTTAAAAAATGCAAAAAAAAACATTGAATAATTTTTATTTTAAACAAAAAGACTGTCCTTCTAGGGTTAAGGAATGCAACTTTTCGACGAACTAAATAATACTCTATGTTAAATTCTCTAGAAGCCCGGGGTTTTCATTCCAGTCATTGGCACAAGCATTTAAGATCCACTCGGTGCGATTCGGTTCAAGTACAAAAGTACAAAACTACCGAGGACTGAACTTGCATTGCTGCGACAAGCCGTCACTGTATTTCGTGTTGGAAAAATTTCGTCTTTCCAGACCGAAATCGTAGTCTCTGTGTTTAGGCGTCTAAGATGTATGTGTAATGTGTGGAAGAAGTCTGTAGCCTGATTCCTAAAGAATCTGTGTTCTGAATATTTGATAAAGGTTACGACGTGGAAAAATACTGCTAGTGCATATTGTTGAAGTGCTTACTACATAATATTTCATGTGTTGCATTCTAGAGAAAGGTGGAGACTTATTGTATGGACGTCTGACAGGTTGATTCCCGTAAAAGCTGACTCCCGCCGATTAGCATCAATTCAAAAGTTCAGTTTGTCTCTTGTGTCTACTGATGTGTTTAAAATATTGACGAAAGTGAAATTAGTATTTTATTCATGCTATTTAGTTCCGGAATTGTGTTCTGACTATTCATAGGTAACGAAAAATTACAGTAAAACGAAATATTCGGTTAAGTGATTCGATTTGCTCTTTGCATTTTTTAATTAAGCCACACTTACGAGTAAGTATAGTAGAAATGGATATTCGGAACTTTTTCAAAAAACCCCGCTTAGAAAATACAAATTCCGAAGATCCAGTGAACGCAGCATTGGACTTGCAAAAGAGGAATAAAGAAGCAGGAGAAAATCAGGATGTTCGCTTACCAGAAGAAGAAGGGTCAGTATCCTATGATAATACGGAGAAAACCAATGCTACGATTCATGAATGTGATATCAGTAATTTTGTGAATCATGCGAAACTATCGGACGGACTTATTATTAAGGCCTTGAATGAGCCTTGGACTCCGGAAAAAAGCTACAAATTTAAAAATGACATTTTAGCTGGTGGTCGCTCTTTCCGACATGACTGGCTAGCAGAGTACCCAATGATGTCGTATTCTCCCAAATTGAAAGGAATTCTGTGCTGGAGCTGTGTCCTTTTCAGGCCCAATGTTTATCGTGGGGTACAAGGTCGTTTTATTGTGACAGCATTCACAAAGTATAAAGACTTCCACGGTAGTGTGAAAGAACACTTAAAATCCAAATGGCATTGCGAATCGACGGTGAAAGCCACAGAATTTTCACGAGTAGTTGAAAAAGGGCAAAAAACAGTTGTTGAGCTGATGGATTCTGCACTCCAACAAACTATCGAAACAAACCGGAAAAAATTATTGCCTATCGTGAAATCCTTAATATTCTGCGCCACGAACAATATTCCTTTAAGAGGAAAAACTGGACACAGGAACGTTCAACAATTTGCTGGATTTTAGAATTCATTCCGGTGATCTTATTTTAAAAGATCACTTGGCAAAATCTGCCCGAAATGCGACGTACATTTCACATCGCATCCAAAATGAAATTATCGATATATGCAATACAATTTTGAGAGAAAATCTAATCAAAGATGTTAAAAAAAGCTCATTCTTTTCGGTTATTGCCGATGAGTCAAGTGACATATCTGGCACAGAACAGCTTTCGATAGGCGTACGATTCCTATTCAAAGCTGATGATGGAAGCTTCTCTGTTAGGGAAGAATTTCTGGGATTTGTACCGCTTTCCAGTTTGGATGCAGCTACCATCGCAAAGACCATCTTATCATTCCTCACGAATCTGAATTTAGACTTATCGAAAATGATAGGTCAAGCCTATGATGGATGCGCGACTATGGCTGGAAAAGTAGGTGGTGTGAGGAAAATAATTCAAGATTTGCATCCGCAAGCCAATTTTTTTCACTGCAACTCCCACAGATTAAATTTGGTAATCAATGATCTCATAACAAAGTCAAACGTCAAAGTTCCGAACGCGCTGTGCTCCGCTTCTGATTCCAATATTCATACTAATACGAAATTGTTAATTTTACCGCGAGTGACGTTTCGCTTTGTGACCATCACAACTCACTCCCCTCAAATTTGTGTCTCTTGATACGCACTGACTTATCTCTGAGAAACGCTTTTGTCTTCGTCAGATTTGCGTACGGCGATTTCTTTGTTTTCTTTGTTTACGCTAAACTGTAATACAGTGAAAACTTTCCTGAAGTGATAGAGTGCTAGTTATCATAGACACCTGGCTTTTCGTGAAGTGCTTGCGGTGAAGCTTCTGTTATACATATAACTACATATAACTGTGAGACTTTGACACCCGATACACCAACCCGTTATACATATAACTGTGTGACTTTGAAATCCAATACATCAACCCGATCATTCACAATTTGTGCTTTTTGAATTGTGGTTTGTGTTTGTGCTTTGAACCTTGACCAGTGGCGGGCCTGATTTTCTGCACGGTGAGGAGCAGTGTAGTACATATTCAACATTAAACAATATATTTTCTGTTATATCATATATACGTACTATGGCAGACTGTTCGTCGTCATCTTGTCTTGGTAAGGCCACCAGGTCGCCTATTATTGTGTGTGCTGGATTCTGTGGCAAATCCTACCACAGCAAGTGCGTAAATCTTAACGCCCCCGTGGCCGATGTTATTCTGCAAGCGGACTCCGGCCTATATTGGTTCTGTTCGAAATGTCGGTCGACTTCTACGCCTATTTATGTTTCCAAAATGCTGGCTGCCAACAACATAATCCGGACGCTTTCTACGGAGCACCACAGCGCTCAGACTAAGTTGCAAGCGAAATTTCAGGCAGCTATTTCTGAAATGGCGCCTTTGGTCAACGCGGAAGTCACTGCACCTCCATTAGAGGTCCATGTATCCACAGACGTTCCTAATTACAATGTGCTTCGTTCTGGAGAACGTCAACAGCTAGATGCACTCCTTTCTCCTCGTCTTACGATTCCTGGGAACCAACCGGAAGCTTGCCAGAATCGTAATTTATCCGCATCTTCTAATCAGCAATCGTCTCCTTCGTTTATTCGTGACTTTCAGTTGGCGCTGAACGATCTACAAATAAAACTTGATATGTTTGCCAGCAGACATCATCCCAGCAATGATATCAACACTGGCGTAACCGTTCCTTCTGCGTCTTCTTCTTCTCGCGACAGCTCTATCGGCATCATGACAAGGGCAAAAGCTAAGTCTAGAGCTGAGGGAGTCACTGTTAATGTTAGCAGTAACAATTTGCCTTGTATTTTAACTCCATCTACATCGGCTGCTGCTTCCATATCATACACTGCTGCTGTTTCATCACATCAAGAGTTGCAACCCCCAAGCCTTCGGACTCTATCAAATGATCTTCTAGTATGTGTACCACCGAAACAATTATTCATATCGAGGCTTGCGTATGACACTACTGAATCTGAGCTAAGGGGATTCATCATCAACAAATTAGGGTTCGAGCCTAATATACTCATCTGCAAGAAGCTTACGCAAGATAACTTGCCGCAGAGAGTTGTAGCATCATTCAAAATCACGTTACCTTGTGATTTGGCAGCACCTTGTGATTCTTCATTCTGGCCGAATGGTGTACTTCTCAAAGAGTTTCAACCACGATTTTTTTCGAAAAAACGCCCATTAAGGGGCGTCAAGTAATTAAGTCATCTTGTTCTTTACCACTGAATTTATATTATCAAAATGTACGCGGCTTACGCACCAAGCTCCAAACATTGAACATCTCTGCTTTAACCCTTTCCCACGATATAATTTGCTTAACTGAGACTTGGCTTAATACGTCTTTTAATAGCAGCGAACTTTTTGAAGGGTATCAGATCTTCCGTTGTGATAGGAACTTTGGCCTACTTGGTGTAACTACCGGTGGTGGTGCACTTATAGCAATTAAAAACGAAATCGACTGTACCTTTGTTGCATCAACGCCCGACCAACCTTTCGACTGTGTTACTGTTCGTATTCCAATTTCTCGTTCATCTTCTCTTTTGATTGCCTGCGTTTATATGCCTTGCATTAAGCAAGCATTAACTGGCCTGATTCCCCTGGCCTTCCTACTTCTACTTCTGGTACTATGTCAAGATCGTTAACATCTTTCATGGAACTTTGCAATTTTCTTCAATTTAATATATTGTCGAATTTCATGGATCGTGTTCTCGATCTTGTACTAAGTAATCTTCCACTTTCTTGTCTATCCCCTTCTTCTTCTACTCCCTCTTATGTTCCCTGTGATCCCTATCATCCAGCTATTCTGCATGATATACGCATGAATCTGCCGGCAGCTGTCCAGCGTAAAAATGAGCCTAAATTTAACTTTCGTAAAGCTGATTATGACTCTATAAATAAGAGAATTACCGATATCAACTGGTATTTCATTTTAAAAGATCTCCAGTGCGAACATGCTGTTTCTGTGTTTTATATTATTCTGTATCATATTTTATATGAATTTGTCCCACTTTCTTATTCCAAGCCTAGAAAGGGCCCTGTCTGGCTCACTCCGCTCATTCATAAACTTATTCGTAGGAAAAAGATCGTTCATGCTAGACTTAAGCGTTTCAAACGGCAATCTGATAGAGCTCAATTTAATTGCCTCAGGAGTAGGGTTAAAAATCTTATAGAAGTGGCACGATCTTCCTATATTTTCAATGTTGAAAATAGTTTAAGAGGCAATGAAAGTAAAAGCTTTTGGTCTTATGTTAAGAATATGCGATGTTCATCAAACAATACCTCGACACTTTCATTCAACAATATAACTGCCACTGCACCTACGGAAATATCTGAACTCTTTGCTACATACTTTTCTAGCAATTATGCTATTCCTAACTCTTCATCCTGTAGTCTCCCTTATAGCGCTTCCTCCTTGCACGACTCCCATTCCTCGCTTATATTACCTTCCTATGTATCCTTCCTTATATCGCGTTCCAAAAATAATTTTTGTTCTGGACTTGATGGTATTCCTTCCTCTTTCTTAAAACGTACTACTTTATCCATATCAGCTCCTCTTGCCATTATTTTTACCAAGAGCCTCCGTGAAGGTATTTTTCCCAACCAATGGAAATCCTCCTTGGTTGTGCCTATACCTAAAAAGGGTGATTCTACCGATGTGACTAACTACAGACCTATATCCCTCTTGCCATCTATTTCTAAGATCCTGGAGAAGATTGTTTATGATTATATTTACAGCAACTTCGGTGACCTTATTTGTCCTGAACAACATGGTTTTTGCAAAAAAAAATCAGTAATAACTAACCTGGTTGAATTTACTAACTTTACTGCCAAATCCTTTAATAAGCAAGATGATGTGCATGTCATCTATACCGATTTTGCTAAGGCTTTTGACACGGTCAACCACGATATTTTGTTAAGGAAGCTAACTGATCTTGGCTTACCATCATTGGTTATAAAATGGATATGGTCCTACCTCCATGAGCGCACTGCGAAAGTAGCTTTCCTTAACTCTATCTCGTCTCCTTTCAGTCAGCCGTCTGGTGTGCCTCAGGGCTCTATTCTTGGCCCATTATTGTTCACATTCTTCGTGAATGACTTGCCCTCTTGCCTTAGTTGCCCATCTCTGCTGTATGCAGATGACAGCAAAATTTTCTCAACAATTTCATGCCTGGCCGATTGCAATGCTTTACAATCGAACTTGAATTTATTGGCTCTTTGGTGTAGCTCTAACCAGTTAAGACTGAATGTATCCAAGTGCTCTGTGATGGTGTACTCATTGAAACCCGATCCGATTTCTTATTTATACCATATTAATTCTGTTCCCTTACAAGTGGTGTCAGATAAGAATGACCTAGGCGTCATTTTTGATCCAAAGCTTCGATTCTCTGAACACGTCTCTGACGTAGTCACCAGGGCGTCTAAATTATATGGTTTCATAATTCGTTGCTCGTGTAATTTTCGGTCGATTCATACTTCTGTTAGCTTATTTATATCGTTAGTCCGCAGTATATTGGAGTTCGCCTCTGTGGTTTGGTCTCCTACTTATGATAATTCTATTAAAACTTTAGAGAAAGTACAAAGAAAGTTCTCTAAATCTTTAATATATCGATATAACATGCCAAGTCGTCCATATGTTGAACGTCTATCACTACTTAATCTTCTTCCTTTAGAAAAACGCAGAACATTTCTTGATCAATGCTTCCTATTCAAACTATGCAATGGTCTCGTCGATTCTACACTAATTGCAGATGTAAGGTTTCGGTTCTCTTTATACAATACACGTTCTAATGCGGTTTTTGACCCTCCAATTTCTTCGCTAGCTACTTTCATCAATTCTCCACTTCAAAGGGCTATGCGGGACTTCGATCGCTTGGAGCTTGGTGCGTTATCCTCTTCCTTTTTTTCTTTTAAACAAACTTTACTTCAAAAACTGGGTTCTTCTATTTAATTTTTAACATATAATTTGCTTTGAATTGTTAGTTTTTATTTTTTTTAACTTTAGTTTTTGAGTTTAAATATTTTTTTTTCTTTTCTCCTGCTTTTATTGAATTATTAATCTTTTCTTTCCTATAATTGAATTTTTTAGTATTTTGTTCTTTTCATTATGTTTTAATTGAATTTTCTTTACTTACTAATTGTGTTTTTTTTTCTTTTTTGCTTATTTTCCGTATTAAACTTCATTTTGCTTTATCTTAAGTTACGCTTTCGGTATTTTTATACCTGTTGTAATATATGTATTATTAATAAATAAATAAATAAATAATAAATAATGTCTGTGAGATTAGAAATTCCATCGGAATTATAAAAGAAGTCATCGCCTTTTTTAGAGATAGTCCATTAAGAAGGAAAAATATTCCAAATATCCCTCTATTTTGCGAAACTCGATGGACAGCAAAATACAAAAGCATTCGGATCTTCAAAGATAACTTTAAGATTGTGGTCGAAGCACTACATAAATTAACATTAGATGGGAGTCGAAATACTAAACAACGGGCCTTTCAGCTATACAACTCGTGCATAAATTCTTCCTTTTTGGTATGTCTGTTCATTATGGCTGAATATTCGGCAATGCTAGAACCTGTTGCTAATACTCTTCAAGGTGTTGACCAGAGTCTTATGTCAGTTAAAGATCTTTTGACAAATATCCTGGATTTATTTAAACAACATCGGGATATGGCTGACGTTAATTTTAATACACTTTGGGAAAACATTAAAATATGTTCAGTCGAGGTAGACATTCAGCTAAAGAAACCTAGAGCTAAAGGGTTTTCCAATAGGGACGCTTGATCTTTGAAATGAAAAAAAAAATACATGTAGGAGAGATATTTGCGAATTTTTTTTTTTATTTGAAAGGTCCATCGACCCCATTACATATGGAATATGACATCATTCAAATGACCGCCGGCTTCGGTTGGTGGCGCGCACACGAAAGGTCCAATTTTCGATGACTCTGGCGCACAAATCGGGCTGTATTTGATCGATGGCGTGGCGTATGTTAACTTTGAGGGCATCGGTGGTTTGCGGTTTGTTGGCATAGACCTGCGACTTAAGAAAACCTCACAAGAAAAAGTCCAGCGGGGTCAAATCGCACGATCTCGGTGGCCAGTTCACGTCGCCTCCGCGCGAGATGACCATGCCCGTAAATTGCTCGTGCAGAACATCCATCGTAGCGTGTGCTGTGTGGCACGTAGCGCCGTCCTGTTGAAACCACATGTTGTGCAGATCCATATTCTCGATTTCAGGCCAAAAGAAGTTGGTTATCATCGACCGGTATCGCTCACCATTGACGGTGACGGCCACACCATTATCGTCTTCGAAAAAATACGGACCAATCACGCCTCCGGCCCAAAATCCGCACCAAACAGTTACTTTCTGCGGATGCATTGCCACTTGGTGAACCTCGTGTGGATTGGTCTCGCCCCAAATACGGCAATTTTGCTTGTTGACATAGCCATTCATCCAAAAATGCGCCTCGTCGCTGAAGATGATTTTTTTGGCAAAATCGACGTCAACTTCCAACTGCTCTAATGCCCAGTCAGCGAACACACGGCGCTGTCTATGATCATTAACCTTAAGCTGCTGGGTCAGCTGGATCTTGTACGGCCGCAGGCTCAAGTCACGACGCAAAATTCGCCAAGTTGTCGTCTGCGAAAGGCTGAGTTCCTGTGCCCGACGCGGAATTGACTGCCGCGGGTTTTCGCGGACACTGTCGCGCACAGCGGCGATACTCTCAGCAGATCTCGCGTTACGTCGACGCACGGGAACCGGCTGATTGTTAACTGACCCGGTTGACTCGAATTTGTCCACCAATCGACGGATAGTCAACTCGGCAGGACGATCATCGCGACCGTAAAACGGGCGAAGTGCGCGGAACGTTGCTCGAACTGAAGACCCATTTTCATAAAACAATTTTATGATTTGCACGTGCTGCTCGACACTGTAACCTGCCATGGTGGTTTGGGAGGACGGAATGAATATAACACACTGCATTTGACAGCTGTCACTCAAACAACATGGCCGCAATCAGCTGTCAAAGTTCAAGCGTCCCTATTGGAAAACCCATTATTAATCAACAGAAACACCGGTCGAATATTCCTTCCGATTCTGATGAATGTTATTATAAAAGAGCTATATTTATTCCCTATTTGGATTCATTAATAGCCTCAATGGAAGAACGATTTCCAGAGGAAAACGAGGCATCGTTTCTTCTCTGTCAATTAACTCCACAACAGATAAAAAATCTCGATCAGGAAGAATATTCAACAATAATTAATAAAATTCAGGCAAAATACGGGTCATACCTCGAAAATTTCCAAGCAGAGTCCATGATCTGGTACAATGCATGTAAGAAACTACATGCAAATGAACCGATTTTAAGCACCTTCCACGCGTTAAAGCAAACAGAGAATTTTTATCCATCTATATTTGCAGCTCTTTCGATAATGGTTACCATACCAGCCACCACTTGCACTGCTGAGCGGTCTTTTAGTACCTTAAGCGCAGTATAGACTTCGGGCGGAATGAAAATGAAATTTTTGTCCGCTGCGATTTTCTCAATGAAAATGCATGCTTACTGTCGTGGAACATGTCGGAAATGATGGGGAATTCCATAAGCTACAATCCGAATATGGTTCCAAAATTTTTCTCGGCCATTTTATGTATTATTTTTCGATTCCCCGGTCATTTCACCGTGGAAAATATCTAATGACGGGGGAATCGAAAAATAATACATAAAATGGCCGAGAAAAATTTTGGAACCATATTCGGATTGTAGCTTATGGAATTCCCCATCATTTCCGACATGTTCCACCACAGTAAGCATGCATTTTCATTGAGAAAATCGCAGCGGACAAAAATTTCATTTTCATTCCGCCCGAGGTCTATTCAGGCCTTTACGCAAAGTAAAAACCTGGTTGCGATCAACAATGACCGACACAAGGCTCGATGCTTTATGTATGATGTACATCCATCGTAATTTAGTTAAAGATTTGGTAAAATTGAATTTTTATTCAGATGTTATAAATCGATTTGGCCAGGATAAAAGGCGGTTACAGTTCCTATTTGCACCAAATTGAGATTTATACATATTCTTTTACAAAGTTATTATTATGAAAAAGTAAAAGAAAAAATCTTTGGGGCAAAAACGGGTTAGTTTGAAATTTCAAAATAAACGAGCGAACATATATTTTTCAAAATTAGAGTTTTCAACTATTTTCAAAATTTTTTATTTTTGTTTAGTGTGGTGCCGTCTTTATATTTTGCAATAATTTTCATGTAGCTTAAGCAACGGGATTAAACGTGGGGCTACTTTGAAATTTCAAGCTAACCCGTTCTTGCCCCAAACATGTTATTCTTTTCCTTTTTCATAATAATAATAAATAGTAAAAATATAAAAATGAATGAAAAAGCGAGAAACGCTGGAAATTTTGTCGATTTTTTGATGAATATGAATTATGAATAACCTTTTTTTTTGAAACTTTTTTTAAAAGCAAAAGAACAATAATTAACTCTTGTTTCACTGGCATCTGTTTGCTTGCTTTATACCAGATCATTTTATTATACATAGTATTTTAATATTCCTTCTGATCAAGTCATACAAAAAACCAGTGAAATTAATTAATGAATGGACAAGAATAAAGCTACTCCCTTCTTGGTGTAAACCCTTCAATTGTGTTGTTAAAATGAAATTCAATATTTTGAAACATACTACTTATACAATTAATTCACATTTAATTATTCACTCTTAGTACGTATAATTTTTTGTATGAACTCTTAAAAAAAAAAACAAAAAAAAAAAATTAAAAAAAAAAAAGTGTTCGAGGTTGCCCTCCCCTGGAAATATTTCTGCGGGCGCCTATGCACTCCACTTATGACAAAACAAATATCTTGCTGTTCGCAAGTAATATTTGCGTCCTACATCTAAAACGTCAGTGTACAAATGCATAAATTTCCACGCTCAATGCCATAAATTGGCTAAAACTTTCATCCAAAAACTCATTACGATAGTCCTTTGTAAGCAGCCTGTTTGTCATTAGAATATTAATGGGCAACAAAGTTGCTATATGGGACACCTCTTCTATCCAGATCCAATCAAGGCAAACGGTCCGTTATAAATTACGTTGCGGACACGTAGTCCTATGTAGCCAATTTATATTAAAGGACTATGAATCAATATCGTGTCCACACGCTGACCAGCAGGATAAGTTTGCAAAGATGACGACAAATTTGTTTTATATGTGGAAGTACAGCAACCAAAGTCCTTGGGCAAGTTCATAGTTTACGTTGATAATATTTATTAGATATTCGCAATTCGGAAGAGTTATCCAGATATATACGCATGTCTTGGATAGCATTTTGGTAAGAGAACAACTCTAGAAGAAAAATACACATTAACTGCATTAAATTATGTAATATGCATTTTCAATATAGGCCAAACTGAAAGTTGGTATGGAAAGACCATTCCCTCATATTTTTACCATGTATGGGGATGTTGATTTCACCCGCTGTCATGATCCCTAATTCTTGATAAAGGGAAGGACCATCTAATGAAATTATAAACTAAATTAATAAAATTTTATGCAATATATTGTGTTTAAAAAAAAAATGTCCTGTGGGAATTTCATGCCCAAAAGCACGATTTACATCACTAAAATATCGGTGTTGTTTTCTATAACTTCCATCCATCTTTCATAGCTATTCAAATTCAAATTGCCTAATCCAGGAGTTCACAACCTGTGCGTCTCGACTCTCTGGGGCGTCGCAGGACGCGCACCACTACGGTCGCTTTCACGCACCAAATTGCTGAGTATCGTACACAAAGACAAATTTATATTTACTAAAATCCCTTCGCGATAAAAAAAATAAGACACTGCATCTTATTAGGTTGTTCACACCGCCAAAACAACATTTGTGACGAGTTTGTGGTAAAAACTTTGTCGGATTTGGAGTGAAAAAAGTTAGAAACAGAGGCGAGCACACATGCTCGTCGTGTCATTGTAACGAGACGAAACGCATATTCTTCAACTTTCGGATAAAGTTTCAGCATTTCAAAAGAAGCTGCGTTTTTGGAAAAGAATACTGGAGGAGGGTCAGGCAAATTGTTTCCCAGGGGCATTTTGAACAGTATTTTCCTGATAAGTTTGAAGAATACAATTAGATTGGAGATCCATTTGAATCGACTCCACCTGCATCTTTACTTCCAACTGTCGAAGAAGAGCAATATGTGATACAAGCTTAAAGTTACGGTTCGACAAACACAAGCTATGTATTTGAATTTTGGGCGAACGTATCGCAAGAATACGCTGGGCTCAGCTCTACCGCTTTAAAGATTCTTTTCCCATTCGCAACATCATATTTGTGTGAAACTGCGGTTTTTATGCTGCAGGAATTAAATGAAAGTACAGGTCAAAACTTAATTTAGAAAAAGTACTAAGAGTAGCAATTTCGAAACTCCCAGGTTTGAAAAGATATGCTCACAGAAGCAGGTTCAACCATCACACTGATTTAACCCTTCGTTAGGCGCGCACCCAATTGTCACGTGGTTAGGCGCCGGCTACAATTGTAGCCCAAATTTAAAATTATATAAAAAATATTGTTCAATTTTAATTTTTTTCTTGCTCGGTCTGTGGTCTCTTGATTACTGTACAGATTAAAAAATATAAAATCCTTAATTTTTTAAAAATATAGGTATATAATAAAAGAGGGCAAAATGCAGATTAGTCCTATTTTTAGTCTTTTTTCACATTAACTTGCTTAGGTGAACAAAATAGTTACTTTTCAAAATGAAAACCCCAAAACAGTTTTTATTCTCAGAAATCAACAAGAAATCTTGGAAATGGAACACCGGGCGAGAGAATGCAATTAAAAATGCCCAGTTTGTGGAATTCCAAACTTAGCCCATTTTTGGGTACCCAATATTCACAATTTTTTAAACTGGGAGTACAGTTTCTTGCTAGAAAGCTAAATATATAGTAAGTCAAACTTATTGATTTTTTTCCTCACGATATTCATATTAACTTCTCTCGCATTATTTACGCTAGAATTGATAAAAATTCTATCCAGAAACTAAGTAATGTTAGCAACAGGTAACATATCCACGCTGTAAGAAATTACTTTGACTTCAACTCCAGGTTTTTCGTTAAAATAGTAATCTAGTTTTTGAACATTTATCTTGAAACCCTTTTTCTTTGTCAGACAATTTACTGCTGCTATTTTCTACAATGTTTTATAATAATATTTTTATTTTAATGGATATCTATGAGTACCAAAAAAGTAACATGATTGGGCGCACGGGCTACACTTGTAGCCCAGTGGACTTTGATCGCAAAAAAATATTAGTTTCTAGGCTCAATAAATATCAAAAATATTCTTATTCGATTAAGAAGCAACGTTTTAACAGCTACTGAGCAGTTCGAATGAATTCGGTTTATATCCTGAAAATGATCGCCATTTAAAAAAGTGTGGGCTACAATCGTAGACCGCGCGCCCACTGAAGGGTTAAATTTCACTCATTGGCGTGTAGAAAATATTATATTCTTTACAGTTGAATAAAAGAAACTAAGGTAATAGTTTACGAAAAATTTTAATTAACAGTTTTGATATTATTATTTTTATTAAGGGAAGCTTTGAATTAAATGAAAACTTTGTTATAGTGTAGTAACTAGGTGATTTCAGATTGCAGAATGTGGTGGAGAATTTTTTTTTGATTCTTATGTTTTTTGGGGCGGTGAGCTTGATTCCGGAACTTGCAGAAAAAAATTCGTTGCGAAACAGGGCCAAAACCGCAAAAAAAACCTAAAGTTTTTCGGAGTTTTCTTTTTATAACTCCGAAAATGTACATATCTGCGAAAACCTGTCCATGATCATGTTAGAGAAAACATAATAGCGGGTCCAACGCGACATTAATCGTTAAAATACGATAAGCGGTATCGCTACAATTGATACGACATTTTTTGCGATTTTGACCCTGTTTCGCAACGAATTTTTGATGGGAAGTTACAGATTCGGACGCAGCAAAATACATAAAAAAAAACAAAGAAAATGCAACTTTTCCGGCCAAAAATGAACAACCGTTTAATCTCAAAATTTAATTAATTTAATATGGAACTAAGCTAAAAATGGCAAAATTAAATTATCAATTGTAGTAATACCGCTTAACGGATTTTTAATATTAATGTCTGTTTGGACGCGGAATCATATGCTCTCTAACATATTCATGGAGAGTTTTTCGCAGAAATGAATAGTTTTAGAGCTAGGGGACAAAAAACGGAAAAACAGGGAAAATTTAGGGGGTTTTCGCGGTTTTGACCCTGTTCCGCAACGAAATTTCGGTGGGAAGCTCCCCGACAAATATAAGAAACAAACGAAAATTCTCCACCACATTTTGCAATCTGATGTAAAGGCTGGTTAAACTTTAAGGTCCGATGTTAATTTTGAATAAAACACAAATTATTTAGGAAATTATTGTCATTTCTTTTTATTTTGATAATATTAGTATTCTTAAATTATGTATTGAAGAAAATATAGGCTAAATGGCCGCCGCGACCTCGGCGGCACACCTCCATCCGATGCTCCAAATTTTTTATGACACTGAGGCATAATTGAGGTTCTATGTATGCCGTTAATGTGCCGAATCTTCCTTTGATCTTCGCAGCAGATGACGCAGAATTCGAGGCTTCTCGTATAATTGCCCTACGTTCTCGTTCTGTTGTAGCTCTTGTTGTACGTCCTTTTTGGTTTTTGCCATACATTTCCGGACTTTTCTAAAAACTGCAACCAAAATTGGACGAAGTGTAATTTGTCACTGGTTGTCGCGAAAAATTTATGCGGATGGAAGACAGTTTGAAAACAGGGAAGGACTAATACCGGCAATCAAAGGGGCTTTTCAACATGTACCATTAGACTACTTAAAAAGTTTGTACAATTCCTTGTCAAAGAGACTTTTTGAAGTCGTACGCAATGATATACGCATTATTAATAATAAACGAGACCGAGGCTAATTTCGGGCGCGGCCGAAATTTGAATACCCTTCACTCTCCTCGGGCTAAAAGTTTTCTGGGGCAAACCTATGACTTGTATTCAATCCTTCCCCATTCTTTTCCTTCTGTTTTCGCATAATATTTGATATTGACACATTCTGTGGCGTCGATAAAACAATATTTGTGTGAGGTTTGTTTGGAATAAGTGGTCAAATAAAAAAAAAAATATCTCAGAAAACTTTATTGGGGGGATGCGGGAGCCTGGCCCCATAGTACGATTCCATTTGTTTTACTTTTGTTTTGTTTTGATAAAGACGCATTGAGGTTTTTTTAACCTTCCGGCGGGCGCAATGCATCTGACAGATTAAGTAAAGAAAAAAAAGATGAAACTAAGTTTCTGTATATTTTAGACTATTATTTCTTATTGCATTGTCTTTTTTAAACAGTTCTACGAAATTTTAGAAACTAAAACTGGCTCACAAAGTTTGATACCCTTCACATTTTCAATTTTCTAAGAATATTCCGCTTTCAATCGCCTCAATATGTAAAAAACCTCCAACAACTCGCCCGCTTAAACAATGTAAGCTTATTTTACTAAAAACACACTATTGAATGATTTGGTGAGTTTAAAAGTCAACACAACGTTATTACGAAATGTGAAGAGTATAACATGTGGAAATTTTCATATAAAACGAGAAAATAACACAATCGGGCGCAATACATCTGAGAGATTATTTCATCCCCTCCCACCCCTCAGACATATGGTAGATAGAAACTGAAAACTGCTTTGGGTAGTTTATCGATAAAGATTAAGCTACTGTGAGTTTCAGATCTCTCCCTTTTCATATCGCTGATTGGCGCAACAAAAACTGGTCACTTAACCCTTCTGTCGGCACCTACTACAATATGCATATTCTATACCCAATAGGTCTGGCTGGACCTACTGAGAAAAATTTTTTATTTTTTAGAAAAGGTGAAATTTTTATCGGTAGAATCATTCTATCGATTCTTTACTGCCATTTTTAAACAATAAAAGTATTAAAATCTTTTTTGTAGACACACTAGTAACGTTTTTAAGTGAACATATTTTGGGGTGGTATTACTGTAAACATGTTTTTCCCTTATTTTCATCTCTTTATGCTTCTCTGTTTTTATGGCGTATATCTAGTAGAAAGTTTGTTCGCATTTTTCAATACCAATATCTTTGGGCAAATATTTGGCGTTTTGTTAGTAGATTTTACGTCGATATTAGCCTGCAGATTTAGGGAAGCAGGTGGAAAGAAATAGGGAATTTTCAAGCGCAAAAATCATTTCATTCTAAATTTTTCGTAAATTTATTGATCAAATCTATTTAGAAAGACGTTCGTAAGTCTCTCATACTTATTCCTGGCTATTACAAAGGAAATAAAACTGGTTTGAATTTCATTGAATCAAATCTCAGTTGATTAGGTGATGTTATGCAACGTGATGAAATTAGGCATACTTATTTCCCGAACTTCACGGCTTTTCAAAGAAAAATCTGAGAAATTTTTATCGTTTATAGTTCAAATTGAATTTTAATGAGATTGTTACATCATAAATAGGAAAATTTTAAGAGAATTTCTTATTGGCACTTTTTACCTCAAGA
Organism: Microchrysa polita; assembly: GCA_949715475.1. Lineage (NCBI taxonomy): Eukaryota > Metazoa > Arthropoda > Insecta > Diptera > Stratiomyidae > Microchrysa > Microchrysa polita. Next base: position 86,484,761 of record OX454417.1, read on the forward strand.
GAAGAATGCGGGGAAAAACTATAGGTCTGGCCAGACCTATTGGGTATCAAAAAGCACTACAAATTGAAAATCATTAAAAACATACTCAAAACTTCAACCGATTTTTTTAAATTTTTGCAAAATGCTTCTAAACATATTATTCTAGGATATCATGAAATATGAAGTCGCTGCGATTTCATTTTCTATACTTTTCTGGCCAAAATATAGTGCCAAAGGTCTGGCCAGACCTTTGTGCCGACAGAAGGGTTAATCTGTCAGATGCATTGCGCCCGCCCGAAGGTTAAATTGGTGTAGAAAAAATGTTTCTTAGAAGATCCAAAATGGGGAGGTTGGGCTTGTATGGTAGCCCCATCACTCCATAGTCCGATTATTTATGGCATCAATTGAAGTGCACTTTTACGAGTTTTGGTTGAAAGTGGTGCACAAATAAAAAAGTTGTTCGTAGAAGAACTGAATTTAGGGGATTGGCTTTGTATGATAGCCCCATGACCCCATCGTCCGATTCCATTCATTTTTACACATGTTTTGTGGCATCAAATGAAATGCACTTTTATGAGGTTTGATTGAAATTGGTGGACAAATAAAAAAGTTTTTCTTAGAAAAACTCAATTTGGGGGCTGGGTTTGTATGACAGCCCCATGACACAGTCTGATTCCATTTATTCTTAAATATATTTTGTGGCATCAATAGAAACACATTTGTGTGAAATTTGGTTCAAATTGGTGCACAAATGAAAAAGTTTTTCTTAGAAGAACCTAATTTGGGGGGTTAGGTTTGTATGGCAGCCCCATGACCCCATGGTCCGATTTGATCCATTCTTACATATGTTTTGTGTTATCAATAGAAACACATTTGTGTGAAATTTCGTTGAAATTAGTAAACACATGAAAAAGTTTTTCGTAGAAAAACCAAATTGGGGGGTTTAGGTTTGTATGGCAGCCCCATGACCCCACGGTCCGATTTTAGCGATTCAAACATACAAACTGCCTGCAATAAAAAGAAACATGTGTGCAAAATTTCAGCTCGATAGCTTTTAAACTGGCCGAGTAAAACGCGTAGCAACAGACGGACAGACGGACATACGGACATCGCCCAATCGACTCAGCTCGTCATGCTGATCATTTTATATGGTCGGAGATGCTTCCTTCAATGCGTTACAAACTTCATGACAAAGTTAATACAGTAAAACTTCGTTATAACGCTCTCCTGGGGTCTAAGCCAAAAAAACGCTATCCGGGAAAACGTTATAGCCGGGAAGTCCAAGAAATATACTTCTTAGACGCATACACCTTTTAGGTGACAAAATTTATTATTCGATTGATACATGGAATGAAATAGTAAGGAAATGGCAAACAATTTATTACTGGTTAAAAAAAGAACAGATATTTGTTTTAGACTGGCAGAAAACTTCAACACTTTTTCTTGTAACAAGGACTTTAGTCCGTTAATGGTTCAATAAATAAAATACTGAGGTTTTCAATTTACTGAAAGATCCTTCCTCTATGTCCATGATATAGGCAAAAATTGCTCGAATCTTCTTTATTGCAACTAAGACTGCAAATGTTTTTGGCTTGACGCCTTTTTCTTGTTCTCTTCGGTGTCGACGGATGCTGACGCAATTACGAGATCTTCAATTATACTTTCAATTGTTGTTATGTCTTTCGCTTTTCCAGGAAATTTGACCTACAACTTGGGAATCATAGTTTTGTCTGTGATTACTACAATGTGAAGTTAGACTACGTGCTCAATGAATATGTCAATATAAATTGTTTTAAGAAAATGAGACTGGGAAAAGAGCGTTATAACCGGGAAAAAGTAACGTTATAACGAATCGAAATTCCCTGTAATAATTGCTAATAGGACCGGGACCGAGAAAAAAGAGCGTTATAGCCGGGAAAGCGTTATATCCGGGAGCGTTATAACGAAGTTTTACTGTATACCCTTTACTGCAACTTTGTAGGTGCGTCTATCCTATTGTCACACTTGTAACAGTCGCAAAATGATAAACTTGAATTTGCCGTTTCGATTTGGTAAATTTTCGGTTCATTGTTGCTAGCTAATACGCAGCATCTCAAAAGAGAATTAAATGTAAAATTTAATCGAAATATTCTCAACATTCAAAAAATTATGTCGCATTTTTGAGTGCGTCTATCCTATTGTCGGGGAGTGTATCTTGATGAAAAATATCGTTCAACAATATTTTTCACCCCTTTCCATATATATTTCAAAGGAAGCGACGGCCACAAATGCGATCAAACGTTCGACGAAATGTAAACTATGTCTAAAGAAACGAAAAAACGGCGCATCATCGTAAGACATAGTATGTAAACTGTTTCTAGAACCAAAATTAGACCTCTTTAAAAAATAAGATTGATTTCACAGAAAATTCAGCTACACCTTAGAGATAATAGCTCGTAGGCGGCGACAGAAGTGTTATTAATTACATCGACCATATTTTGACGTTATTGGTCTGGCTGGTCTAGTTAGTGCGCGCACCTTCGGTGCACAGGGTCATGAGTTCGAATCTCACCGTGGATCATTGTGTTTTTCTAACTCACGAGGTTGTGACGGACTATGATCTCACTCAGATGTTAAACGAGTAGTACCCATTAATGGGAATAAATAACACTGCTGAGCTTGATGCTGATCTCATTACCTCAACAAAGAGCAGATAAGAACTTGGAAATAGGATGTCACTAACATATCCTGCTGCCATAGTCCAATGTTGGATTGTCGCGCTTGTTATTTATTTATATTTTGACGTTTGAAATATTTCGTGGAGTGTAGTGGAATAAATTTGGAGTCAAACACACATGGGTTATGTAATCACATAGCCACTCTGGACTAACGCATGGAGTGGGTTGCTATGCTTTCTCTAAGCACGAAAAATAGATTCTTGAAATAAACCTTTGGCTGCAAATTTATATTTTTCTATATCAATTTTCTTCCAAACTAACAGATGCATGCTAACCTCATCTCTAAATGCCTTACTAGAGGTGCGTCGCGAACAACTTTAAGCTGTAAAGGGAGTCGCAGTATAAAAAAGGTTGGGAACCTATGGCCTACTCTCTTCGCGAATAACTTGATACATGATCTAGGATGGAGAAGAACATTTCTGACGAAGTTGGAGCCACAGTACGTATACACACTGCCAAAGCCAGAATAGCAGTCCTCCGTAATTTATTTCCGATTATGCCAATATGAATTTGGTTCCCCCGATTTAAGTAGCTCTGACTTTATTCTCTAAGGGCAGGCGCACCATGTGCCTGTCAACTTTGCAGATTTGCCACTACAATGTACCGTTACGAAATTCGGGTCTAATTTTGACATTAAAAGTTGAAATTGACGTTTCTTCAAAATTCAAAACATCCTGTAGAGTCTACCATTGGTCTATGGCTATCCACTTGCGGGACACCCTGTATAGTTGTGCTCAAAATGTGTGTGCTCTGTGTAATATCACTGAAGTGACATGCTTTGCTAAAACTGCTGAACTTGTTTTATTGTTCACCACATAATACTTTTTATGATGATAACTTATTTGGGACATGCTTTTCTATCAATTTACCATAATTATGAGAATGGAAGTTGTACGGTTGAGCGCAAATGGAGGGGGAAAGACGAGGGCGATAAAATACCGCCGCGCGCCCGGTTCTGTTACAAAAAATGCGCGCCCGCGTGAAGGTTAAGCATTTCGTCAATGCATATCTTTTAACTTGATGAAACAATGAAAATGAAATGTGGGGAAATGCATAGAACGGTAATAGTGTTTGCCACAAATATTTTGGAAATTTGTAGGACCAAGTTAACAGGGTGTCCCTGAATAGCTGCAAAAGTACACTTGTTCAATACTCATAGGAAAGCTTGCGTGGGCTCTTATGTCAGGGGACACAATGGAATCATTTCATATAAGTTGTTTTCCTTGATTAAAAAAAAAACAATAACAGTATATTTACGGCTAATAATTCAGTTCATATAGAAAGCCAAGGCATCCTAACGTTTGCCTGAGTTTCTTTTTGCCATCAGAAATCTTAAATCGAAAAATGCCTGTAGATTTGCCTTGGTGTACTTTTATACAAACTGGGTGTTGTGTTGTGCATAATTCTTATTTATTGCTTATAAAATATATGTACAAAAATATTCACTATGCATCAAAATTCTAAAAAACCCTCGTATTGCGGGCGCAGCCCTCTGAACGCCGGTATTTTTTTCTAACGCATATAATCGAATCCTTAACAAAAATACTAACAGAAACAAAATCCCTTCACAACTCTACGAAAAGCATATTGTGTTGACACACCATAACATAAGAAAATTCATCAATCATTTAAGTAAATTTAAATTTTCTATTTGTTTATGTGTTCTATCCAATATTTCTCTCAACAAAATCCGCCAAATTCTAAATGCTATCGATTTAAATTTTCAGTAAATAATCACAAAATGATTGGCAAAAAAACAGCACACGCACAATATTTGCCAGTAATTTCAATTAGTGTGAAAATAAACAAAAACTACCAAAAGCTTCTTTCCGCACAATTGAGCACTGATGATTGCCAATATATATTTCGAAACCTACTTTTCGCTTTAATTCAAAGTCTTTAAAACCCACTTTTACCATAGAATCATTCGACTATGTGTGTATAGAGTCCTTCTTCCACACTCCAAATATTTCATGTTGCAATGTCATCGTTCGCATTCACTCGCTGTGTGAATTGGAAGATATTTCCCCGCTCTGGATGAGCAACGTGCTCTCATAGTGTTTTCCACAGCATCCACCATTCATTCATTGTACCATGTCGAGATTTTCCCGAAATTCATCCGAGGAAAACTTTTCATCTTTTTACCCTCAAGTTCATACAAGCACATCCGTCGCGTTGCGCTGGCATCCGTCGTTACAGAAACACTTTGTGCGAATCGGGAGAAGCAATAGAAACAAGAATCACATACGTTCAAAGTGGATCATATTGTCGGAAAATTCATCGGGAAATCTTTGAATGTTAAGCGACAGTCGAAAATAGAAACGCCTCAGTCGTCGTTTCGATTTCCACCTGTCCTGTACGGGCAGCTCTTGATTTTTCGGTGTCGGTCTTTTATATCGCGAGTGTTGTGTATTCGCCAGTCGTATGCGTAATGCTTCAAGAGTGTAGTATCCGTACGAATGTATTTTGTGATTGAAATCAAAAGTTTTTCCTTTTTCTTTGCAAACTACTGAAGTTGAAAATATTTTTAAATTTCGTGCGAAAAAAAAAATTGTCGTCGGGACGTGAAAAAAAAAATCTTTTTTCTGAATATTCAAGAAAATAAAATTTTAGTGAAAATTCATAATTCCGAGACGGAATTTACGTACTAAAAAATGTTTAGGCAAAAATAAATAGATATTCGATAAAAAAAAAAGTTCAGTGATTTTCCCATGAAAAAAAAAATCGGAAAATTTCGATTCGTTGTGTATGTGAACTAGGAAAAACGGCCTAGTCAAAAGATAAATAATAAGTGATATTAAGTGCGAATCTGTGCCAAGTTTTTTTTTAGTCCAAGTGTGTGTGCGCTGCTCTTGTCTCTGACAACGACCGCCCAAAGAGGCCAACGCGTGTAAAATAGAAGAAAATCGGGAAAATAGCAAAAATCACTGGTACGAGTATTATACATAAATGTATAGTGTGTGCCCGGCTTATCTTATGTAATCCACTCCAAATGAGAATGTGTCCTAGAGATTTGTGTACTGTTATGTGGTGTGGCATGTGCGAATACTAGGAACTAGGGGAAGAGTCGGAAGAAGAAAAGTCCATAGCTAGCGAAAAGTTAAGCCCGAGGATATCGACCCAACTGTCTGTACTTTGTGGTGGTGGCAGAGCGGTGGCTGACTCTTTAATTGCGGCTGATACGTGTGATATTCGATTATACAGCACTTTGTAAGTAAAGTTTCAAGATTGTCAGATAGACGAGAGTAATGGACAAGTTGGTACAAACAAAATGTTTAAGGACGTTATGGTGACATCGATTAGCTTGTTTCAGGATACGCCTTTGCGAAATACATGCATACATTCCTAAGTGGGGGAATACATAATTAATATTACGGTTATAAGCAATTTATACGTTGTACACACATAATGGTTCGTTCAGAGTAAACACACGTACCTATAAATCGAAGTCCCTGACAAAACATGAATGATGCCAAAACAAGATGTCTATCTGCATATAGACAAACCCTGACCATGGACGTTAAGGGCGTTTGGTCAAGCTAAATTGTGATGAGGTTTCATGATTTCTTGATTAGTTGTTGTATCGATGACAATGGATAATTAATTTATATTAATTGCGCGTTTGTTCGAATACATTGTGATTAGTCATAATTATCTTATATCAGATTGTGAAGATATGGAGATAGGGAAGTGTTTTGCGTATTTGTAATACATACAGGGTGGGCCAATTACAAGTTCGTTTTTAAAAATGCAATAAAATGAACAATGAACACGGATTGCTTGGATGATATTGACCTTAAGTGCTTGAATCGTTTCTGGATTGTTGGCATATCATCTGTCCTTCACGGTTCCCCACAAAAAAAAAGTCCAAAGGGGTCAAATCGCTGCTCCGAGGCGGCCAATTGACATCGCCAAGACGGCTGATAACACGATTTGGAAATTTGGTGCATAAAAGATCGATTGTGGCATGGGCTGTGTGGCATGGCGCGCTATCCTGCATGAACCAGAGGTGGTCCAAATCCATGTCTTCAATTTCAGTAAAAAAAAAGTCGGATAACATGGCTCGGTATCGCGCACCGCTGACCGGAACGTATTGTTACCTACCAGCCTCATTTTGGAAAAAAATGGTTCAATGATGCCACCACTCCACAATCCGCACCAAACTGTCACTCTGTGAATGCATTGGCTTCTCGACAACAACGTGCGGGTTTTCCGAGCCCCAGATGTGGCAATTTCGTTTATTAACGTATCCGCCGAGATGAAAATGCGCCTCATCAGAAAAGATAATTTTTCGCCCAAAATCGTTGTTCAATTCAACCTGCTCTAAGGCCCAAACTGCGAAGCGATAACGAAGTGGTTTGGTCGTGCGACTTTAATTGCTGAGTCAATTGGACCTTGTAAGGGAATAATCCGAGATCTTTGTGCAGAATTCTTCTCAGGCTAGTGCGTGAAATGTTTAACTGTTGAGATCGATGGCTTGTAGATGTTCGTGGAAGGATTCTCAGACTCTGGGCTACAGCAGCCACATTTACATCTTTGCGCACCGTACGACGACGGCGACCGTGAGTGTTGTCCACTAGCATGCCAGTCTCACGAACTTTTTGCACAAACTTGCGTACGTGACGCTCGGTGGGTGCTGCATTTCGGCCAAAACTTCTTTTCAATAAACGCACTGTTTGGGCTAGACAGCACTCACTTCGAAAATAAGTTTTCAATATTTCCCAACGTTGTTCAAGCGTACAGCGACTCATTTCGTTCCGCGGAGGTATGATACTGACTTTCTATCTAGATTTCGAGCGAAAAACAGCTGTCAGTGTCAAACTAACCTATGATTTAAAAACGAACTTGTAATTGGCCCACCCATTATGTACACATATGGACAAAAAATAAGTAAACCCATACGAATTTTTCTTGTCATCCTGTAGCCAAGTACATAGTTATTTGAGTAAAAAAAATCATATGTAAAGATTTAACGAATACCAATTCTTTTGATACCGCCACTTTATTAAGTTTCGGTTACGTTTTAGACACCAAAATGTTAACTTCATTGTAACAAATCCTGCAAATTAGTTTTTGGGACGGTCCAGGATGGTGGTAGTTGGAACTTTGTAGTGAACGAAATGTTGCTACTACATATTCGACAAGTGCGAGGGAATGGTACGGCTTCGGTGCCACACTTGGCTACTACATAGTGAGCAACTCTAAAGTAATATTTTTAAGTGACAAAACCGTAGTCGTGTAATTTCTTTGTACCTTTGAAGGATTTGCTACTTCATAGTGAAATTTAGAACAATGCAGTGGCTACTGTTACTTCAAAGTCCTATTGGGAACTTTAAAGTACCATTTGGAGCTGTCAAATGCTTGTCGCCATATTTTCGGTTATACAAAATCACTTTTTACACATTTCGAAAGTGCAGCTATTTTTTGATGAATCCAATTAGAACTTTTTTGGTTTAAGTAACTATTTTGGTTTGCTGAATATTTAGAGTGGTAGAATTAGATAGTTGAAGAGAAAACTAATTTTAGTTATGTTATGTTTTGACAATTTATTTAAGAAATCCTTAGAAAAATGAGAGGGCATCACTTTTTTTCTAGGTAGAATATCCACATCGACAGTGAAATTGTCCTGGCACAAAGTTTTCTCATTCAAAAGAGCTGGCAAATGAAAAAAAAATAATATAATCAAGCAATTAACTCCTTTCAGATTATATTCTTTGATTGTCTGAATAGGCTGAAACACAACTTCAGCAAATGTGTAAAAGTATATGTATGTTGATGTAAATCCATTCAATTTATGTTTACTAAAATTGTGTCGACTTTTACCTACACAATTCACAATTCACAACTATGTATGATTGCGAGCGAAAACGGGACCAATAAAGTCCCAATTGGGTGGTTGGACAAAGAATGCCACTTGGTTGGTGCGTTCCAATCACGTTGGCACTTACTGGTGGCAAAGGGGCCCTGGTCACCAAACTTTTCATTCTCCATATTAGGGACTTTTCGGTGACAAAAAGGCCCTTATCACGGAACGATTAATACCTGCTACTCCCAATGGCAATATTGTACATAATGGTATCTACCTTTTCGCTACTAAAAATGCTAGTTGAAAATACTTAATTGATGAGAAATCAAATCATAGCCAATTGAAATAAATAACAGCTTTCATTTACATTGAAAAAGTACAAACCAACTAAGAAAGGCTGGACAAAATAATGAGTACATTTCAGGTAATTTGTTTAAAACTGGTTTTTACTAAAATATTCGATTTCTCTTATTATTTCGCAAAAAAAAACTTTTTGGCCCTCTTGGAGACAATTCTTAGGGCATGTTCCAACACATACCATATACCTGTCCAGATACATACTTACATGAAATTCTGTAATTGGTTCATTTCGTGGCAAAATTTATTTTATTTTCCGGAAAAAAACTATGAAAAAACAGTATACGTTTTTTTCCGCCTCCATGTGAAATGGTGAATTGATGTAGCGTATATCATATTATTTTTTTCCTAAAGTATAGTAATCAGTTCGATGATTCGCACGAGTTTCTATATAAAACCTGTCAAAAAACTCGTGCGAGGCGAGAATAGCTCGCATCTAGGTATTCAGTTTTTCGGAGGAGTATCCTATGCTCAAACCAGTGTATACACAAAGTCTCCACATAGATTCGGACGAATATAATGTCCTTACATTTATTTTCGTGCGAGCGTGATAGGAAAAGACAAAAATTCAATTAAATGGAATTTTAAAATGGTCATTTTCGATGATGTGTGATGATTAATCATGTTAATTTTCATCGGAGAAACTGGAAAATAAATATCCTTTCAAAAACTAATAAGATGGTAGTATAGCATTATGTGGGAGTGCTTGTTCAGAAGGATTTATGGCTTGATGTTAGGATGATTTTATTGGTGCTTTGTGGTCGTAATCGTTCGGTCGCCACTCTGTAATATAGAGATTCATAGAGAAGCGAGTTTTCAATACTTGACATGGCTCCTTCCACGTATATTGTTAAAAAGAAGATAGGAAATGTTCTTATCATAGAATAATAAACAAAAATGCAACTATGAAGTGGTATGGCTGGCAACCATATCACACTCCGAATTCAGTAGTTGTTGAGTTGAAACTTTGACGACTACACACGGTAAGTCGTCCACGCACCATTCTCTACTAGGAGTTAGGGTAAAACAAGAGAGAATGGAGAATAAATTGCTGATGTGCTCTGCTTCACTAGAGGATTAAAACAATTAAATTTGAATTGATACATCACATATTTTAGTGCAATAACAATGAAATGGTTTTTATTATTTATTAAGTGTTATTTTAAGAATATATTATAGAAGAACTTTATTTCTTATTCTTCTTCGTATGGGTAAATTTAATGTTGATTTGGTTGTTTCTGTGTTCCCCTCCATCTGTTCTTCTTTTTCTCCTGGGGATTCGGTGTATCCAGCATATGCATACGTACATATATGTATGTACATATGTACATACATACATAATGTATGTAAGTACAATGCAAATCGCCTACACGAATAAAGGCTTGAATAGATATTGTTGTGTTGATATTTTTTAAATTGTTTCGAATCGGGTTAATTTCTCTAATAATTTGATCGTGCATATCACAAAAGGACCAAAAAACATAATTTAAAAATATACAACTTTGATATTGATGCCCGTATGTCAGCTATAGACAGTTAACTAATATACAAATTTTCAAGGCCAACTATGTAGGTACTCTCCAATTCTACACTTTCGTGCGAGTCACAAATGCAAATATTCGCGCGAGAAACTGATTACTAGCCTTAAATGAAGAATATTACGATAAGAGTAGTTTCCAGTTAAATTTATTACGATCTCATAAATAAAACAGAATATTCTGTGAGTTTTCATTGTTTGGTCTGGAACAAGAAGCACTATCCCTGTAAAATATTGTTGTGCCTTCAATACTTTTTTTAATGTCGCCAAGGAAAGCTCTATACTTTTTGCCAAAACTGCTTGACTTCTTGTATTCTTGGATTAACTTTTCAAAGAGATTCCAATTTTTCAATATGCGTATGCCACGAAAATCATCAACTATGCCTCGAATTTTTTTGTGCCGTAGTGATAATAAAATGGACAATTATCCTTAATGTCCTTATATGGACTCAACCGCATTTAAGACTGACTTTATTTAGTTTTACACAGAAGATTAGCTGGATTACTCCGTTATTGAGCGAATACTTTGTCCGCCATTTCAAATGTTGGTACTGAGACGTGTTTCGTTGTATGTACCTACCATGCGTTTCTTGCTCCTTTAATATTTTTGACTGTTTTTAATTTTACGCTGGTTGCATACAAAAATGAATACGACCAATAAGAAAACAAATCCTAACGAAAAATACCAAGTTGTTGTCAAAAAATTTAAAAACCGATTGTGTACTTATTATTCTGACCAAGGTAAATATCCACTATAAAGTTACTATCGGGAGGGATTGAGATAACAGAGGGATGCCATTTAGTTTTTCAAGTCATTTGGAATTGTATCAAGAACAAGATTATCCCTGACCTCTGAATAATACTACCTAAATTGAAAAAAAATTCACTCGTCAGGATTCTTTCTGGCAGCTTAACCAAAATTTCATTTAAAAGTTTCAAAATTGACTATTCTAACATAAACTATTTTATACTGTAGGAAAGCAGTTAGGAATTTCTTGGGTTTTTGTCTTTTTGTAGGCTGATGTCAAGCCTCGGGGAGTTATCAGTTACCTCTCTTGCATGTAGACCTTTTTAAACCCCTGTGGGACCATGGATTACGAAGCGGTAGAGTGCAGGGGATAATACTCACGTTTTTAAAGCTTTCAAAAGCGAATTAGGAGCATTAAAAAGCGAATTAGGAGCTTTTGTGGTTTTTCGATTACGATACAGGGAAAACCTTCGTAGATAAAAACGTACATATGACAGAAAAGCAAGTTAGGAAAACTAAAGCCGTTTCTTGAAGCATACACCATACATAGTTTGACTTGGAATGGATATCTACGGAAGCTTGTGCCCCAATGATTTGAATGCATATGTAGTGCACAAGCTCACTCTAGGTGCACCGTAAATTTGATTATTGGTACCGCTACCGTCTTGCAATGGACTGTGAATACCGTTATCTTCTTTATTAAGGTTTTTTTTTATTAAGGTAATATACAACTGGAATCTCTTGCCTTATTGTAATTCCGAGTGAACAATATGCCTTTTAAGGACATGCTACACACTAAAGCTTTCTAAGTTGCTATAAGCCCATTAATTAAATGTAGTAATTTTCAGCAGCATTGCTTTCTAAAGAATTTAGAAACATATTAACCAAACAAAGGGATCTTGTAAGATCATTTAGTTTCTGTTCGCTGTTTCCATCGTTTATTATATCCCATTATTATCCTTCATAATTTTCATCAGAAAATGTTCATTTAAGGAATAACAAACCACTATCATTAGGTTTATTAAAACTTTAGAAATTCACAAAAAGGACGGATTTTTTATACAAACTGCTTAAAGTTCTTCTCCAGGATACACCAGGAGTAAGTTTTTAGCATTTGTATGTCCCTGCAAAAGTAGTTTCATAGTATGTAATAAAGTCACTAAAAAAAATGCGCCAAACATTGTAAATTTTGGAAAATGAATACATAACGGTCACAAAATAACGGGACGTTACTGGAACGAAGTAATGCTATTTTTGTAATGAGAGAACACTAACACATATATAAACAAAAATGGTCACAAAGTTTGTGTGACAAAAATTATGTTTCCCAGTATTATTAAACTTGTCGTTGTGCATGTACTGCCGTTAGCTCAGACTGATTGAACATAAAGCCGTAGCTTTTTCAACAAAAATGAGTGAACTATCCCGGGATAGTAGATATTTTATTATGCAAAATAAAATATTTCCTTTCCAAATTTTGCAAAAATAAACTAGAAACCTGGAAGATTTGTTACCGTCGGTTTTCGAATAAGAGTAATTTGTACCATTACAAAGGGAAGAGTAATTTTTGCGAGGTTCTCAATCTGTATTAACCCTAAGGTTTTTGTCAATATTTTTTTCTCAAAAGTTGGGAAAATAAACTATATATTCCTAGTCAGTCTGTTGAACTTATACAGCAGATAAGTCATTTTTACAAAATTCTTCGTTTTTTAAGCAGCAATTTACACACATCGATCAATCACAATCACTAATAAATTCAAGTAGAGTGGAAATTAGTACAATTGGGGCGAAATTTTCACAAATGCACAATATTGCATCAGCGAGGTCTGCATTCGGAGAAAGTGTTTGGTGCGGGATCACATCACTGATGGATATGATCGGTTCGGTCTTTTTTTTTTTGATATTTCGTTAGCGAAGCGCATTTTAGTTAGAAATGTTGGACCAGTGACCAGAGTGCGACTCAACCAAGTGAGCAGAGCGAGCGTAAAAAATGCTTAGTTAGTTGTTCATTCTTCTTCATAAATCATTTTACAAGAACTCGTAGAAGGTTTAAAGAAGTACGTCTAAGAAATATTTAAGAATGCTAACATCTTAGAGACTTTATTAGAAAGATATAAGAAATATATAAAGCATTTATCAGTAAGATTTAAGAAATTCATAAGAAGTAACAAAAGATAAAATACTATTATTATTTCTTTCTGTTTCGCTTTTTTTTTCGCCTGATACCTACAGCGTTTATTTTCTGGCAAGTCATTCTGTTGTAATTATTATATGAGAATATAGAGAAATGATTGAGATAAAGAAGCACAAATTTTTCACTTTCCCGGGATTCGAACTGATCACCAATCCTTGATGACAATTCAGTTGAATAATTGTCTTCTTTATTTTTTTCTTAATTTAAATTCTAAAGCAATAATTAAGAGTGTGATGTACGCTAATGTGTAGGGCATTCGAATATATACTATACTAGTTGTTAATAGATGCGAAGCAGAGGCAAGGACAGTGGACTACAGAACGAGAGGTGGTCGTGAGTTCGAATCCCGATATGTGAAAAATTCTCATATTCTCATTCTCATATAATCACGGCTATCCTGAAAAACGCGATATCAGTCCAAATAAAGTGAAAAAGGGAAAATAATAATAATATTTTATCTTTTGTTTCTTCTTATGAATTACTTAAATCTTACTTATAAATGCTTTACATATTAATTAGATCTTTCTTAAATATAGTCTCTAAGTAGTTTCATAGCATTCTTAGATATTTCTTTTACGTACCTTCTGCGGTTTTCTGTAACATGATTTAAGTGGGGACTATGAATTCCGTCCTAAATTAACTTTAGAAGGAAATTATGTAATTGACGAAAATGTAAAATGGCATAATGCGATAAAAGTGATAAGTAAAATATAAAAAATTAAGAATTGTGCTTTAACAAGGACAACATAAAATGTTTTGGGCGTAGAGGCTTATCTAACGGACCTATGGTGAAAGAAAAACAATAAATTTGTTTTGACTATTCGAAAAGTGTATATCTCTTTCGGTCTACCGGAATATTGTTTTTTGTTCTGTTTTTATGGTTTGAGGAATCTTTCATCTGGCTTTTGGGCCCTAAATCTCGTGGGCCCTTATGCGCCGACCCTGTATGTACATATCATATTTTTTAACCATTCAACGTGTCAAACGTATTTTAATTGCAACATATGTAACATTGTATAAGATTTGACTTCCACAAAAAACTATTTACTCAAACAAATTGTCTTATCGATCGACCCTTACAGTATTGGCCACCTAATGCGGTATACCCTGTATGTATACAATTTCTCGGTCAGGTTCATAATTTTGTTTTTCAATTTGACGCATAGTCGGAGATGTTTCCTTGTTGACAAAGCTTTCCTTCTAAAAGGCGAATTTGAAATTCTTTTCGATAGCAAATTTTAGAATTTTGTTAGGAAACCCCATTAAAAAACGTCGCAACTCGAATTTTCATAGTGCAAATCGAAAAAAGGAGGGTGGTATTTCTAAACGGAGGCAATGCGAAAGCAACGCAATATGGGACCACGCCAATCGAGGCTTCACACTGAGTCCAAAAACGAAAACACAAACATGTTTGTTTCTGACAAGAACTGATGCAAATTCAATAAAAAAAAAAAACTTATATCCTGGAAGCTTTCTTCTTTAATCCTCTTTGAATTCTCGTGCTTGCCGTATAATTGTGCTAACAATGATATAACATTGAAGCAGACAATCTACAAGAACAAAGTCGTTGTCTACATTGCCCGGTCTCTATATTCGTTCGAACTTTACTAACAATTCGACATATTTTTTACAACTCCCTTTCCATTTCATTTGTTTGTTTTTGTTTTAGTTTCAAACAAAAAATGATCTAGACAATTTGTTTCCAATAATGCAAACAATGCAGCATTGAGTCTGCTTTTTTCTGGCTCCCAAGAGCCAGCTTTGTACAAAAAGCATGAGAATAACAAGAGCAAAAGCATTGCATAAAAGCAAGGGTGCAAGAAAAAAATTTAAAACGATGAAGTTTGCAATGTGAAACCTCTTAGCAAAGAATACGACAGACGAAACGGACGAGAAAACTTGAAGATATCACCATGCATTAGTTCGCCAATGTATACATATAGCTGCACCGAACTTCCGATGTTCGACTAACGATAAATGTTATCCCTAGAGAATTCACCTTCACACACACAGTCCTTTGATTTTTTTCCCCGGGCTTCGTCGGCGTTTCTTTTTATTTTCCTTTTCTATGTTCTTGTGTGAGAAGAGTTTTTTTTAAGTCTCTTGAGCTCTAGGAAACTTTTGCTTTACCACGCGCCCGTTTCCATGAAGATTTATCGGGAAGAAAATGAATTTAGAGGACGATGACGACGACAACGACGACGAAAATGCACTACTGCAATGAAAGCACAAGAAGTCATTTTTTTAGAATCCGTTGAGCTCCTCTTCGACACAAGTGCTTTACGGCAAAGTTGACGAAGTGATCCCTGATGGATTTTGCCAGGCCAAGAACGGATGCAGTTTGCTACTCAAGATTTCTTCCTATGCTAATAAGGATATAAAACAATATTCGTACATCCTGATGAAGAAGGATTTCGTGTAATGTTCGTGGGAAAGAATTAATTAGGGTTACACGAAGATGAAGAAGACGGTGGTTATTTTAATTTCAGCTGTACTTGTGCTTACGTTGTGGTCGTTAATTACCACATCAGCGTGGAAGTGCTTTTAATTCTATACGCAGAGGTGTCGCTGAAGTATAGACTTCAAAAAGAACGATTTGTTCATGGTGGGGTTTAAATTAGAAAATACTCTTAACATACAAAAAAGAAAACAACTTGTCAAGAGTGCTTGTACCTTGTATGTACATTTAAATCATTCAAATGTTAAAAACTTCCAGTTGTGTCGATGTTTTCCTCGCCTGTAAAACAAATTTAAAAAGAAAAGAGTGGTGTTTCCTGAGACGCGATTAGTTTTATTTTTTGTCCCGTCTCAGGAAACACTACTCTTTTCTTTTTAAATTCATTCAAATGTTTTTTATAAAACATCTATCTTGGCTTGTTCTAAGGGCAATGCATATTTTTCTTTTTTTGTTTCCTTAAACACTTTTATTTCATGAACAAAAAAAAAAAAAACAAAATACCTTCGATTTCAGCTGGAGTATAGCTTTTAGGGTAGTAGTCAGAAGAAGTTTTTTAAATGGATTTTGCAGCTAAGGACATGAGAATCCGGGGCACTTTATGTCTTTATAATTTCTTGATGAGGATCACATAAGGAATTCCGAAAACTTTTTTAGGTAAACATATAAACTGGAATATAGGTACAATCAAACACAAAAAAGTTTTAACAACTAAATTATTTGATTACTGTTGCTTACTTCGATAATAATCAGATTTCCTCAAAATGGTTTTTGAAAATAAAACTGCACAAACCTGTTTAAATCTCACTTTCTCCATACTGGCTACATTCAAAATTTTTAAATTTAGGAAGCTCATTATTTATTATTTATTGCTCACTTTGCTCACTTCAACCATCCCCTTAAGCCAGAAGGCTCCACCTTCCATATAATGATCTCTGCAGAAACTGGGGGATCTGAACGCAGTGCAGAGTATTTTCTTTTTAGTTGCTTGCCCAGACTTATCAGACAGCATCGATTCTCGGGAGATACTTCTTGTCAAATTGGGAGACATGGAGGAAGCGGTCAATTTCAACGTTTTATTGGACACTATCACGCTCTATGGCTCACTTGGTTGAGTCGCACTCTACGATGCTAGTAATCTAGAGGTCCGGAGATCGAATCTCGTTGTGGTCCAGGAAATATATAGTGCTTGCAACATTATATACACTCCTCTCTATGCAATGAAACGTCGACTCGAAGTAGCCTATAAACGGCTGAGTGAACGCACCATGCACCGCAAGGGGTTACGGTACAGTTGAATGAATTGGACGCTTCCAACGAACTTCGTATTGACCATGAAATAAGGACCCCACTAAATATTTGCCACTGAATCTAAAAGTGTGATTTGATATGCCTTTACTACGTATACTTTCATTGAAAACGAATGATTTGCAATTACCTTGAAAGTATGCATGCAATTGTCACGTCAAATGTGTGTTGCACCAAAAGAAGTCATTTGGAAGCAATTGTTGTACTTTTGTATATTTGTGAGAAAATGAGCCGAATCTCTTGATGTTCCAGAACAATGAACATAGAGGTTCTGGTGGAGGCACTAATGGTGGTAATTTAATTTGTCCACCAGCACACCACAATCCTTGAGGCTCGCCGATGAACTTACAATACCGGCAAATAGCAGACATACCTCCAATCGTAACTGCTATATCGGAACTATAATCGATTTCAGGATTGTAGTTAAAGGCAGCTCGTCCTAGGACTACCGAAGTTGCAGTTGTACGAAATACATTATGTTGGCATTGTCGTGCTCTCTTATGTTGGTTGTTGGATGTAGCAGAGTGGTTGGCTATTAATCGTCGCCTAAGAAATTTTGTATGACGCCTTGTTGACTGACCGCAAATCCCTAAATCTGGTGGTTTTTTTCGATGGCATTATATCAGGGTGTCCCGCATTGGGTGGTCAATACTGTAAGGGTTGATAGCACAACTTGTTTCAGCACGAAAATTACCAATACAATCGGAATTTTTTTACCGTTACCTTGTTATCAATCTTTTTGTAAAAGTCGTCGAAAATCGTGACTTGTCATGCAGAATCATAATTTGCAGCCCTCCTGATGACTTAATCCAAGATTTGATTTTCAGTTTCAGAAACGACATAAAATTTCACAAAAACTGAAGTTTCCTGTTGCCAACATTTTTGCCACTTTCAAGATACAGTAGCTCAAACTTAATAGAAATTTTAAAATAGATTTTTCATCGAAAATTCAAACAATAATTTTATAACGGTGCTTTATACGTACAACTCTGCAAAATTGATAAAAGTTGCTTCAGCATGTTGGCTTTCCAACGGTATTTCACTTTTCATATTTACAATGCAGAATTTTACGGACAGACTCATTTAATGGTAAAAATCATGTCTTCAGTGGAATCGTTAACAATTTTCCCTTTACTCGCAAAAGGCAAACAGAGGCTATTATAACTCGGGATAGAGTCCCGCCACATTATTTTGACCAGAACTGTAAGATATTTGAAATTTTGCACATTGTTTGGCCCTCATTTTTAGACCAATTAAATAAAATCGCGATGGTGGAAAACCAATTCTCCGATAGAGAGTTTTTTTATGGCTTCACTAAGGACACAATATTTTTATTTAATTCAAATGTGACCGATGAAAACAAGATTGCAGCAGGTGACTCTCATACAAAAACAGACAGATTTAACAAAAAAAGAATCATATAAATCGGTCCAGCGGCTTTCGAGTTTTTGCGTTACTTACAAAGAAATCACGTTCCATTTTTATATATAAGAAGAAGATGCTTTCTTAGTGAAAGAAATCGACATACATATTTTTTGAACCAATCAAACATCTACGAACAACCTTGATGTCAAGGTGGATTCTGCAACATGTAATTTACAGTCAACAAGCTTGCCTGGGGCTCATAAGCTTCAATTGTGAGTCCTGTAATTCTAATGAACAAAAAAAAAAATTTATTCAAGCATCTGGCTTCAAAAACAAATAATGATGTTTCTCACTTCACAGAACATTGAACAACAGACGCTATTGAATGCCAATTACCAAGAAAATTCAAGACGCTTTTGCTTCTATACTGTGTTTGATATCATTATGAATAATTGAATATTGATTGATTGTTTTTGGTGGAGGCGGTGTCATTTTTGTTTTTGCTTTCCTAGCTAAATGTTTGCGTAAGAACAGGATTAATGAGCTTTTCATTAGGCTGTTATATGTCAGATGTCCCTGCGAAAAATTATATAATATTAATTTCTGGATCGTCGGCTGGTAAATGTTATCGTATAGACTAGACGCACACCATTTCCTGAAAACTTGTACATTGTATTGAATTCAATATCTTAGTAAATTGCGGATTGTGATTCTACTGTGTATACAGACTAGGAAAATTCTGTACGTAATTTTATACGATGGCGTAATCAAGCAAAATATGCCGTAACTATGCACAGTAAACAAACACGCAGTTCAATACAATGTAAAAGCTTTTGGAAAAATGATGTGCGTCTTGTCTATACGATAACACTAATCAAACACCGAGAGCCAAAATTTCCTCAAACCGCAACAGTACCCAAAATGAGCTTTGAATCGACATACCCCAAAAAGATTTATAACTAATTGTGACTTATCGTTCCATTCTATACACCAACTGCGGTGCATGTCTGTAGTAATTATGGCATGGCAACTTACCAGCTCTATGGGAACTACGCGGAACTTTGTCTGTTTGGAGGAGAAGAGCCCCAACGGGAGAAATATTGAGTTATTCAATTTCGGAAATGTCACATTGGAATCTTTGCACTTGAGACCTCTAAGCGTCTATAGCTCAGTAGGTAGAGTTGCTGACCTTGTGACTGAAGGTCGGAGGTTCGAATCCCGATTGGGACGAAACTTTTTTCCCTCAATTTTTGGTATTTTTCCCAAAGTTTTGTGGTTTCGTACAGATAGACACTACCGGTGTACAGACCTGCACGGTCGAGCGTCATGGTGGTAGCCTTCACGGCAAATCAAATCTCCATAGAATTCTCCCGCTAAAATTCAAGTGGTCGTATTGTGCACAGATAGACAACAGACACAAGACCTGATGAGTGTGTCTATCTGTACGAAACCACAAAACTTTGGGAAAAAATACCAAAAATTGAGGAAATTGAGGGAAAAAAGTTTCGTCCCAATCGGGATTCGAACCTCCGACCTTCAGTCACAAGGTCAGCAACTCTACCTACTGAGCTATAGACGCTTAGAGGTCTCAAGTGTAAAGATTCCAATGTGACATTTCCGAAATTGAATAACTCGATATTTCTCCCGTTGGGGCTCTTCTCCTCCAAACAGACAAAGTTCCGCGTAGTTCCCATAGAGCTGGTAAGTTGCCATGCCATAATTACTAGAGACATGCACCGCAGTTGGTGTATAGAATGGAACGATAAGTCACAATTAGTTAAAATTCGAACCCACGAAATTTGGGAATCAGAATTAATACAGTAATTGGAGATTTATAAATTTGTATTTTTTTTTGTATACCATATAACCAGCGCCGGCGAAAGGCAGTCTACTAGGGAACAAGGCTTAAGGTACGTGTGCCTAGAGACGACTCATGTGATGATCGCTCAGCGATCGTAGTTTTGCTTCCATTTTCGAGCCGTATAAATATTTTTTTAATGTTTCTACTTTCCTAGTATCGACTATCGACTAAAGGAACATGTCTGTATAGAAAATATACACATATTGTGCTCAAAACCGGTGGTTTAACTTCGATCGCTGAGCGATGATCCCATGAGTCGTCTCTACGAACACAAACCTTTAGGATCGCAATCTCGGCCGGTCAACATGCAGTACTAATTCATGATAACATCACATTTCACGAAAAGATGCGAAACACATCTTATCAATAATAGAATAATAATTTCCTTAAGTTACTAATTTCGAATATGACGTGACGCAGGTTTTTTTACAAACATAACACGGTGTGCAAATATCTCCGAGTACAAAACGCCTCTGAGCAGTGGCGTACATAGCTTTTTGAACGGGGAGGGGATCTGATGTTCACATAGGGATAATGCAGCCTTTCCAAGCAAGAAGACTTTGAAACCCATAGTTCCGAATGAAAAGCCACTGACTTGGGGCGTCAAATTTTGTACGGCTGCCTTTTTCTTAGTCATATTTCGCGCTTCTTTATATTTGAATTATTCGAGTGTGTACAGGGATAGTAGCACACGGGATGGAATGAGAGTATTGTAAGATAAGTATAGTTTTAACCCTTTCGGAATGATTTCGAACCTGTTTTGATTTTTTAAATGCTTCTAGATTAACATAAAGGGTTAATATGTTGTATGCAGAATTACACTAAAACCACTGAAAGCTTCATGCTGCAAGATTTTTTAAGGTTGGAAAACTCAATCAAATATATTCAGTAAACATCTCGGACAATTACAATTTTCGATTTTTTTTGGGCATTTGCACAGTATAATTTTACTGACAAAATGAGTTCTATCATAACTAATATTTATAGGTTTAATAGAAGTCTGGAAATTATAGAGGACTAGTATCTTTCTGTAGTTATAGCCTTAGGGACATAGAATCGGAAAATATGAAAGAAAAACTATAATAATAATATCAGTCGCGTTTTTAGAGTTATCTGAAGTTAAAGAAAAATCGAAAAACCGCAAACCTTGCTGTTAATTTTTCATCGTTCCGGGTGTTTCCGGCAAGTAATTTTCAAAGCAGAGGTACCCAAACGTCGAACGTCATCATCGAGTGTTCATCAATTTTCACTTGTCGTTTTCGGAAGGACGACTACCTCATGGGAGACCGCAAATACATAACAACCTTGTTTTGAATGAAATCAAAAATGACCCCAGCACTTCAGTTCGGGTGATCGAGAGAGCAACAGGAACACCGAGAAGTGATACGGGTTTTGAAACAACATCGGTATGACCCGTATCATGTACAACGTGTACAAGCTTCATTGCCTACTCCCCTAGAATCGATTTCTGCAGGAAATGTTAGCGAGGAATAGGCAGGATCCGCAATTTCTGGTTGGAATTTTATCAACTGACGAATCAATATTTAAAAAAGATCGTTATTTATATTTACACAATCTGCACGGCTACCACATGGAAAACCTGAGTTTAATTCGTGAGGCCGTTACCAGTATCAGATTAGCGTCAACATGTGGGCCGAAATGTTAAACGGAAAAGTTATTAGACCATTACAGTTACCTGGAAACTTAACCTTCGCTTTCATAGTATCTACCCGGGTAGATATTTCAATTTTCATTTGTTAATAACTCAGCGAGGTTTCACCAAAAATAAAAATGCCTCCTACTCAGTTATTAATTTTCATGGTTAATTGGGATAGAAATAAAAAAGTTAATATTTGAGGATGCTTTTAAATATTTTTTCAAGTTTTGTCAATTTTCAAACGTAGTTTCATGTATATCTACCCGGGTAGACATATGATGATTTCTACACCAATCTCATTCTTTTTGTAATACATTTTTGAAAAAACTTTACAAAATCAGTTTTGAGTTATTCTGAATTAAATCTGTGTATTTTTTTACGGCAAAAATTCACTTAAGTGCCGGAATTATACAGTTTTTGTAGGGATGGGTAATTCAATATCGGCACTTCTTATGTTTATTTATTTATTTATTTTTTCGAAGAAATCCATTGATTTTTGCTGTTTTGTTTTCTGAATATCGATTTGATTTGCAATGGCAGGCTATTAGTTGATATGTATGCAAATTGAAGAGTCGTCATGGTGCATAGAAGGTACAGAGGGAAACGTGTGTGCATACAAATTGGAAAACTTCTTGTTTTTTGGACTAAAATTTAAACTGCTACCTAAAATCTATTTCGTCGACGAACATTTTATTGAAGTGGAACCTATGTTGTAAAAATTTACGCTTGTATACAAAAAAGCGGACAATTGTCTGAATGGCGCCACCTCGAAATTACCGTTTCCGTGAACCCAGACGAAATTGTAAATCGGCTCCAAAGAAATACCTCTCGATTGACATTACTTTCACTTGTTAACCCGAAACCTGAATTTCGATCGATCTGTTCCACTGCAGTACTAAAAACAGCACATTCGGGGATTAAAGCGTGAAAACTGCGCGCGGAGACTCCGGTGAAAGTCAACAAAGCCTTTCAATTCACAATAATTGTAAAAGAAAAAGAAGTCATTGTTGGTTGGTGTTTGGTTTGGTCCTATAAAATACTAGAAACGATAAATTTTAAGGGCTTATGTGGGAGCAAACGTTTTGCTAATGTTTCGATAAAATTTGATTTACAGGAATTGGAATTTTTTTTTCTTGGGCTCCAGGGCATATGAAATTCAAGGGGTAAGTCTTTTATAGGTGGAGCTCGACCTGTAAAACTGAACTTTGTTTGGCTGGCGTAACCGGAAAGGGTTGGCAACTAAACATGATAGCCAAGCAAAATTAAATAAACACTAGTTTCCTTGTAAACAATTAAACTAAACTCGGATATATTCAAAAATTTGCAAACTAATTTTTTGGACATCCCTAGACTAACGATACTTCACATACAAAATAATCGATACTATCGGCAATACACTTGATTATTTGCTTTAATATCTCAACAGAATAGTTATGGATGAGATTACTAAACAAATTGTATGAAATATTTGTATCTACCCGGGTAGATACTATCAATCCGCGTAGAAAAAATATCTTCATGAAAGCGAAGGTTAAACACAGCGAATTATTTCACTCTCCTTCGAAACGATTGGAGTTTAAATCTTTATCAAGAAATTAGGTTTAAACAAGATGGCCGCGCATGATGCCCGTTCTGTTCGAGATTACTTAAACAGCGAGTATCCTGAAAGGTGGCGACCATGGCTCAATGTACAATTTTGTGGTCCCCTCGTTCTCCTGATTTTAATCCTATTGATTTTTGACATTTTTATGTCTTGACTCTGGCACATAAATCGAAAATCGTCACGAAAATTGCAACGAAAAAGCGTTACGTTTTTGGCATTACAGGTACACAGTACCCTGTGAGTTTTGCCATTCAAGGTTCAACGGAAGTTGGGCTAGGTTGTACCCTGTGAGTGTTGGGTGCCATTGAAGGTTCAACAGAGGTTGGGCTTGGGTTCAATTTACGTTCAACTTGAGTTCAACTTGGGTTCATCTTGGGTTCAACTTGGGTTCAACTTGAATTCAACCCGAATTCAACTCGAATTCGACTCGAATTCAACTTGAATTCAACTTTCAACTTAGGTTCAACTCACGTTCAACTTTCGTTCAACTTTTGTTGAACGACCCAAAAAGTGTAACTTTTAACTTAGGTTCAACTCATGTTCAACTTTCGTTCAACTTTCGTTCAACTTTTGTTGAACGACCCAAAAAGTGTTACTTTCAACATAGGTTCAACTCACGTTCAACTTTCGTTCAACTTTTGTTGAACGACCCAAAAAGTGTTACTTTCAACTTGGGTTCAACTTGAATTCAACTCGAATTCAACTCAAATTCAACTCAAATTCAACTTGAACTCAACTTTCAACTTAGGTTCAACTCACGTTCAACTTTCGTTCAACTTTTGTTGAACGACCCAAAAAGTGTTACTTTCAACTTAGGTTCAACTCATGTTCAACTTTTGTTGAACGACCCAAAAAGTGTTACTTTCAACTTAGGTTCAACTCACGTTCAACTTAGGTTCAACTCACGTTCAAATTTTGTTGAACGACCCAATAAGTGTTATTTTCAACTTAGGTTCAACTCACGTTCAACTTTTGTTGAACGACCCAAAAAGTGTTACTTTCAACTTAGGTTCAACTCACGTTCAACTTTCGTTCAACTTTTGTTGAACGACCCAAAAAGTGTTACTTTCAACTTAAGTTCAACTCACGTTCAACTTTCGTTCAACTTTTGTTGAACGACCCAAAAAGTGTTACTTTCAACTTAGGTTCAACTCACGTTCAACTTTTGTTGAACGACCCAAAAAGTGTTACTTTCAACTTAGGTTCAACTCACGTTCAACTTTTGATGAACGACCCAAAAAGTGTTACTTTCAACTTAGTTTCAACTCACGTTCAACATTCTTTCAACTTTTGTTGAACGACCCAAAAAGTGTAACTTTCAACTTAGGTTCAACTCACGTTCAACTTTCGTTCAACTTTTGTTGAACGACCCGAAAAGTGTAACTTTCACACGTTCAACTTTCGTTCAACTTTTGATGAACGACCCAAAAAGTGTTACTTTCAACTTAGGTTCAACTCACGTTCAACTTTTGTTCAACTTTGTTGAACGACCCAAAAAGTGTAACTTTCAACTTAGGTTCAACTCACGTTCAACTTCCGTTCAACTTTTGCTGAACGACCCAAAAAGAGTCAAATTCGAAAAGCAAATCGTCACGAAAAACATGAAAATGTCCCACTGAGTTGCGGACTTGTACGCAAACTGATGAAAAATGCATTTACAGTAACTCCCCGACATACGTTAGGTGAACTTATTTTTTGTAAAGGGGTTGCCTAAAAGAAATTGGTACTCAAAATCAATCCAAAATATTCCCCAGTTGCGCCACAGAATCGCTGAGGCTGCGGAAGAATTGGGCGCAAGTGGACTCACGCGACTGGTTCAAAGGTATGTTTTATGGCGTTGCGTAGCATGTATCCGTGCTGATGGGAAACAATTTGGGAATTTGCCTTAAAATGTCGTTGTTTTTTGTATGTTATAGACATACATACCGCTGAAGAAGGCAGGCTTTCAAAATACGTATACGGGAAGAAAAAACAAAAATCGAAGACCAAAAGCGGAAAGAAAAAAAAACATCCCACTTTGGTCAACGCAAACAGTCCGACGAAAGTCCATAACATTTGCCTTAGTTTCATTATAAATAAAAAAAAACAGACCGAGGCTAATTTCGGGCGCGGCCAAAATTTGGATACCCTTCACCCTCCTCGGGCTAATAGTTTCTCGGGCGTACCTATAACTTGTATTTAACGCCACCAGTGTCGATATAGCAAAATGACTCTTTCAAGCATAAGGTGAAAGGAAGTCCAAAATTTATAGAAATGGATATCTTTGGATTTATAGTGAAGATATCTATACAGGGTGTCCCATTCATGGTGGAGGATATTTTAATGGTATAGGTAGTGTGGCTGATTTGGAGGAAAATTTATGTACATTGGAACCCTTCTATTTTTAACCGTTCAATGTAATAGCATTTTTTGTCAAAATGCCCGACTTGCCGAACTAAATAAAAATTTACCACACCTCCAAACATTTCATCCGATATATGACCTATGATATGTAGGCGAGGTGGGTGGAATTGGAGTCTTTAGAGCACTTATCGGATCCTTTAAGGTGAGGAAAGGACGCAACAATTAAGTTTTATGGGCTTGGCGGGGTATGCTGAAGCGTAGACACTGGAATATTTATGAATCCTTTGGAAACAATTCGATTCTTTTGAATGGGAACAAAGATATTGTAAACATAGAAGTGGTATCAAGCTAGTGTTAAGCTCGACATAGACTGTCTAATCGATTGTAGAGTCTGTTTGATCGTCAGATAAATTGGAAGGTGTATGTGACGAAACAATCCAAGTTTTTTACTGGGCGTGTGTAATATATTGCCATGCAATTTTTCATACAATCTGTCATATGATTGATTGGCAATCATATCCTTTCAGTTGCTAACTTTTTCACATAAACCGGTGGTCATTCTTCAAGTTGTGGCTGTGGCGGTCATTCTCTATCTCCATCGACTCAAAATATATAATTTTCGCAATGTTGTGTTATGTCGTGAGACTGTCATTTTAGATTGTACGATAAATTGTATAGTGTATGTGTGAGGTTTGCATGCTCGACAAACTGCTTTTGGGCATAGGTTAGGTTAAGTTCAGGGGCCGCCAGTCTACACCAAGCGCACTTAGACCAGAATTTTGTCCATTGTGGTACCACCGAGAGAATCGTGCCTCTACTAACCGCTTATGACAGGGAACCAGCCCGTGCTTACAGTATATCTATTGAGGTGTATTGGGCTCACATCAAGAAAGGTCATCGGTGTCATAAAAATACCTTGCGCCCAGAAAACGCCTCCGTTTCTCGGACAGGGCGGGACAGTGACAAAGTAGGTGATGCACACTCTTCTTCGTCATCACAACTTCTGCAAAAGTCGTTGTGAGGAATTCGGAGTCTTCTTGCGTGCTCTCCAATACGGCAATGCCCCGTTATTACCCATACCATGCTGTGAATATGCTTTCTGTCCAAAGACAGTTGCATGTTAGATTGGATATTGTCGCGTTTTGGCCAGATCATTTTTGTCGTTGCGCAAGTCCAGCCATCAATGGTTCCTACCAAAAAAGTGATTGGGAACAATGTAGTCCGTTGATGGGGGGCAGGTTAAAGTTCCGAAGTATTCACGAGTGCCCATAATCCAAATGTGGTACCACCTATTTGCAAGACTGCTGGGATGAGAGTGAGTGTGGTGATTGTCCGAACAACTTAAAACCCATAGTGGAACGCGGAAAATTAATCAGTGGATCGTAATCATTTATTAATGTTTCATGTGTTTCAATTGAATTTATTTGTATTGGCCAACCGCCACACCAACGCTCGCCATAGATCAGTTTCACGTATGCGCAAGGCCGTGTATGCAGCCATCCGTTGATTAAAAACGTTCAATAGGAGCAGTCCCAGCACCATATCTAATCCGAATGAAGGTGTCGTTCGAAAAGCTCCTGTTATGAGAAGAGAAGCCAACCTATGAACTTTGGCCAGCAAATTACAATACGTATGCTGGTGCTCAGTGCCATCCACCACAAACTAACTCTGTAAAGCAATATAGGCCGCACAATAACGGTATACATCCAATATACAACTTTTGGCTCTAAGCCCCAGGTCTGCCCGATAGCTCTCCTGCACGAGTACAGTGTTATAGTAGCTTTATTCACCCTTTCTTCGATGTTGGGCTTCCATTTTAATTTCTTATCTAAAATTAGACCGTGTCAGAAAACTCAAGTTGAACGCTTTCCCGTCTAGGGAGGTTAATAGTAGGAATCGTCCGTCATTAGCATTCAACTACCACCCGGTTGTTAACTATATGAAACATCCACTGCTTTCTATGGGTTTCATGGACACAATTCGTAATCATTGCAATGCGAAGAAGTGGCCGAAAGGGGTGAAAGGGATGTACTGCAAGACAAATCATTACAGAATTGTTGACTGGAGACTGGTGTATATCAGGCGTCAAACCACTTTATAAAAAACGTAAGGGAAAACAACGGCTGATTTGGCATGACGTTGTTCGGAGATAATGCTAACTGCGAACAACGCGACCGTAGCGTGCTCTAGATGTGAGAGCGATCGAAGCAAACAGTCACAATTAGTTTTTGTATATTATTTGTTGTGGCATCACTAGAAAGACATTTGTGTGAAGTTTGGTTGGAATTGGTGCACAAATAAAAAAGTTTTCTTAGAAAAACCCGCTTTGGGGGGTTGCGTTTGTAATGGCAGCCATATGACTTCATGGTCCGATTCCAGCGATATGAAAAGGAAGAGATCTGAAACTCACATAATATTTATCGATCAACTACCCAAAGCTGTTTTCAGTTTCTATCTACCATATGTCTGACGGGCGGGATGGGATGAAATAATCTCTCAGATGTATTGCGCCCGAATGTGTTATTTTCTCCTTTTCTATGAAAATGTCAACCTGTTATACTCTTCACATTGCGTAATAACGTAGTGTTGACTTTTAGGCTCAACAAATCATTTACTAGTGTGTTTTTAGTAAAATAAGCTTTTAAGCGGTCGAGTTGTTGGAGGTTTTTTCAATATTGAAGCGATTGAAAGCGTGAATGTGAAGGGTATCAAACTTTTTGAGCCAGTATTTGTTTCTAAAATTTCGTAGAACTGTTTCAAAAAGACAATCCAACAATAAATAACAATAAATAAGAGTCTAAAATATACAGAAACTTAGTTTCATCCTTTTTTGTGCACTTAATCTTTCAGATGCATGGCGCCCGATCGTGTTAGGATTCAGTGTTACCAGTTTAGGGGGAAATCCCCTATAGGGTATTTTCAACCCCTTAGGGGGAATTTTAGGGTGATAAAAATGTTAGGGGAAATTTTAGGGGGAACTTGAAGAACTTTGGGAAGAATTTGGGGGTTTGTTTCCTAACATAAATCAGCAAATTCTTAAAAATTGGTGATAGCAACAGTCGCTTTAACATTTAAAATTTGCCGGTTAGACCAACAAATAAAATTGTTTACTTGTCCTGTACCTCGATCCTCGTATCCTCGATCCGATATCGGTGGGAGATATAGTAGACATTTACATCATGGGGCTGGTACGGGTTTTTTTAGATTGCTAATAAATATGTAAATAGAAAATTAGTAATAATGTGTTCGTTTAGAAATTTGAGTGACTCCTTTTTCTCTCAAACTATTTTAGGAGCAATAAGAGGATGATCTATCCTACATACATTTTCTTGATTTTGACAGAACGAAAATCCCAAAAAATGGATTCGAATTGACCGTGTGTCCTTTTTTCAATTTAGGCGGAAACCCATCATTTTAGGGGGAAATCAAGTTGAATTTAGGGGAAAATCACGTAGCCAACCTGGCAACACTGTTCGGATTAGTATTGCGCCCGCCGGAAGGTTAAGCGGTCGAGTTGTTGGAGGTTTGTTCAATATTGAAGCGATTGAAAGCGGAATATTCTTAGAAAATTGAAAATGTGAAGGGTATTAAACTTTGTGAGCCAGTTCTTGGTTCTAACATTTCGTAGAACTGTTTCAAAAAGACAATGAAACAATAAATAAGAGTCTAAAATATACAAAAACTTAGTTTCGTCCTTTTTTCTTAATCTGCCAGATGCATTGCCCCGATCGTGTTAGAATTAGTATTGCGCCCGCCGAAGGTTAATATCTTCTTTACAAGTCATAATTTAAAAAAAATATATCATTCGCTCACCCTAATTACTACATACATACTTGCATTTTTATTTCACCTCCTAGGTGCTCCGGAAATGCCAAAATGCCCCACTTCATTATTCAATTTGATATTCCAGTACGCCAATAAGCAATAAAGAATACGATGACGTCCATTCTTATTTCTTTCTTCCTTCTTTGTGCGTGCACCTTAAAATTTTTATTTCAATAATTTCAAGCAAAGCAGCACACACATATTAAACTTGCGAATACAGCCGTATTGTACATTGAGTATTTCTTGAATCTTTCAAAACATTCGCCCCTCATTCAGTCAATTTTTGAAAGTGTAAGCCGGAAGGAAAAACGTCGAAAGCAAGTTGCCATATGGCGAAAATTGATTAAAATTGAATCAGCCTTTACGAGCAAGACAGTCATAAAATTGAGAACTCGACCAGATGGGAACGGCCAACAATGACTTTCGGCTCGGTAATGGAACGTCACTTTTAAATAGCTCGTCATAAAGAATTTATACATTTGTCGGATTCTCTGACATCGTCCTGTGTCCTGAGTGCGTTCCGAGTATGTATCTACATACATACATTCATGCATATATCTGGCAACTGGCATACTATACAACACTGAAGAACTCACGGAAATAAGTTGGCAGTGGATGGAGTGCTATTCAAGTGCGGATCGATTATAATGGAAGTTGTCTTCTGCTTTGCAATGTATAAAATGTAAATGCAATGTCAAAGATGACGCAACAACGGGTATGCATAGCTGGTGGAACGATAAACCGAGGTAACTGCGTGCATCACCTGGATGGTACTTCATAGACAAATGTGTAGATCCTTTCCTTTCGCTTCGCCTATCACATCAATGTTCAATGTTTTGCGAAAATCCCCTTTGGCACTTGCCGTATGCAAAAGCAGCTCCATTTAGTCATAATGCATTCTACTCGAAGCGCAATTTACATATGAATCGCTAAGTGCATTTCGGCCCGAATTACGTTTATATTGTTCGCAAAGTGGAGGAGGCCACTCGAATATGCAAAGTGAATGCACCGAATTGATGTTTTGTGGTTGTTTGTGCCAATTATTTCGAGACGCCATAAATGCAGAAACAACCATTATCCCCGGGAGTATGTGTGTCGTGTATGTATGTTCTCTTCTCATACCTATACGACATGCTTTGCGCCACGAGTCATCAATAACGCATGGGAGATTCTTCATCATCGAAGAGGATGATGTTATTTTTAGCTACCCCCTCCTAGACTCTAATGCTAATGGGTTGGGGCAGCATATTGTTATTGCGGCAGACAAAGTCTTATTTCCTTGAGACAAAGGCGCTTCTCAAGTTGTAAGTACTCGCCTGTCGCCATAAACGCATATTGCAAAAGTGGCATAGAAATCACTATTGGGCCGTTGAAAGGCATCACATCCGATATCCGACCGGGCGCGACAGGATGACTGGGAGGCTATTTTTTAACACAAAGGTCGCATGAACGAGAAATAATTGGTGTAGAGTCGTTTTAGTTTTGGTGGTGAATGTGAACATAGGAGAAGCGGGGGTATCATCAACGCCGTCTAGATATTAAGGCCGCAATGTAGAATCATAGACGTCAAAATCAGCTTTTAATTTTAGGTTATGTTCGCCGATGTTGCACTGTTTTGTTTTTGGTTTTTATTACGTCACTACTTGTTTTTGTTGTTTGTTCGTGTAAATAAAAAATTTAAGAGCTAAGTAATAACGTCATTGTACAGCTGAGTTGCGGTTATGATATTTCTAGATGGCGTTGGTATCATGCAATATTGGGACGCTAGTGTGATAATTCAGATGGGGCTTTTCGATGCGAGATTGCCATTGCAGCAGGAACTTTCAAGGTTTTAACGAATCATTCTGTGATTGTACGAAAACAATGGTGCAAACGATGTCAAATTTTGAGATTCTTGAGAAATACCTGATGTACGGTTTTTTTTAACAAAAGACCGTCACTTTCAGTCAAAGAGTGGACGGAGCCAGATTGGGTGGACGACCGAGAGCTCGATGGAAGCATTCAGTAGGTGAGGACGGCCACCAGATGCTATGGGCTTCCGGAACTTAAGGTCAACCATATACGCGGCCAAGGCCCGTGCTACAAAGAAAAAAAGGAATGCACAAGGGGTGGGAGGACGAAAACTGGGAATTCAATCAACAAGATCAATCTATATAAGATATCAAAAAAAAATATAAATTCTCAACCTTTTGCAACAAACTGTACTTGTTCATGCTAAATTTCTTGGAGTTATATAGTTAATACTGCATCCAAAAAAATCCTACAACCATCTGCTCCTCTACTGTGCAATGAAACACGAACGCACTTTTCCTAATTTTTTTTGTGTGCCTATACGTATCTCTTATGTCGGAAAGATACAATACATAAATATAGACTTTGTCTAAAGCGCCTGTCTTCACGTCACACTATACAACATGTTGTCCCTGACAGCTCAATTTTTGTGTTGATCTTGAACATGTTCGCCATGGACGAAACTTAGGAATTTAGGTCTAGGCAAACGTTTTACTATACGCTCAATCTCAATGACTATTTTCAAAATTCGAGCAGGAAAGGGAACATCGCACAGCTATAACGAAACTGTCACTATGCACTTCCAAATTGCCTGCCGGCCTACAATAACTCGGTACGAATGCGGCCAAATTCAACAGAGTATGAGAAACAACTATATGAGGCTGAACAAAATTATAAATTTTGATTTTTCTTTTCTTACGAGTTTAATATGCTGTTTAATCAAACATTTTACTCAGGCCGGAGAAATATAGGCTCACGTATATCATAAAATTTGTTCAGTGAATTGCTACTGAGCTGCGATATTGCGCTTAGTAAGATTAATGATTTGGGAGAGGAAAAGGTCAGTGTTTGAAGCTGGTATGTTTAGTGTTTTTATTGGAATCGATTTAAGGTATATTTTTAGAAGAAATGATTTATGTGTAGCTTCGTAGGAGTAGGTGTATGAGTATTTTTGGACGAGAACGGTATAAGAAATATCTGAATTGTTAGATTAATTATTTATTTTCTGAGATTACAAATGTCAAAGTTCAATGAAAATTTATAATATATTTGATTAAAAATTCAGCGTAAATACATTCAGAAGAAAAAATCTAGGTACATACGTATAGAAAAAACATCTAGCATCCAGTTTACCAGAAGAATACAATAATTTGTGTGTGGAACTAAAGAGAGAAATTCGTAAAAACTGAAGAAAATTATTATGTTTCCGAATTTAATAAACATCATCGTAGCTAGGCCTGTTCCAAAAACGGGGATCCCGGTACAAAACCAGTGTTCAATCAGTACCGGACCCGATATTCTAAAGTACCGATATCACGGTTTTTTTTTTGTTACCTGTTCAATACCGGATCATTTTTTCAGTACCGGGTTAAAACCGACCGACGAGTCGATTTTTTGGTACCGACCGGGGCGAGTCGGTTTTTCGGTACCGAGTTAAAAAGAACGGACGAGTCGGTTTTTTTTGGTACCGAGTTAAAAAGAACCGACGAGTCGGTTTTTTTTGCAACGAGTTAAAAAGAACCGACTATTCGGTTTTTGGTACCGAGTTAAAAATAACCGACGAGTCGGTTTTTCAGTACCGAGTTAAATAAATCGACCGACGAGTCGGTTTTTTGGTACCGATTCACTTCAACCATGAGTCGTTTTTTTCACCGAGTTAAAACCTTTGTACCGAGTTAAAACCGACCGACGAGTTGATTTTTTGGTTCCGAGTTAAAACTGACGGATATGTCGGTTTTTCAGTACCGGGTTAAAATAGAACAACAAGTCGGTGTTCTAAACCCGTTCACACTTTGTACGATGAGGAACTTTTCCATGCCGAATAAGGGTTTTCTTTTCAGCAGCTGTAATGTACATTGCCGTCGTAGAAATCGTCTACATATGTATATATGATCATATAAATGGAGAGATTGGTTTCATGCTGTTTGATGCTGATAGAGAGGTTGAGATATCGATATGAGAGGCATGATTTCAACAGCGCAAGTATTTGCAATAAATTATTGAAGGTAGAGGTAGATACGTCAGTTGTAGAAACATACGGTGCAGAGAAAACTGGAGTACCATTTTGGGGCGAGCAACCACGACAATTTTTTCTTATTTTGACCTAAGATTTGGAATCAGGGACCCAAATGTACCTTAGTGTTTCTGCCACGCCGATTGGATTAGTATTTCCCAGAGAAAACAGGGGTACCATTTCGGGGCGGGTAACACCAATTTTTTTTTTGTTTTTGACAGCAAATTCGGAATCAGCGACCCAAATTTTCCTTAGTGTTTCTACCACGTCGATTGGACGAGTATTTCCCCGAGAAAACAGGGGTACAATTCTAGGGCGGGCAACCCCAACATAAAATGTTCTTGTTTTCGACCTCAAATTTGGAATCAGTAACCCAAAATTCATTTAATGTTTCTTGCTACGCCGATTGGACGAGTATTTCCCCGAGAAAACAGGGTACCATTTCGGGGCGGGCAACCCCAACATTTTTTCTGGTTTTTGACATCAAATTCAGAATTAGCGACCCAAATGTACCATACTGCTTCTGTCACGCCGATTGGACGAGTATTTCCCCGAGAAAACAGGGGTAAAATTCTGGGGCAGCCAACTCCAGCAAAAAATGTTCTTGTTTTCGACCACAAATTTGGAATCAGTAACTCAAAATTCTTTTAATGTTTCTGCCGCGCCGATTGGACGAGTATTACCCCGAGAAAACAGAGGTACCATTTCGGGGCGGGCAACCCCAACATTTTTTTTCTTGTTTTTGACATCAAATTCGGAATCAGCGACCCAAATTTACCATAGTGTTTCTACCACGCCGAGTCGTCGGTCAGTTTTAACCCGGTACCACCTGCTCGTGGTTGAAGTGAATCGGTACCAAAAAACCGACTCGTCGGTCGGGTTTTTTTTTAACTCGGCACCAAAAAACCGACTCGTCGTCGGTCGGTTTTTAACTTGGTACAAAAACCTGACTCGTCGGTCGGTTTTTAACCCGGTACTGAAAATAACCGGCTTATGGTTAAAAAAAACTGTCAGTAGGTACTGAAAAAAGAACCTGAGTCAGGGAAACCGCTTGTGGCACCGGGTATTGAAAAAAAAACCGAAACCCGGTACTGAAATCTCGGTACGGAACAGGCCTAATCGTAGCCCGAAAGGTCAATGGAAGACCATTAATAATATACTGAATCGAAAACCTTTAAAGGGCGGTGTAAAAAACCTAAAGCTTCAACTATTTCTGAACCATCTCAACTTGCGGATGTTTTTGTCGAATTGTTCTCTAATTTTACTCACATTATATCACGCTCCTGTAATAGTTCAGTTCCATGCCCTTGATTGCCGATGTTCTACATCAAACAGTTTTTTCTTTGAAAGTATTACTCCTTTGGAGTTATATTGTCCAATACTGTCGTTAAAAAATCCAAAATCAAATCAAATGTTGAAAATTGTCTGTCTAATTGGGCACTTAAAAATACCGTTTTAAATATCGTCGATATATTAGCTGATATTTTTAACAAAAGGAGCTTTTAAAACACGCATGTTAACATTTATAGATAGAGCTAAATCAGTTTGGTTTCAGAAAAGGGAAATCAACTGAAGATGCGTTATTGCTTTTTTTGTAAAAATATTTCTGATGGAATAAATGACGTATCGTATCGTATCGATGGACGTGAAGCTTCAATGTCTGCAATGGGCGGGGCATGTACAACGGATGGACGATAATCGCATGCCAAAGAAAGTGATGAACGCACAACGAATTGACGGAGCTAGGTTGCGTGGACGACCGAGATCTCGCTGGGAGAACTCCGTAGGTGAAGACGCCCACCAGCTGCTGGGCTTCCGAAACTGGAGGACAAGGTCACGTTACCGCGACAATTAGAGGTCAACGATTCAGGCGGCCAAGGCCCGACGTCGGGCTATCGTGCCACATTGATGATGAAATGACGGAAAGCTTTATTTGTGGACATCAAGAAAGCGTTCGGCACTGTCGAAGTTTTGACTATGAGCTATTGCTGAAAAAACTGCATATTACTGGCTTTAGAGGGTTCATCTGGGACTGGTTTTCGTCGTTTTTATCAGAGAGAATACTCCAAAATTGCAAACGATATTTATTCGCTAATGAGTTACTACACGGATCGGATAAGACTTTTTGTTCCGAAGGTCTATGTTCAGTAAGCTGCTTTTCAATCGAAATTGTTGCCAATTTGAGATATCTGGGTGTATGGATGGATAAGAATCTCGATTGGTGTTGTAAAGTCCGTTTCTAGACAATTATATAATATTTATTAGCAAAAGAACAAGGAACACACAGAACGCGAGTGTGAAACAGAATGAGTTGACATCTAAAATGACAGTCCACGGCAGTAGTCACAATAGAAAGTCACAATGAAGTTCACCACACTCCTTCCCACTAAAGATCGCTCCCATACCGAATAGGAGGTACGCCAGCATTTACATAAGGTGTACGTCTAGGCGGCTGTGACACTGCATCCCCATCATCTCGTTCTTCGTTTGGATCATCTTTTTTGAGACGACCTCATGACTATTCGTGACTTGTTGAGGTACGATTAACGGTTCGACTTCATTGCCTGAAACGTTGATGAGTCCAAAAGAGTCCATGAGCTCGTTGCCCGCGTGTCGGTACCTATTTCATTTGGTTGGCATGCGCCTTGATGACTCTGTCTGCAACTGCCGGAAGTTCACTGTCCCAATTCTTTCGAAACCTGTTGCCTCGACCCATGACCAATTTTTATTTGTTGTATGCTGTCTGAATTAAATTGTGTCATTTGCTTGAAACTCTTTCCATCTTAACCCACAATAGCGGTCGATTTTCTGCTCCTTTCCTTCGTTGCGTTCGATTGGCATTTGGCGATCAGGCGAAGGTTTCATCAAGTCCAACGTTGTTTTCATTCTGCGACTGTTCATTATTTCAGACGGCGACTTCATTCTAAGGGAGTATGAAGGCGTATAGCGATAGCATGCTAGGAAGTTTCGTAGCTTTTAATCGGTGTCACCGACTGATTTCTTTAGCCCTGTTTTAAAAAGGTCGACAAATCGTTCAGCCTGTCCATTTGATTGCGGGTTGTATGTTGCAGTCGTCAAGTGACTTGCAGAAGTTCTGAAATTCCTGGGAAACGAACCGGGTGCCATTATCAGAAACTATTGCATCGCAAAGCCCGTTACGCGAGAACGCTTACTCGAGAAACTCGATCGTCTTCGATGATGTTATCGACACGGTTTTAAATATTTCGGGCCACTTACTATATGCATCCACAATGACGAAATAATAGAATCCATTGACTGGTCCGGCGTAGTCGATATGAATTCGTGGCCATTCTTTTCGAGGAACGGACCATAAACTCGGAATGCACTTATTTGGTGCTTTTTCCGATTTGGCGCAAATTTCACAACATTTCACAGTTTTTTCTATGTCAGCGTCGATATTTGGCCAGAAAACTTTACTGGGAATCACGATGCGATCTCCATAGAAATTTTTTCGGGAGTTATCATGCGAACAGACAGACATGACTTATTCGAATGAGGAACCGGCGTGATTATTTATATGTATATATACTTCGCCATACCTCCCGTGGCTCCTTTGAGGTGTTATAAAGCCAACGCAACATTACAGCTGATTGTCGAACGGAAAGAACTTAGGGTGAGTCTAGCGTCAGCAACAGGCGAGAATCGTAACAAAATTGAGCTCCTGTTCTGTTCGAAAGAACGGGAAGTCCGACGTTGTGTTCGACGTGCCAAAAGGCTGTATGCCAACTTTCTTCTTGCTACGGCATATCGTATACAGTGTCATCAAGGAGTATAAGGGTGGTCGTAGCTCTTACGGTGAAAGATAGTGCAGTTTTAAATCGAGTTACTGATGGCGAGATCCCCCCTCAAATTCATAATTTAGCTTCCCCTTAAAACCTTGGTATACGGTCAACTACCCCAACGAAGTAAGAAATTGAGGACCCAATTTTTCCACTAAAAAGTGGAAAAGCTGCTAGACTCGACGGCATTAAAGCCGGTGTTGCCTTAACAGCGGAGTTGCTGCAGTCTATCATTGATAGAGCGTGGGATATAGAATCTTTTTCCACTGAATAGAAGGAAGTTTTGATTGTCACACTTCCATGGATCTGAGTGCAAAACTGTGAATCTCGAGAGAGAGAGAGAGGCGAAGGATTAATATACCAGCGAGACCAAAATCCTTAGGCTGACTGAGCACCCCAATCTCCCCATAAATACCAAAGGACAACTTGTAGAACAGGTAGACGAATTTGCCTATTTAGGTAGAATTGTTGCTGTTCTGATCAGAATTGTTGCTGTTCTGATCAGAACATCGTTCGACGCATTAACCATACCAAGTGCTCTTTCGGCATGTTGTAAAAATTCTGGCAAAGCAGTTATCTCAGTGTCAAAGCAAACCGGGGCTGTTCCGCACCCTGTTACTTTCGGTGCTCCTACGGGAGCAGCCATTGGAAAGTTTCTACTGCAGTTACCAAAAAGCTGCAAACTTTTTGTGTCAACACTTGCCTTTGTCGAATCTTAAGAATTTTTTGGCCTAAAGAATTTTGAATGAAGATGTCCGTCTGTGCACGGGTCAAGTGGCGCGCAGGCGAAAGTGGCAGTGGATTGGTCAATCCGTAGGCAATGCGAGTAGGTGTAGTAGATGCGCTATGCCCCACAACGAGTTAAAGCAACTTAATAGTATTTGTTCAAATACGCTTCTGCACCTCTTCAGGGATATAGACAGGGGTCCAGGGGATCCGGATCCCTCTCGAAATTATTCCAAAATTTTCTTTGAAAAGCTGTAGCAATTTTGTTCAGGTCAAAATTAAATCCGAGATTACCACACACAAAAACAACATGTCTTTCTCTGTTCTACAAAATACATTTTGCCTGAAAATTTCAACAAGATGTCAAGTATCCAAATTATATACAAATTTAATGATATGTTATGTTAACATCCTTTAATTTACTAATGAATACAAACTTTCTCCCCCTCCGGATTTTTTCATTTGCTTAGGAAGTAAGTAAACTACCACTCAACAATTCGCAACCTACTTCACATACTTTCTGGAACTTTTTTCTTGATAATGATCCTTTTTCGTGTGTACACAACTCCCACTTTCGTTATTTTCGACATAATCTCTACATAGAATTACATTCTGTTGGAAAATGTTGCTTATTTCGAGCACAGTATTCATTTCACCCTCCTTGTGCGAATATTTACTTACGCTTGCCAGAAATCAACATTTCACCTTGAGGGCTAGCCAGTACACATTTCAAGTGGGCGGATGGAAATCGCCATTGTGTTAGTTTCTTTAATAATAATAATTCGAAGGGCTGCCGTAAGCTACTGTTCCGGTATACATTGCGATAGTATATAAATTCGTTGAAATTGAATGGGGTACCTGGCACGTGACGGGTTTTTTGCGCATCAAAGAAGAAAAGTTCGCATGTCCTTGGGATATGCAATGCTAAGGGTGTGTTGTTGGCAGAGGTTTTTATGATAGGCGATTCTTAGGGCGAACGGTAATGAATTAAAAGTTGGTGGTTATTGACAGTTTGCTTGCGTAGGAATTAAAGGAAATTTCGTTTATCACAAAATTGAATTCAGAATATTTATTTTACAATTTCCTGCTGTTTGTTTCTGTTGCAAAGTATATGGAATGAAATAAAACGCGAGTGACCGGCGCAACGATTAAGTCAGTAAGAAGAAAGAATTTATTTTTCAGCGGACTATTTATAGGTTGACATTAGGTTGGTATTTCTGTATGTATTCACAATACTCCCACTGAATTTGTATTTTTTAAAACTAAACATTAAATTCAAATTCATAAAAAGAATTAATTCAAACTCAAAAATACTAAATCAAATTATTAAGCAAGTTGTACAATAATCAAGAAATTTTCAATCCAAGTAAATTTGTAAACTTTGTTTGCTTATCGCTGGTCATTGGTTTGGTCAAAATATCGGCAACCATATCAGCGCTCGGGATATGCTCTAACTTGATACGTTGGGAGTCCAAGGCTTGGCGGATGAACTTCGATTTTAAGTCAACATGCTTTGTATCCCTTGATGGCGAGTTGTTCCTAGCTAAGTGAAGCGCACCCTTGTTGTCACAATAGATAGTTATCGGATTCGGTGTGATGCTCAAAACTTCGGTCTCAAACCGCTTCAGCCAAATTGCTTCCTTTATAGCCGTGATAAGAGATGCGTATTCCGCCTCGGTTGTTGACAAAGCGATAGTTTTTTGGCCTCGTGAACCCCATGCTATAGCACCACCTTGCATCATGAAGGCGAAGCCGGACGTTGAACGACGCGTGTTGACATCACCAGCGAAGTCAGAATCGCAAAATCCAATGAGCTCATTGTTGTCGTCATTCCTACGATAAACTAATTTTCGGTTAATTGTACCACTTAAGTACCTGAATAAACGCTTCACGGCGCCCCAGTGCACCCGTCCAGGGTTGCTATTGAATCGACTCAGCAGTGTCAGAGCAAAACATATATCAGGTCGAGTTAATTGTGCGGCATACAAAAGACCTCCGATGGCCTCTTGATATGGTACACCTTTCATCTCATCAATTTCATATTGGCTTGTGGGTCCCATGTCCTTCGTCAATTTCTGGTTGGGATCTAGTGGAGTTGATACCGGATTGCAGCCACTCATGTTGAATCGGTCGAGCAGTTTCGTTATATACTGTTGTTGGTCAATGGAGATGGAATTTCGTTCATAGGTGATGTTGATGCCCAATACAGATGACGCATCACCTAAGTCCTTCATTCTGAAATTCCCCTTCAGTTGCTCAACCACCTGATTTTCCAATTTTCGATTATTACTGAAGAGTAGAATATCATCTACGTATACGGCTAATATTAGCATCCCTTCATTGTCGGCTCGATAATACACGCATGGATCAGCATCACTTTGGGTGAATCCACATTCCAGAAGAACGGAGTTCAATTTATGATTCCACACCCTTGAAGCCTGCTTCAATCCATAAAGCGATTTTTGGAGTTTACAAACACGACCACTCTTATCGTCGAACTCCTCTGGCTGAACCATGTAAATCTCCTCGTCTAATTCGCCGTTCAAAAACGCTGTTACGGCATCTAGTTGACGAATGCGTAAATCGTTTTTTGCAGCAATCGCTATCAGGAATCGTATGGAAGAGTATTTCACAACTGGCGAGAATGTTTCCTGATAATCCACTCCCTTCTGCTGCGAAAAACCTCTAACAACCACTCTCGCTTTGTAGGTGACCTCGTTCGAGTTCGAGTTACGTTTTGTTTTAAACACCCATTTGCAGTCAATAGGACGCTTTCCATCGGGTAACTCAACAAGCTTCCATGTATTATTTTCAATAAGCGAGTCGTATTCGCGTTGCATCGCCTGCTTCCATTGTAATGCGTCGTTACGTTCCAATGCAACTCGTACAGAATCAGGGTCGGTTGAAGCAGCATTTGCGCGAACTTTACGAATCAAATTTTCGGCCACTCGCATTGACAGCTCTTGCATTTCGTTGTCGGAGTCCGAGTCATCTCCGCCAGCTGCACCGTCCTGATCATGGCAAATGAAGCTTTCATCCATTGGTTGGACGGGAGCTATTTCTTTCTCCTCATCACTTGGGCGGTCAAGATCCTCTAAACGTGGCTTTTCTTCATCATCAGTGTTTACGTCATCATCCGCGCCAAGAATATCGTCAACTACTGGAAGATACACATAATTAATACTATTTCGTGATTTGTTGATTACCTGTCCATATCGCTCGTTCTCAAGGAAGATCACGTCTCGGCTAATAACAAGTTTACGCGTAGCCATATCATACAACCTGTATGCTTTAGATGAAGAGTCATATCCCACGAATATACACTTCGTTGACTTGGCATCTAGCTTTCGGCGTTT
Organism: Microchrysa polita; assembly: GCA_949715475.1. Taxonomy (NCBI): domain Eukaryota; kingdom Metazoa; phylum Arthropoda; class Insecta; order Diptera; family Stratiomyidae; genus Microchrysa; species Microchrysa polita. The sequence continues at coordinate 86,526,422 of OX454417.1, forward strand.
CTCTTTCGGCACATGAACCATGGCCACGCATCCAAAAACTTTCATCGGGGTCAGGTCAGGTTTGCAATCGTTCCAAAGCTCGAATGGAGACTTACCACCATTGCTCCGACACGGTAAACGATTAATTATATAGGTAGCCGTTGTCACTGCTTCAGCCCAAAAACCTTTTGATAGATTAGAGTCAAACAGCATGCACTTTGCCTTTTCAACTATGGAGCGATTAAAGCGTTCAGCGACACCATTCTGCTCGGGTGTATACGGAGCAGTTTTTCGATGCAGAATACCATTTTGCGATAAATAAGTGTCAAATTGCTTGTTGCAATATTCCAATCCGTTGTCTGTTTGGACTGCTTTGATGGCAAGTCCCGTTTGCTTCTCTATCATCGTGCGAAACTCGATAAACTTTGCCAGAGCCTCTGATTTGTTCTTTATCGGATATAGAAATATCATTCTCGTGCAGTCATCAATGAACGATATGTAAAATCTGGCTCCTCCAATTGATCTCGTTGACATTGGACCACAAATATCGGAATGCACTAATGCCAATTTGAATGCCGATTTGGTCGATGTATGTGGGAAGCTCGCTCGACTCTGCTTGCCTTTGGGGCATATATCACATGTCTGTTGCGAAAACGATTGGGTTAACACGATACCTTCTGCAGACGAGGATATTTGACGCATTTTCTCTACACCTGGATGTCCTAAACGACGATGCCACAATTGTCCGTCAGCTCTGCTAGATAATGATTTTTCGTTCAGTGATTTGCTCCGATTCGTCACACTCCCAGCTAAAGAGCTATCCAACTTAAACATGTCATCCACCATTGTAGCCGTCGCTACCAGCTCACCGTCTCCATTTGTGATTTCGCACTTGTTTCTTTCAAATGAGACTTTGTTCCCATTTTTCACCATCTGTGACACTGAAACAAGATTTGTGCATAGATCGGGCACAAAAAGAACGTTTTTCATCAGTATGTCGTTGTTATTGCTGTTTCTCATCCGAACGTCACCAACACTCGCGATCGGCATTTTCGAGTTATTTGCAACCGTAACTTGTCCACTATGAATAGGCTTTTCACCTTCGATGATGCTCCTTTTCATCGTCATATGTGTCGACGCCCCAGAGTCGATGAACCAATCGTCACTATTGCCCTTTGCAATTAGGGATGTGTAAAGTAGATTTTCTTTTTTTATGTTCGGCTTGTTGTTTTTCTCTACTACACTTTTCTTTTTGCAGTGCTTTGCATAATGGCCAAACTCCCTGCACTCGTAGCACTGTACCTTTTTCGGATACTTTTTGAAACTTGTTTTCGATTTTGGTTTGTTGCTTTTACTGTACATTAATGTTTGCTGACTCGATGATGCCTGAAACGAGCGTTCCTGAAGCAATGTGTTTTTGACTTTGTCGACGGTCAACTTTTCGCCCGAATTTTCCATCGCCATAACCAGCGGCCTGTATTCTTCAGGAAGACCTCCGAGCATTAGTGAACCGACTATTTCATCGTCGATTGAAAAGCCGACTTTTTTTACTTTTGACCATAGTATGGTCATTTGGTTCACATAATCTTCGATGTCTTCACAATCACCCAATTTTAAAGACACTAGTCGCTGGAGCACATAAACTTTGCGCGTGATGCCACTGTCTTCGAACGCAGACTCCAAGTTCGACCATGCTTGTTTCGCCGTTTCTGCATCAGTGATGTACGAAAAATTATTCGATTCCACCATTAAAATGATTTCTGATCGCGCTTTTAGGTCGTCACCGCCGGTGGTCTCATTTTCAACACATTTCCATAGTCCTTTTATAACGAGGTAGGATTTCGCGGTAACCTTCCACGTGTCCCAATTCTCTCTCCCTTTTAATTTTTCTACGCGAATAATATTATTTTCACTCATTTTGGAAAAAAAGGTAGCAATTAACGCGCTTTACGAACAAATCGATCGGATAGAATGATACCATGTGACTATGAACTTGCAAAGGCCCATAACCTGTTGCAAAGTATATGGAATGAAATAAAACGCGAGTGACCGGCGCAACGATTAAGTCAGTAAGAAGAAAGAATTTATTTTTCAGCGGACTATTTATAGGTTGACATTAGGTTGGTATTTCTGTATGTATTCACAATACACTTCCTCAACTCTGAACAAGCAAACCATCTACGAGGTATACCGTCAGGGGAGCACCTAGCCTTTCGGCCTTTATCTCCCGCTAAATGTTTGGACCTTCGGCTTTTTACTGACAAGGTCTTATTGTCAGATGGGGATTTCTCCATCCGGCGAATGCACTCACCTTCAGGAACCCAACCCCGGGGTTGCATCACTAGCTGGATGACTTGGGTAACAAACTCCAGCCACTACGAAGCCAACTCCTTGATGGGAAAGGACCATGGTCCCCAGGGCACACCCATCCCCGTAGTTCACTATTCGCTATAGACTTCTCTATAGCAGGTGTGATCCTCTTTCGGCCCACTATTGGTTAAGCCTCACGTGAGAATTCAGATGTGCACATCCCATAGGCTCGTTGGACCTGTGACTACGAGCCTGTGCAGACTCGTAACGCTGCTTTTCACATCCAGGTGGCCCCTTCAGTTTCCTCAACTCTGAACAATTGACCACCGACTTATCCGCCCTTCTTTAATATGTGTACATTATTTTGAAATACTACTGTAAACAGTAATTTGAAATTTCGGGAATTCGCCAGTAATCGAAACTGATTCTATACTTGTTGTTCTTTAAGACGGGCAAATATACTACTCGTAAAACTCGATGAATGGAAAACATTAAAATAGACAAAAACAAAAATATTTACAAAAGGAAGGAAGGCTTTTCAATATTTCCCCTGTAAATTTACTACAGTCGTTGGGTTTTTTGAATCATCCCATGTAGTCGTGCATAACGAAACTGCACGGGATGATAAAAATATTCCGCTTGCTTGTCCTGGTAAATACCAATTGAGATGAAATTTGATGGAAAATGTTCACAGACTCGAACAGCGAACTTTGAAAAAATTTTAAACCAAAATACATTTCATGGAAAATAAGTGATGAAAAGTATGATGGTACTTTGCTATGTATATTTTTTTAAATCTACCGAACACTTGGGTTTTTATTGATCAAAAATATACACACAAAAATTAACCAGGCAAATTTTATGCGTAAAGCATCTAGTGTATGGATTAATGTCGGCAGTTATTTATTTCAGGTAGAAAAGTATCGTTTGACATGCTGTTTACTATTTCTCTTTACAATTCGATGTTTTAGGATATTTCAAACTACTTATCCATCATATGATTTTATTATTGTGTGTATCGGGCAAAGCCATCTAAAAACATAGCCATAGAAACTAGAAAAAGCCAATATATGTAGCGTCTCTTTCTAACTAATGCAAAATAATAGCCATAACAAACAATTGCCGGTATATTCTCGCTAATGCAAAGCATTGTGACACGAGAGTCCAATAATACATAGACAAAGTACTCTTCTCAACTGAACTCTTCGTACCCATTCAAAATTGTATGTCACGTGTGACAAGAGGCCTACTAGCGTAAGGTGACCAGACTCCCGAAGACCCAATGCTGTACACATACTTGCAGGAATTCCGTTTTCATGCAAATTCTCAACCTTCTCTGATGCATGCCATAAAATGACCTCATATTCTTCTTCCTTTCATAAGTGATATCTTCGTAACCAGAATTGAGAAAGAATATTAGCCGATATTCTGGGAAATATGTGGTGAACCTAGGGAACGCAAGGTTCTGTTGTAAACAGGGAACCCTAATGTTCTCCTTAGGGGTGTCGATAAAGCTGAATTATATAAATTTAAATTTAGTTCTTTGCTATAAATTGAGTACATTACGTAAAAATATCTACCGAAATTTTGACAATTCTGACAAATAACGTACATGAGATTTGGATTTCTGGAAGCGTTGTTTTAGATAGTGCGACAGCAACAAGAACAGATCAGGTGGAATTTACTAAAAAAAACCATTATAACGAAAATCAGTATTGTGAGGTAGTGATACAATCGGATTCGAACTGAGCAGCTCTACGACACATGCTCGACAAACTTGCTTGAACAATACTGCATCATGCTATCCGGTATGCAGTTATGTTGGACTTTTCTCGAATAAAATCTCAACCATCTCGTTCACTCATCCGCCAGACCATCTTTCAGTATTACTTCACAGAGGCGGCCTCAATGTATTTATGTCCTGCTTCCACGCGCTCCGAACATTATTGTATGCTGCTGATAAATCACTCACTGAGGCCTACTTTTACCGCATCCCTCTAGTGCGAGAACCATACTTACACCTTCAATTTTAAGTTCACTTCACAACTTTCCAGGATCAAACTTTCAAGGTGTAAAGCATATTCTGCGTACTAATCTTTAGGCGATTCTAGATATAAACTTCTTCTAAAGGACGCAATAGGTAGAAAAACATAGAAACAAGATGAGATGACTATTCCTTAAATTCCTTATTTAGAATCCCTTAACTTATCGCATTTCCCATGTGCTGAAAAAGATAATCCTGACTACTGATCCCCTTCCCCTCCGAAAAACTATCTACGCCACTGGTTCTTCTTGATGAATAACCATCAGTAAGTGAAGCACAAACGAATTACGTTAAAATGAATGAGTGGCAAACATAAAAATGCGATTATCTCGCTTTATTTCGATCGTACAAGGGTTATGCTTAACACCTTAAATCGCGACTGTTACTTCTGAAGCTTGACAGCTAGAGTCTTGAAATTGTCACCAAATATGAACGGTATACGGTGCTCTACAAGCTATGTAAATTTCAAAGTTTTTCACTTACGAATTTCCAAATTATGGACAATTTTCAATTAGTTGACTGAAAATTGCCATCTGGGCAGCCGTAACTTCCGAACTTGAATAGGTAGAACCATGTGATTTAGAGAAACGGGTGCCAAATTTCAGAGAGATCGAGAAGTGTTCCCGAGTTATCAAAAATGATGGATTGTCAAACATAAAAGTGCGATTATCTCGCTAAATACCGTACAGTGCAAGAGTCAAACTTCGCAGCACAGGCCTCACCGAAGAGCGAATGAATTAGGATTCAATGTGTGACATGGGGAATGCTGTACATTTTGCTGTACATATCCCAATGCTGTACGACAGGTCAAAATGCTGTACTGTACAGCGAAATGCTGTACTTCTGGTCAGCTTATACTAGCGCATGAACAAATCAGTGGCGTAGATAGCTTTTCGGTGAGGGGGGGGTACATTTTGCAGGATTACTTTTACTTTTAAGGTTATCAAATGTTGAATTTTAGAATAACAGTTTCTGTATTTATTACACTTCAAAATAGCAGTTTTTTAGTAAGTTTTGGTGCAAAATGGATAACAATTTTGCCATACGAAGAAATACGAATTCCTGAAAATAATGCATCGATTATTTTGACTTTTTACTACGGTGAATGAATCCACAGTATTCAAATTTTCGTACAAATTTTCGTAACTGTGATTGGAGCATCAGCTTTAATTGGGTTAGACCAGTGGCTTCCAAACTTTTCTGGTCGGAACATCTCAAAACATGGATTAAAATAAATCATACAGTTATATATGTCCAGAAAACTGAAATTATGTAGACGAGAGCTCGTTGAGTATGCCCAGTATATGTGGATAAAGTACAACTTTTGTGTTTAAATCGAAATTTTCTGATAACTCAGAAATTCGTGAGTAGATATTTCCAAAATTTTCAAACTTGTAGGACACCGTATATATATTATCTATAAATTTCGAGGCTATTAGCCAATTGTTGATTTAAACCGCCAAATCCAAGATTGAATAGATTGTTTTGTAAAATTTAAAGGTCATTATAAATTTTAATTATTTACAATAAACTTTTTATATTTTCGGATCCATTTCGACAAAAAACCGTCATCCTCAACGAGTACTAATTTACTAAAATCTTAAATTTACCTTTTCAATAATTCAAAAACCAAAAAACCAGACTCTACTGTTAAAATATTATTCACAAATTCTAATAGAATTTATGTACGAATATGCAGAAAAATACTGTACTCTATGCAAACATTTTTTTTATAAAACATTATAATAAAACTGAATCGAAAAAAAAAATGTTTTAATGCAATTGAAAAGTGATGATCGTATCGGTGCATCGATGGTATTGATTAGATGCATGTACAGTGAATTCTCGGTTAACGAACACAACGCGTTCCAGGATCATATTCGTTATGAGAAACGTTCGTTAAGCGAAACCTTTAATTATCCAACATACAATGGTTCTTTTCCGATCAGAACACTACACGCTATTGTTTTTATTTATTGAAGCGTTCAATTCTTGTAAAATGGAGATTTGTCTAAAAATTACACAAGTTTTACACTAAAATCTCAATTTTCACCATTTCCTTTGTTCGTTATCCGGAATTTCGTTCGCTAAGCGAAACATTTCCTACCAAAAAATTCGTTCGTTATACGAAATGTTCGTTAACCGAGGGTCCACTGTATATACTTTCTAGCTTCGCTAGATGGTTCACCTGCTTTTCAATTTGACATTGTCGAGGCTCAATTAAGTGTGGTCGTTTTCCGCGGCATGAAGAGCAATTGCTAACTTTTGAACCATGTTCTTGTTGATCGCATTTAAATGTCCTTTGAAAAGTGTTCGGATTGTCCTTTTTGTTTGTTCAATGTAGGTAAACTCACAATCGTTACATGAAATTTCATATATTCCCGATTTCTCAATCGTTTCAGTTTTGTCCTTGATATTGACAATTTGGTCTTGCAACTTTCCCTTACTATTATGGACTATCTTGAGATGGTGTTTTCCGAAGACATTTTTTAATTTGTTTGTCATTTCAGGGACTTATGTAAGAGCAACTCTTTTTTTCTGAAATCAATTTGGTTTTTTGCAATCGAGATATTTTCTTTGAATGTAGGGAAACCAAGTCCTCAATCATTTTTTCATTGTATCCATTTAATACAGCGCTGTATAATGTGCTTCAATTAATCCATGAAATCAGTGATGCTGAGGGGCAATCCGCATAGTCTAAAAACCATACTATGCATTGCATGCCCACTTTTTTGTGAGTCATTGGGCATTGTGATCGGCTTGGAATGTAATTCGGTGTACTCAATGGTTTTCTGTATACCGCAAAGTTAACATTTCCATTTGGTGTTTGTTTAATTCTTATGTCGAGAAACGGCGAGGAGTTCAACAATAGTGAATTTTATTCAAAAATTCGAGTATATTATTAGCGTCACTGCTTTTTACGACTGCTAGGATGTCATCTACATGAAATGACTGGGGAATCGAATAATAATACATAAAATGGCCGAGAGAATTTATCGAACCGTTTTCGGATTGTAGCTTAGGGAATTCCCCAGCATTTGCCACATATTCCACGGCACCAAGTATGCGTTTTCATTGAGAACATCGCAGCAGACCTTTACATAGTTTTTCGAGCAGCACTTCTAGATTACTTCATTAGGGCTTGCCTGTGCGAAGCTCCATTTCCAATGTGGAAAAGTAGATGAACGTAAAGTCCTGTGCCTGTGCTGTAGTCTTTTTATTCTATCGGTACGCTACTATTATACAATTTGCTAAATTTTATATTGCAGTTCTGAAAACAGTTTCATGTTTTTATAAAACACTACATACGTTGAATAATTCCAACAAGAAGTTTACTTTTGCTTTGTTTTACGTACCTAAAGTAATAATAAAAAATGTGCGACCGCAGGGGGGATTGATCCCCTTGATCCCCCCCCCCCCTTATCTACGCCACTGAAACAAATTCTACTTTCGGACTGTCAGTAACGATGGTCTTGACATCGGGGAATAAAATAAAAATGGATGAAAATGGAATAACGCGACGTCAAGGACTGTAATATAAAATAGCAGCCTCTTCAAATATTCTCCATACAAGTTCTGATTTCCATAATTTTTGTTTTGTGTCAATGTTTTGGTAAGCTTTTTATACCCTTCGCTCATAAAGTGAGTAACGCATTGAAGGAAGCATCTCCGACCATACCAAAAGTATACATATATTCAATTTGGCACATATTTCCATCGATGCTGATTCCTTGTATAAGAAAATGAACGATTTAAGTAATTCTAATAACGCAGGTCCAGATGGACTTCCTTCGACGCTTATAAAAAATTGTGCATATAATTTGGTTTTCCCACTGCTCACAATCTTTAATAATTCACTTAATTCTGGCTATTTTCCTTCTATATGGAAAACAAGCTATGTTTTTCCAGTTTTTAAATCAGGCGATAGAACTGATGTAAAAAATTATCGACCGATTAACAGACTCTCGTGCATTCCTAAATTGTTTGAAAATCTCGTTACAGACCTAATTACACCGTTAGTTAGACCACTAATCATTGCAAATCAACATGGATTTTGTTCTGGAAGATCTGTTGCCACTAACCTTGTGTCATATGAAAACTATATTTACAAATCATTTAATAATTTCACACAAGTCCACTCCATTTATACGGATTTCACTAAGGCTTTCGATAGGATAAATTTTGAACTTCTATCGAAAAAACTGGAAAAATTTGGATTTAGTGGTTCGATTCTTTCTTGGTTAAATGATTATGTTAGCAGCCGGTCATTAATTGTGAATATCAATAATTATTTGTCTCAACCAATAGTTCCAACATCTGGTGTTCCCCAAGGATCACACTTAGGTCCACTTCTCTTCCTAATTTTTCTAAATGATATTAATAGTGTGTTTCATGGCGTTGAATTCCTGCTATTTGCGGACGACTGCAAAATTTTTAAATCCATTCAAAATTATGATGATATTTTAATTCTTCAACAAAATTTGAATTCATTTTATACTTATTGCAGCAATAATAAATTAGAACTTAATATTTCAAAATGCAATTTCATTGTCTTTAATCGATTTACAAGTATGTTTCCTTACACTTATTCATTTAACAATGTTTCTCTAATGCAAGTAAACTTGATTAAAGATCTTGGAATTGTTTTTGATCAGTCATTAAATTTTATTGAACACATTAACTATGTTTCTGAAAACGCACGTCGCATGCTAGGCTTTATAATTAGAAATTCGTCTGATTTTAGAAATATTCATGCTCTAAAATCGTTGTATTTCTCTTTAGTGAGGTCTAAGTTAGAATATATGACAGTTGTTTGGAATCCACACTATAAAACACACACAATTAATCTTGAAAAAATCCAACATAAATTTTTCAGGTACATCGGTTTTAAAATGTCCATATCGTTTGAAAATATTAATTATAGTGAAATTCAGAATATTCTTAACATCAATACTTTAGAAAGCCGAAGATATTATTATGATACAATGTTTTTAATAAATATATTAAATGATGTTATTGATGCTCCTGACATATTGGGGGAACTATCTATTAGAGTACCTAGCCGAAGTACAAGGAACCAACATATTTTTCATTTACATTATTACCGTAGTAATTATCTTATGAATTCGCCAATTGAACGATTTAAAGCCACTGGAAATTTAGCTAATACGCGCTTAGATGTATTTAATACTAAAAAAGAAATCATAAAGCACTATGTATTGAACCTTTTTAATCAGTAACTTTTAATTATACATTTAGTTTTGTTTGCATTATTGGATAATTGTATAGTGGAAGCTTGAATTAATATCTATTATGAATTTTATTAAGTAGTATATAAGATATCACGTAAGTCACTTAGATAAGCAACTATCATGTATATTTTATAAAGGACATTTGTCCGTTGATATAAATAAATAAATAAATATGGTCAGCATGACTTGGGGAGTCGATTGGGCGATGTCAGTCTGTCCGTCTGTTGCGACACGTTTTACTGGCCAATTTAAAAGCTATGAAGCTGAAATGCTTCTTTTTGCTGCAGGCAGTTTGTATGTTTGAATCGGTAAAATCGGACAATGGGGTCATAGGGCTGCCATACAAAGCTAACCCCCAAATCCTAATAAAAACTTTTCTATTTGTCCACAAATTTCAACAAAATTTCACACAAATGTGTTTCTATTGATGAGACACAACATAGGTAAGAATGGATCAAATGGGACCATGGGGTCATGGGGCTGCCATACAAACTTATCCCCCCAAATTAGGTTCTTCTAAGAAAAACTTTTTTATTTGTGCACCAATTTCAACCAAATTTCACACAAATGTGTTTCTATTGATGATACACAACATAGGTAAGAATGGATCAAACCGGACCATGGGGTCTTAGGGCTGCCAGACAAATCCACCCCGCCATTTTGGTTCTTCTAAGAAAAAAATTGTACACCAATTTCACAAAACCTTGAATTAATGTGTCTTAATCAAAGCAACAAAAAAGTTCAAAATAAATGGAATCGTACTATACCATACCCCCGCATTCCCCAAAAAAGTTATCGTAGTAAATATTTTTATTTGCCCACTTATTTCAACCAAACCCCACACAAATATTGTTTTGACACAACGGAACTTTTGTGAAGACGGACGGAAAATAATTGGGATGGGGGGGGGGGTTAAATATGTACAAGTCGTAGGTACGCCCGAAAAAACGTTTAGCCCGGAAGAGAGCGAAGGGTATCCGAATTTCGGCCGCGCCCGAAATTAGCCTCGGTCTCGTTTATTTATGATTTAATTTCCTTTTTAGTTTTGATTAAATTGAAAAAATCTCTGCTTTGAAATTATTCGGTTAAAATTCACTTTCCCCAAAGGAGCATTTATGGACGTGTCACGATTGCTTACCTACGATCACAAAAATCGTATAAAGCTCTCAAAAAAGAATAATAATGATGTGCAGACACAAATAATAGGCTTTTAGATGCCTCCAATCAGCAATAATGTGAAAACAATTCAACATATCCTGGAGCGATATAATAAATAATTGCAGCGAAAATTAGGCTAATTAATTTATTTACGCTGGAATAAATAAATATAAGAAATAACACTGATTCTACTCTAAGAATTATAGTTTAGACTCGAATAAATTGTGCAACAATTTATTTTCTTCCTCCTTATAGAGATTCTTATAAAACAAACGGAAAACTCAACCTATCGTCCGTCTATAAACTTATGCCTGCCTTGCAATCCGATTCATTCACATAATATTAATGAGTCCATTCAAAAGTGATCCAATCAATTTTTAATACGTTCGACTTAATTTTGTTTATACTTTACTCGTTGGAATTACAAATTGTATTTATACTTTGAACAATAAATATAAACACAAGACTACATGGAGCGCGCCATAATGTACATGTGTGTTTACGCAATCCAATATGTTGATCGCCACGTACTTTTAGCATATAGCAGCATTTATTCACATTTCGCTAATTTGCCATAAATACGAGTATTTAAGCTCTAATTGGCAAAATCAATTTCTGTGGTATAATACACATTGAATTTGTTCCATTAGTTGGAAAAATATAAAATCATAAAACTGGCTGATGAATAAATGAGAAAACTCAGCAGAAATGACAATAGTAAAGACACATTAGAGTTATTTCGCATAGAGGCGAAATATTCGGTAAATATGTATTTTCCAAATTTTTGGAGCGTCAATTCGGCTAGCTGATGGAAAGAAAACTGCAACGTGACAAACTATTGGACGTTTTTCTTTTCCAATTTCTACCGACGAAAGAGGAGATGAAAGCAACGACAAAGACTGACATTAATGTGTCAGACCAGACCCAGTGACCCCCCCCCCGAGGTACACTATTCGCCAAAGATTTCTCAATAGCAGGTGTGATCCTCCTTCGCCCCTTTCGGTAGACCTAACGAATTCGGCTTGTCAGCAGGATCGTTATGCCTGTTTACTACTTGTCGGCTTAAAGCAGACTCGTAGACTCACATTGGTCTGGCCCTCGTCCGTTTACTAGGCAGCAATTTGACTCGGGCCGTGTGGTCATCAATCCACAAACCTGCTAGGTATAGGCGCATAGGTCATTCTCCCTAACTAGCCCCTTCGTGGCTTGGGTTATGCCAAGCCGCCAGCTCCGAGACTGGAAACGTACGCTTATAATATGTCTCTCCCCTACGAGGAAGCACTGCGTCGTGTAAGCTGGTATTGCTGACTTTTCGAAGGAATAGGGAAAAAGTCAGCCATTCTGTGTCACCCATACATGACTATGGAGCTCGGGAACGTCATCGCCCGACGGTCTTTGTACAGATCCACGCCATGGCGTATCAACCATACCAGGGGCCTCCCTGCGCTGCTCAGCTACGTGGTGCCGCAACCCACCAAAGGCCTGTGCCACAAGAACACTGACCCCCTTGCGGGACTCAAATTGTAATTTGTCTGCGCCTTGTAAAGCAATCCTACAATTCATTCAAATAGGAAAAAAATGAATAAAATAAACGAGACCGAGGCTAATTTCGGGCGCGGCCGAAATTTGGATACCCGTCACATTTTAATGCAACTTAAGCTTGTGTTAACAATTTCTACCGCAGTCCTATGTCGTGTTCCGATTCCATCTGTTCCTAGATGCGTTGAGGCTAGTCAAGGATGAATTTTGGTTAAGATTGTGTGTGTGGCAAACACTGCACAAAAACTTGACACGAAAAATCGTGCAGCAGCAGTGCAGCAGTGTGGTGTGGTGACTCCAAGGTATCATTCTGGGAACCGGTCATTTATGCGGTGTGTGCCACACTCCGGTCGGTCTGGGGCCGCCTTTACATGAACCCAGTTTCGTAACCTTTGGTGTTCCATGTGTTCGGTGGAACACGGGCCCCCGACCACCAGGGGAACCAGCATAGTGACAAGAAGTGGGGAATTTTGTACTGTGATCTACTAAAAACTTTTGTAGATTTCTAGGTCATTCCGCCGAAGAAATGCATCGCTGTTACCAGGGAGGGCTATATGTAAACCAATGATTGCAGTTTTTTATGTCATTGATTTTTATCAGTTGCTCATTTGTACTAAAGATTGAGGGTAATTACAAAAGCCCGAAATTTCATATAAAACCGTAGAACCCCAGCCTACCACCTAAGTTTTCATCGAAATCCGTTCAATCGGTGCAATAAGAACGACTCCTTGTTCCTACTGTTATTTTGTATTGTCACCAAGTTTTAGTTTTTTTTTTGTTATCTCTAGGGCCTGGACCCGCCCTGTTTCAATACAAAATTTAATACTGTTACAAATGCAGCGTTGGAAATTTTAAATAATTCCGCACAAGAAAAAATGAAAATCATTTTGGAATTTGTTAATAAAGCGAACAGATGAAAAGAAAGATGCACCCATTAACAGAAGTAGCAAGAAGAAGTAACAAACAGCTTTGGTACAAAAGTTAAAATCCAATCAACAGAAAAACTCCACTGATTTCCCATACATGATTTCAACCAAAATCCCAAACTGAATCGTGGTAAATCGTGGTGAGCTCCACTTAAGTGCATGCAATACACATCTTTGAAAACAAATGTCACGTAGAGTAGAGGCCGTCTAACCTACAATCGGCTCGTTTCTCCGTTCTGTCCACGTTATCAACATTTTAGAAGTTTTTTTTTAAACATTTTTACGAACACAAGTCGTTGACGTAGATTTTTAGATTTATAAGTATGACTGCACCTTTTGCTGCAAAGAAAACTGTTTTAGTAATGCATCAAATGGTCAGAGTGTAAATTTAAAGTATGGATTTTAACAACAAGATTTGTGATTTAATAATTAAGCTAGATTTCGTTGTCAATCGCATACCAGACCCTAAGACCTTAACCTTATTTGAAATAAATAAAATAACTTAATCCCGTTTACTCGATTGAATTGTGAGGTTTTAGTAAATTCTGTCGATAGTGTGAATCGAACTTCTTGTATAATTATAGTCCTGGATTTACTTAAAATTTTATAATTTACAGCTTGTACTAATCGGGCAAAATTCGTATACGGTAAGCAAGCGAATTTTTATATGGAATGTCAAATTATGTCGTTTTATTTCAAACGATAAGCTAAAACTCTTTAATATTGAAACATACGATACGACATAAGCTCCTTGCATAAAATGCCCGAACTAAAGTTTGTACAATCAAGACATTTGCTATCTCTGCCACTGACTCTCTGTCAATATGGGAAGGGACCTATATGTAGCTACTGTTGTCTGTGTTGATTCTATGCTATTTCCTTTTTATATGGCAAATATTTACCAAGTTCAGTTTATTGTGCATCTGCAATTGAAATTGCACAAAAGAGACATAAGAAAACTTTCAGAAAATATAGTCGATTTATAGTTTGATTGTGTTCGTGTCGAATAAGGCGAGTATAATATTAGTTTGGTGTTGTGAATTGTATGGACTGGCGAGAGTCAAATAATGAAAATATAGAAGCTAAAATGAAAACGTGAGTTAACTTTTGATTTGTTGACTACGTCCATACCTCACGCTCTGTGGCTCACTTGGTTGAGTCGCACTCTACGATGCTAGTAATCTAGAGGTCCGGAGATCGAATCTCGGCGTGGTCCAGGAAATATAGTGCTTGCAACATTTCGTCATATACACATATGGCCAAAAAATAAGTACACCCACACGAGTTTTTAATCTCACCCTGTAGCCAAGTTGTTACTTGAGTAAATGAAATCATTTGCAACGATTTAAATACTTAATTGGTGAGAAATCAAATAATACCTACATAAATTAGCCAATTCTAATTAACCCATATCATCCCACTGGTGCAAAAATGCACCAGCAACTTTGGCATTTTTTTTTTAAAACATACAATGAAAACAAATATTAAATTTTTTTATGTAATAATATTGTTTGGCATGTAGTTAACATAACTAGACTTTACCACTTTCTTATTTTCATATTTGGTTGGTTTAATTAAGAATTTAGAAAAGCAAGTTTTTTGAACGAATTTTAGAAATAAAATTAAAAATATTTAACCACCGGTAAAACTGATAAAAGTTTCAGTGCAGAAACTAAAGTCTCAATAGTTTACATAAAAAATAGATTCAATAACATTTTATTATTTTTGTAGCAAAGGTTTTGATAAGAAAAACGATGGTGCATTTTTGCACCAATGGGATGATATGGGTACTGATATGTTGATACACATTATTTTTCCACTATTGCGAAAATGTAACAAAGAGTCATTTGAAATTGTGTTCGGATGGTAATTTCACGTAGAATTTCTGAAAGTTCTGTTTTTTGTCTAGTGTCTCCGTAAAACTGCGAAATATACCGTTGAAAGTTTGTGTCGGCAGCTGAAATACAAGCTTTTTTTTTTACAAGAAAGTCACAATGATGAAGAGTGCATCGAAATAAAAAGCGCAGATGACCTTCAAATAGTTTGTGTGCCACCACCGCGAATAGATGATCTTAGTGATGAGGAAGAGATCGACGACAACGTGAAGCTTCTAGGAAATACTCTCCCAAATAGTCTACAGGAAATAGCAGACGAATTTGAATTATTGTGCAATTACGATGATAAAGACGTCGATTATGCACCAGCAAAAGCAGCTAAAACTAAAACTAGCCACCCTGAAGAGCTGCATTTCTTTTAACAGAGATATTAGTTTTTGCGACGCTCCCATCCAATTCTTGATTGATTGTCTAATTGGACTCTCTCATTCCGCAAAAGTTACACCAACTTTTAAAATAATACCAGAAAATGTAATCCAATTATGGGACCTTTTTTATTTTATTAATTTTTAAGTTATCAATTTCTACTAAAGACTGATAGTTGAAATAGATTACGCGCGTCAGCAGCAGCATCGGCAGAATTTCATAGCTGACAAATATGCTGAATGCCAAGCATGATACTTGAAATAGATTACGTACATTAGCAGCAGCATCGGCATCGCGAAACGTCAAGCGCAATGCATTTTACATTGCTGACAAAAAGGTTGAGCAGAACACTTGGCATTCAGCATATTTGTCAGTTATGAAATTCTGCCGATGCTGGTGCTGATGCGCGTAATCTATTCCAAGCATGAGAGTGGTTTAAAAAACACGAAATTTCTCGTATTTTATTTTTGGCGCGAATTTGAATTTGAACGGATTGAACTTCGTCATTTTTTATAAGGAGTTAAAGCTTATAATTCTGAAAAATGTATGGCTATTTTATTTGTCATCTGTGGTGTGGTGTCCTGGGACCGCTCCGGTTCTCTACCCTCTAAATATTGTTACAAATACAGTGTTGAAAATTTTAAATGATTTTTCACAATAAATTAAAATGAAGGTCATTTCGCAAACATGAACAGAGGAATTGGATTCACCAAAATTACCAAAAGGAATAGCTTCGCTCATTAACAAACTGGTCTGGTACTAAAGTCTAAATCCAATCAGCAGAAAAAAAATTCACCCAGTTAAAATCCACCAAGTAAAGCGGATTTCCCATACATTTTCAATGAAATGAATGCGATTTCAACCAAAATCTCAATCCAAATCTATACGAAATCATGGTAAAGTGTGGTGGACTCCACCTGAAAGTATGCAATACACATTTTTGAAAGTTAATGTCACGTTAACAGTAGAGGCCGTCGATTCCTCAATCGGCTCATTCAACGATTATGTCGACGTTATCGACCTGTAAGTGAAACTGTTCACTTTTCTTCGAACACAATTTTTCACAAAGATTTTTATAAATTAGATTGCAGTTCTTGTTGCAAGAAAAACGTTTTAATCATGTATCAAATGGTCAGAATATAAACTTATAAGAACTCCACTGTACTGTCAAATTTTGTAACAAAATTAGGACGATAGCGCCAACAGGACTCGAGGTTTTATAATAAAACCAGATTCCGTTGTCAAGTGTGAATCGCGTTTTACTGCTTGAAAAAAATGGAGCAGCATCAATGCATTTTAAATGGGTGACGTCATTTTGCTGTCGCTTTTAAACAGCAAAACATGGTGCCAACATTACGTCACCCATTTAAAATGCATTGTGCTGTTTTCGTCGCTGTTCTGGTGCATCATATCTATTTCAAGCACAACAGCACTTTACATACAAATCCTTGTTTTGAACTAAATAAATTTAGTCAAACTCATTTACTCGTTTGAATCGTTTGAGGATTTAGTAAATCGGGAGAAATAGTGTTTTCAAAACTTTTGTTTATTAATTACATTGTGTGGGGCCCCCATTTCGAACACAAGATATTTTAGAAACGTTACGCCACTTGTAGACCTAGTTTGTGGTCACATTTACCCAAATTATACGGTCCTAGCTATGCTCGCTCGGATGTTAGGCTGTCCAAATCGCAATTGTCAGTTTTCTAATTGAAAATTGTCTCTGAGATTCGTAAGCGAAAGACTTTGAAATTTAGATAACTGATAGAACACCGTGCTTTGAGAAAAATTTCAAGGCTCTTGCTGTCAAGCGATTATGGACTTATTTTCCCTAGCTCGGATTCGACCGAAATTTCTGAAATTACGCACACTTCGAGAGATATTTGACGAATATTTCATCCAAGATTCAAGGTCCTTTCTATCAGCGTTCGGAAGTTACAGCTGCCGAAATCGCTCATTTGTGTTTTCTAAGCTTTTAAATCAGTAGTCATGATTGTGATTTTATTCTGATTTTATTCGAGAGAAATCGGGTAGTATGATGCAGCATTGTTGAATCAAATTAGTTGTGCATGT
Source organism: Microchrysa polita (assembly GCA_949715475.1). Lineage (NCBI taxonomy): Eukaryota > Metazoa > Arthropoda > Insecta > Diptera > Stratiomyidae > Microchrysa > Microchrysa polita. The sequence goes on from OX454417.1 coordinate 86,543,964, forward strand.
GCCGTAATTTCTATCAATTAGAAGCTGATTGTATCACTGGATATATATTTCCGCTAAAATGCCAATTTTTCAGTAAATTACACCACTATCATCCAAAACTCATATACGCCAGTATACGCTAGGAATTATCAAAATTCTAGCCAATGCAGTAACAATTAAATACTATATCGAGACCGAGTTCTAGCACGATGAGTGTATACCCTATTACCCATGTACAGGCCTAGAAGGCACGCAAAACCTAAAATTTACATTTTAATTTTTTTTTTGTAGGGGAGGAGGGGGTATATGAGCTGAATCTGGTGCACTTTTAATATCTTGAAGGGGCTACCAAAAGCCACAATTTGACATAAATTTGAAGTGTTTCGCGACTTTCTATCAAAAGATTTGGCTAAATATAGCTTTGTAGGGTAGGTATAGTGGTTGGGGCGGTAAGGCCTTTTTGACTTTCCATCAGCTCAAAGTATATGCCATAAGGCATTCATCCAAATTTGAGGTCGCTAGCGATATTTTGTCGAAAGTAATGGCCGAATGAAAATATCAAGAAGGAGTCATTTGTATGGGGGTCCAAAGAAACATTTGGCCAAAATTTCCAACCGCTAGCTTCATTTTTTCGGGAGTTATCGTGCTAATAGACAGACACACGGACAGACAGACAGACATGGCTCAATGGAATCAGGGACTGACCCTGATCATTTATATGTATACTTTGCCATACCTCCGGTGGCTCCTTAGAGGTGTTACATAATACGGCGTAACAAAAACAATATACCCTATACCATCTTATGGGTATAGGGTATAAAAAGGGTTAATTCTGAAATCCCCCTGTGGATGGCATTTCGATATATTGTTACGAAATGTACCCAATTAACTAAATTTATATAATAAACAAAATATCACGGAGATCAATCTCCTTGAACCCCCCTATCTACGCCACTGAGTTCTCTTCACAAAGATATCACTTATGAGAAGAAGAATCATTGTGGTAGCCTCGTGAGGTATTATTCTTTCTCCAAATCGGCGTGAAGGGTAGAGGGGAAATATAGTATGGCTGATAATTTGCCTGAGAATCGAATTTCGCAAGTGTGTACAGCATTGGGTCTTCGGAAGTCTGGTCACCTTAACCTATGCAGCGAGGGAAAAGATACAACCGAAGGAAAGAAATATGATATATTGCAGATCCCACACGTCATAATGGAGGTTAAATTAAAATATGGGAGCAGTCGATCTATTTGACAATGGTACCAACACTTAACGGATTCGAGTTCGCGGAAAAAAGTGGTATTGGCCGTTGCTTACCAACGCTTTGGATGCAGCAATGATAAATGCATGGAAACCCCATTGCGAATGTATCCATAATGTACCAAATAGGTTTCTGCACCAGTATCGTTCAACTCCTCCTCAAGATAGAAAAAGGACATAGCTCAGCCACTTTCCGTGTACCTAATTGTTTCACCAGTGTTGTTCTTGTATTTTTCTCTCCCATGAATTTGCGCTTTCGGCACACTTTTTAAGTGACATTTCCTCTCCTTCGTATCGAACTAAGAACTATTAAATCGTGGATTAAACTTTTCCATCAAACCGAAAACCATCCCAATAGTTGATATAGTCGCGGACATAGAATCTGCAATCCAATATAAACCCTCTATTGCTAAACAAAACATCAGAAATATTGCGACACCTCTGATCAAAACTGCACATAACCATAATATGAAACACAAACGAATCGAGAGCAAATGGACAAAAGCGCTAAAGACTCTAAAACAACGTGATGTGTTTTATATTAAAGCGGATAAAGGCAACCAAGTGATAGCGATGGACAAAGACGACTACGACCGACGAATGCGCCTATCGATACAAGATGACAACTTTACACTATGCCGAAAATCACCACTTAACGCAATGATTAAAGACTCAAAGCTGGTAATTAACAATTTACACACAACCTTAGGCATAAACAAATATCTTTTACACGTATCAAATCCCCAAGTGCCTTTAATGTATGGATTGCCGAAGATACATAAGCCGGGAGAACAAATGCGAAAAATCGTATCGTGTATCAACTCATCTTTCGCAAAAATTTCAAAATTCATTGTGAGCAATTTAAAAAAATACAATCCATTCGAAGGTCTAGCTGTGACTGACGCATATGATTTCGTGAACAAAATCAAAAACGAAATACTTGCAACAGACGAAGTAATGATTTCGTTTGATGTGACATCGCTTTTCCCGAATGTACCTGTTGATGTTTCGATTGAAGCGATACGGCATCATCTACACAAACATGAATTAGCTGATGAGATAATTGACGCGTACACCACTGCAATTGAAACTTGTATGAAACACAATTGTTTCCAGTTTCGCGGAGAATTTTACACGAATGATCGGGGGTGTAGTATGGGAAATAGCTTATCGCCGCTCGTAGCTGAGGCTTTCATGTGTCATTTTGAGATGCAATTGAAAGAAGAAAACCTTCTTCCCCGTATTTGGTGGAGATACGTGGATGACACCTTTGCCATTGTGAAGAAAAATCAGGTTGAGGATTTTCTTACAGTTCTCAATAGCCGGTATGAGTCAATCAAATTCACTTACGAATTGGAAGATGAAATCGAACATACCCTGAATTTCCTTGACCTAAAATTAAAACGCAATGGTTGCAATATTGAGTTTGGTGTTTTTAGAAAGGCAACCACCACTGATCGCTACATAACTTTCGATTCTTTCTGTACCTACGACCACAAAACTGCGGCCTTACAATCGACGATACATCGTTTAGTCCGCTTACCACTTTTAGCAACAGAATACATGTCCGAATACAATCACATTGTAAAAATCGCTGATACAAATGGTTTTAAGAAATCAATAGTTGATAAACTGTTAAAAAGGACAAGCGATAAAGTCCAAAAACAAAAGCGTTCTACACTATTTGTTCAAAACAGAAGACAACTTCCGAATGAACGTCATGTGGCCATAACATTCTCTCCAAACATCACCAACAAGCTAAGAGGAGAATTCGACAAAGCTAACTTAAAGTTGGTAAACACGAATCCCAACAAGTTAAGTGGTCTTTTAGGTTCAACGAAAGATAAAAACCCGGTAAAAGAGCGAAGTGGTATATATGAAATCAAGTGCTCGACGTGTGATGAAAAATATATCGGTCAAACGAAGCGGGCAATTCATACTCGATTTACCGAACATATGCGAAACGTAAGAAACAAAGACCTGAATTCGGCTATAGCTACGCATATATATAATCCTGATCACACGGAACTACACAAAATCAACTCTTTCGATGAAAATGTACGAATTTTAAAACATGTTTCAAATGCACGAAAGCTTGATGCATACGAGTCTTTCTTCATCCGAACCAGTGACAAATTGATGAATTTATGTAGCGGTGCGATTGAGTCTCCACTTTTTGATTTAGCGAAACGGAAGAAACCATAATTCGATTTTACTGTGATATTTTTTATTTATTTCCTTTTAACGTAACGCCTTAAAAAGTTTCTGTGATATAGTTTTTATTTTTATTTTTCTAAAGTACCTGATTTTCATTTTATTCTTGATTTTTCCATTATTTATTTATTTAATTGTCTTTGTTTTTATTGTAATTTTAGAATTGTTATTTATTTATACTAGTCTTTTCTTGTTAATTTTCCAATAAGAATTCGAGAAAAATTTTTTTGTGGGAATATGGCAACACCTTATCTAATTAACAAACACATTTTTTTCTCATGCACAATATATGTACATATATCTCTAACAGCCAGTGCACATCAAGCTTTGCTGATGATGGTTGTCCCATTGTTGACGACCGAAATGCATTCATAATAAATTATAAAAATAAGTGAAACGCGATGTTCTTTAATTTATTTTAATAACGTTGTAGTGGACCTTATTTTTATTTCGATTTTTGTGGTCAATAAGGAACCCTTTCATAAAAATAATTTTCTTAAATCAAGACCCCAAAACTTTCGTTTTCATTTAGTGATTAAAAACTAAATAACTTCCTATCTGGACCTTCTCTAAGGTTAACTACATCTGTGATATGTTTATCTCATTTGACATTTATTTTTACAACTGTGATTTTTTGATACACAAAAGTCATTTCTTCAAAAAATTTGTTTGACATAATTAGGTATATGATCTTATTATTATTGTTAAAACTTTAATTACTTGTCGAAAATTTCTCTCACTACAAAATTCACACTGCTATCATGCTGACATGTTTCAGGAAGTATTTTGCGATGAAGTTCAAATTTGAGTGACTTTTTGTCGTGGCCGAAACTCAACTTAAGTGGCGAAATGGACGAAATCACAAGCCTTAGTTCTCGCTACTTAAAATGTTGCTTGGGAGTGTTATGTATTGTATATTTTTTTTTATTAAAAGAGATAGTATTAATACCAATTTAAATTTACCTGGCTCTTTACAATTGAAATATAGAAACTATTATTCACTCTTCTATTCGCATTTAATTTGTTATTCCGTTTACGAGCAGAAATTCAGGACAAAAGTCCGTATCCGATAGCCAAATTATTCGGGATATCATTCTATTCGCACACGCACACATATTTTATTACATTGTTTTAATCTAATCTAAACCGCAATGCATTTCACAACGTTTAGATGTGGTTTAGCCTTTAGTTTAGATGTAGACTGCCTCTATTCTCTACCTTTCATGAATTTCAAATTCCACGGAAATAAATAGCCTAGCGTATGCAAATTCAATCATGATACATTCCATTTAGGTTTCAGTAAATTTTCGGGATGTTAAACTGGAGTAGGACCATAAAGTAAGTAATTGGAATAGAGATGGAACTTATAACATTACATCTACTGAAAAACATTTAACCTTTGAGTGTGTAAAGGTAAAATGTTTTTCAGTAGATTTTAATGTTATATATGGAGTTCCATCTCTATTCCAATTACTTACTTTATGGTAGGACTGCACCATCATCAATTTGCCATTTTTGCCATATTTTGGACCGTAGTTATTTAACCAATTTATTGAAATGACTTACGGCTTAATTTTTTGTTTACGTCCGATATATTATTGTCAGAGGGCTGCAGTTAGGTAAAAAAAATTATAATATTTTTTTTTTTCAAATTAAGCTCATTTGGGCAACAAATGCCTAACATATGATGCAGCGGCAATAAAAACGAGCAGTTGTCTTAACCCATGTATAATATGCCGAAATTATTTTTTTCTTGAGTATTTAAGTTTTTTTGGTATATATGGCAAGTCGACAAAACTCCAAAGCATATTTGCGAAAAATATACTTTTTTTGTAACTGTTGTTGTTGTAAATAATAGCCGCCCCAAAAATGGGGCGTTGGGCATGTTGGGCTCCATAAAGATTACATACAAATTTGCTTGAGGCATAAAGGGAAGACACAAGTAAATGCCAATTTTATACTTTTATTCGGTAAAAATTTATTATTTTGGACTAAGATCCTTAGGTAGGCCAGGTGGGGTCGAATCAAGAGGCATTTTGGAGAGGTTTTATAGGAGCATGTACTTAGATACTAAATTACATTATTATAGTAGGTATATATTTTTGCCTCAATTGTTATAATCACGGTGAAGTTCATCTTGAATCGTCTCAACAAGACAACCGCCTTTATTGGGGTCAGGTGGCTCTCGTGGGTGCAATGGATGGCTGCGATGAGCGAATATCAAAGGACTTGAAGGAACATCCCTAATTCCAAGCTTCCAGCACACAGTAAAGGCGAAGAACGCACAACGAGACGTAGCCAGATTGCGTGGATGACCGAGAGCTCGCTGGATGTACTCCGTAGGTGAGGATGTCCACCAGCTGTTGAGCATCCGTAACTGGAGGACAAATTCACAGGATTGTCAGCAAACAAACTAAGGGCTTTTTCGCAAAATCTGTCGGATGAGATTTTTGATACGAAATCAATATAATATCAGTAGGAAATACTAGCTCTTCAGCGACAAAATCAAATTATTACCTAAATTAATTTCTGGATGAAATTTGTCGAGAAACTAGTGTACTAATGGGCTCAAAATATAAGTGTTTGTTTTGTATTTTTGCGGCTTAATTATTCCGATAAAAATCGATTTTCCGTTAGATTTCAATAAAAAATTATAACAGCTATTCATCATAAATGTGGCACGATAGCCCGACGTCGGGCCTTGGCCGCCTGAATCGTTGACCTCCAATTGTCGCGGTTACGTGACCTTGTCCTCCAGTTTCGGAAGCCCAGCAGCTGGTGGGCGTCTTCACCTACGGAGTTCTCCCAGCGAGCTCTCGGTCGTCCACGCAACCTCGCTCCGCCAATTCGTTGTGCGTTCATCACTTTCTTTGGCATGCGATTATCGTCCATCCGTTGTACATGCCCCGCCCATTGCAGACGTTGAAGCTTCACGATTCTCGATACTTCCAGCTCATCGTACAATTGATACATTTCATGGTTGTATCGGATACGCCATTGGTCTCGCTCGCGAACGGACCCGAAAATTCGCCGAAGGACCTTTCGTTCGAATCGGTCTAGCAACATTTCGGAGGCTTGGGTGAGGGTCCATGTTTCGCAGCCATAACACAGCACGGGTCGGATGATCGCTTTGTACACGCGGAGCTTCGTGATCGGAAGTTTCGAATTAATTAGAGGGAGGACCGAGAAATATTTCTTATTGGCTAGTTGTATCCGTCGCTTAATTTCGTCGGTTTCGTTGGCGTCCTTTGATAAGTTACAACCAAGATAGTTGAAATTGTCTACATACTCGATATTAACCCTCGGATGGTTCAGTGGGGTCTGACAGACCCCAGAGAAATTTAAATCTTAAAATTTTCATAGAAAAACTTGTTGAATGGTATTTTGATGCATATGTAATTTAAGTATGTGTCACATACGTTCATTTAAGCATGAATTTGTTTGAATTGGTGATTTTGTTAATAAGTTATAGCACTTTGAAAGTGCTCTGGGGTCTGTCAGACCCCACGAACCATTTACGTAGGTCTTTTTTACAAAAGTACATTTTTCGTTTTGTGGGAAATTTTCAAAGTATGTTATTTGGAAAACAATAAAATGTAATAATAATAGTCGGGAAGTGTTGAAACTTTGTAATTAGAGTATTTGGGAAATTATATATGTTAATTTTGAAAGAAATGGAAAATTTAGGGTGTTTTGAATTGGGGGGTTTTAAGTTTTTTACTCAATTCATTCAAAATTGTGCCGTTTCTTACCTGGTTTTTATTTATGAGGATATTGTTCATTTGTATATTATTGATTCACAATAATATAATTTTCCCTTTTGGAAAGTAATGTTTAACAGTGTACATTTATATACAAATATTACTTATTTACATTATTTACATTTTTTCCTTTCTCTTAAATATTATTTACTAGTATATTTTGCATTTCTTTTGAATTAGTTGACATTAAGAGAAAATATTAATTGTTTGTAATGAGAGAAAATATAAACACCGTTAATTTTGCTACTATATAAGTCAGAACAATTTACAATAAAACACAGTATATCAAGAACACGCCTGGCGTTTATTTTGGAAACGACAAGCATTTCTACGTTCTAACAAGTTTATGCGCTTGTTAGTGATCCGGCACCTGAATTTTACTTTGTTTATGTGCTTAGTAAATTCAGCGAGCAAATTCTCTTCAAACTTTACAGATATCCTTTCACTATTGTGTCATTACCTTATAGTTTTTAAGGCAAGACATAAATTAATGACTTTTATGAGCGTAAGAATTAGGTGGGTATTTTACATAATACATAAAGCTTCTTCAGCGAACTTGGCTATACACTTGTCCAACCTCTTCTAAGAAGGAGGAAATCAACGGGCAATACTCGCCGAAGCACAGTACAAAATATTGAAGACATTCTGTACAATTTCAACTTGCCCCCCCCCCCCTCCCTGGGGACTGATGTCCCAGGCCCCCCAATGGGGTCAGATGGCCCCCAAAGAGGCAAATACGTTTTCTATTCCCGCGAGCAAATGATCGGAAGACAAAATAGAATGGCAATGAATGCAAAAAGCCAATCTGCGAAGATCGAGGAAAAAGATGTGAAGAAGAATGGTCTAAATATTGACTAACTTTGGATCCCGATTTAAGAAAAAATATTAGCCTTAGCTAAAAACTGTTGATGTATTTCTCTTTGTTCATTAGTATTAAATACGTTTTGACTAATAAAAATAAAATTTTGGGAAAATTTTAGTTTGTATATTGATTTATTTATGATAAGCTCAAATTACCCTCAAATTTGACACCACCTAATTTTTTCTTCCACATACTAAAACGTACTGTCCGAATTCCACTGTTTTTATATACCACTTAATCAAAAGGCTTCATAGTTTCTTCTAGTTCGAACAAATATGCCAAAAAAGCAAAAATTTAAGTTTTAGAGCGATTTTTGCATTAGGGTCTGTCAGACCCCACTGAACCATTAACGTATGTAAAATTTACCTGAACCATCCGAGGGTTAAGGTCCGCCACTGTCATGCTTGAATTTGCTGGCGTCCTTGTTTTCGATTGCATCATGGCCTTTGTTTTGCTTTGGTTGATATGTAGTCCAACTTCCTTTGCGGCGTTATTGAGGTTAAGCAGAAGGCTTTCTGCATCACCCAAACTTCGAGACATGATGTTGATATCGTCGGCGTACGCTACTAATTGAGTCGACTTGATGAGTAGCGTTCCGCTGCTGTCCATATTCATGGCTTGAATTACATACTCCAAAGCAAGGTTGAAGAGCGTCGGCGCCAGCCCGTCATCCTGCTTGAGTCCAGTACGAGTTTCAAATAGGTCAGTAAGTCGGTTCTGCACTTTGACCTGCGAGACGGTATTAGTCATCGTCATCCTTGTGAGTCGCACTAACTTTGCCGGTATACCAGAATTCAGCATAATGTTGTACAGTACACTTCGGTCGATACTGTCGTATGCCTGCTTGAAGTCGACAAAGATTTGGTATACGTCGATGTTATATTCCCAGCACTTTTGGAGTAGTAGCTTCACTGTGAACAGCTGATCGGTCGTTGAACGACCAGGTCTGAAGCCGCCTTGATACTCTTCAATGATTCGTTCTGCGTACGGATTAATTCTCTTTTCAAGAATTTTCGATAATATCTTATAGGCCGTACAAAGTAATGATATGCCCCTGTAATTCTCACACTTTAGCTTGTCACCCTTTTTGTGGATTGGGCAGATTATGCTTTTGCGCCAATCTTCGGAGATTACCTCGTCGTTCCATATTTTCAGCAGTAGCACATGTACAGCGTTGGTCAGCCACGTTCCACCATGCTTCAGCAGTTCTGCTGGGATCTCGTCAGCGCCGGGCGCTTTATTATTTTGGAGCGACTGTATGGCAAGACTCACCTCCTCTACTGTTGGGGGTACAACGGGAGGGCCTGGTTCGGCTAACTGCTCAAGGGCTGGTTCCGCGAGGCCCATCGTTTGTTGACGCTTTCGATGTCGCTGATGATAACATTATTATTTCATTTAGAATGTTAATGTAGCCATAGACGCCCAACGCCCCATTTTTGGGGCATCAACAAAACAGATCCATATTTTCGTCGGTTGGTAAAAGATTTCATGTTTATTGGTAAATTTCGTTTCTTACATCTCTTTTGACAATAAAATTACTAATACTAGAATAATTTTATAAAAATAAATTGAATTATTAGTTTTAGTTGAAGCTTTGCCAACATCTTTTTAAAGGATATAAGTGAAAACCCTTCCAAAAAGTGTTACCAGTTTAATTTAAAAATTTAAAAAGTGCACCGTTTTAAAAATGGTGCGTTGGGCATATATAGGTTAACCAGGTGGCATGGGGTAGAAAATGCTCAAACGTAGTATGGGGGGATGGGTCAAACTGACTCGAACTTATATGGGTTCAAAAAATGTTAATGTTTTTTGTTTGAAATTGGATACACCTTAGTTTAAAATAAAAAAAAAGTTTGATTAACCCATTATTTTCGGGTGTGTCGAAAACGAAACATAACAAAAAACTAATACTGTATTACTAGTAGAGGGTGTTTTTTTTAAGAATAATAGAACTGAAATTGAAAAAGAAGAAACAAAATATTAACTTTTAATCAATTTTTTTCTTCTATTGGAATGATAAATATCATACATTTAACATTTAAAAACGATTTCAGGCATATGGCCACCGCGGCTGTTCTTAACGAAGCGCATTCATGACATCCACTTCTGGACCACTTTTTCGAGTACTTCTGGCCGTATATCACCAATAACGCGAACAATGTTGGCCTCCAAGGCGTCAGTTGTTGCTGATGGTTTATCAGAATAAACCTGTGATTTAACGTAACCCCACAGAAAATAATCGAGAGGTGTTAAATCGCACGACCTTGAAGGCCAATTGACAGGCCCATTTCTTGAAATCAACTTATCACCAAATTTTGATTTTAATGATGGTTGATTTTTTTTTATGGTTTCTTCGACGTGTTGGTGTTATTGCATCATTTAGAGTGTACGTGGTACGAAATCTATTCAAAATTCGACGGATGGTTGGCTCAGATGGACGATTATGTATACCAAAAAGTCGTTTATAATTTTGATAATTTCAAAGCGTTCTTGAGGCGTGAGCCTAAAGATTATAATTTGTGAGAGTATACTGAAATAAATAAAAAAAGAATTTGATTCAAATGTAATATTTTTTGTGCTTTTTTGCAATTTGAAGTTCTATCATTCTTAAAAAAAAAACCCTTTATACAGTGCGTTCTCGATAACCCGAAGCCTCGAAACCTCGAATTTCCAGTACTAATACGGATCACCTCAAAGATTACATTGTACACTCTGTAGTCCGAATTTCAAGAGCTTCTCTCATCCGAATCTGACTTTTTTTTTATCGTCCGAAATAAAAACAACAGTTTTCTTTGTTCTTGGAAAAAAAAAACAAAATCTAGAATAACAGAGTGAAATTCTTCGAAAATAGAAAACAGATTCTTCGAACAATTTGATTAAATTCGTCCGAAATTTAGAGCAAATTAAAGGCTTCCACTAGTCCAAATTCCTATGTAGTCCGGATCGACCCTGGTTTTCAATAGTCCGGATTATCGAGTACGCACTGTATATCAAATAAAAACCTAACATCCACTTTATTTAAAAAATATCCTAAAAGTTTAAATTTTGTTTTTTTTTTTATTATTTATTATTTTTAACGGTGTGCAAAATGGCTGTTAATTTTCGAAGTTTGAAAACGAAATCGCTATAGTTCAGAATTTTGTGATAGAAAAGATAAGTAAATAAGGAATGTTTTCTTTGATCTGGTTCAATTTTATTTCAATCAGATAACGGAAAGTGCTCAACGCGTGTATTTACAAAAAATGTTGCGAAAACGACACACCCGCGCTAAAACGACATCAAAATTGCATCACTTTCTTGGAATTTCAAGTGCAATGATAAGCAGTGTCTGTAAATCAGTCTAGTGCAGTGCAGTGTTGTGAGATAGTGTTTTCAATTCTCGATCTCGTGTTGTTTTGGCAATGTTTCGGAAAAAGTTTCTAACTCAGAAAGAATTAGTGGAACTAATGAACGCGGACTCGGGTTCCGGTGATGTTATTTCCTTGTATGCTTTCAGGTAGTATACTGGTTTCTCTTTTATGCTTTTGATCGTGTCTACCGTTTGTTGGCTTCGCTGGTCTTTGATGTCGGTTCCTCTTTTGATAGTTTTGGAAACGCAGTTTCTAATTTCCTCCTTTCCCCCCAGTGTTCTCCATTTAGTGCTTGACTGAATGTTGACTATCGTTTCGGCGATTGGGGTCCTTAGTGGTAATGCAAAACCTGAACCGTTATTGCGTTGTTATAATGTTATAGACGATGAATTATTTATTCCATTTATCTCTTTGTTCCAAAGTAATTCAGTGTCGCGAAGGGGCTGCGCGAGCATATCGCATTGTGTGTGACGGAGCCCTTAAGCCTCCGATAAATTTCCATGAAAAAAGTTGAGACAAGTCAAGCTGTTGTTGTTCCAAGCCTGATGGTAGTAGCATAAATTTGTGAATGTCCAATGACGAAATCCAAAACGACAAGAAACATCTGCAGTATATGTAAATCTATGGACAAGCCCGTTTCTCAAACTGCCACTGGAAATTAATATCACAGTTAATCCACACAAGCCGGTGTCTATTCTTAGATCACAGTAAATTTATCCCTTACAAATGGCAGCATCCGTTTTGCAGCAGATCTATAGCAAAAATATTTTATCTCAAGTGTTACTTAAAAGAAAATTCATTTAGAACACACTATAGTCATATAAGCATTACTGATACATGCAAGCACTTTACTAAATATCCAATTTCTATCAATTATCCCTTTTTTTCCTTTCCATCTATTTGCAGGACCATTTTTGTCGCCATTATACGATTGCGTCGCCTCGCAACCAAAGCATCCGAATAAAATATAAAAAGGAGTAAACATCATGGCAACATAATCGAAGAAACACACAGCATGATCGCATCAGAAGGACGACGATATCGTCGACAAGGACGAGCTGTAGTCGAACTAGCAGCACGGTGATGCTGATGGCAAAGTGTACGACGAAAAGGAAAATGTGTCGCATTTATTTCGGAATGATACTGCTAATAGTCAGTGAACGAATCAGAACAGCTTAAGTGTGTATATAGGATTAAATGGCCTGTATGAAAACGAGGATTAGAAAGAGTGTTATGTGAGTTTGTGTTACATGAGCCTTTTGCCTGGACCATTCCGGTCGGAATATTTACACGTTGCAAAACTGGAGACCGCCGCCGTGGACGAAGACGACAGATTATCCAGCTGGAAGTGCCCCCCAATGAACAATGACGGTCAATGGACGCGGCTTTTCAGGGCTCACACTATTTTTATTGGGAACATGTGTTATGTCTGGTGAGTATCTATGTATGTACATTAAAATTTTGACTTTGAAAATTTCACCAAGTAATTTACCTTCTGTCTACTGGGCAGTATCCACAAACTGAATTTGATAAATTCAAAGAAGCATCTTTGGTGGAATATACCTAATATTCCCAGACATGATCCGGAGGTTTAGCAGACCTCAAACTACACCGGATAAATAAGTAGTAATCAACTCTATTTTAAGGCAAAATCAAAGATAAGAGATCCCTACATTTTACAGCTTTCGAGGTTTCGACACTATATAGAAAATAAGTGTATTAACGAATTATCACAGCACAAAGCATACCCTTTTACAGAAGACTTCAGGGGTCGATTTGATATGTCCTTAATGATGAAGTTGTACCCTAAAAGTCGGCGAATTTACCTAACAACCACCTAATGCAGTAAGTTCTTCTTCTCCGATGATGTATCAATTTACCGCGTCGTTGAACATTCATCCCTATTATGTTCGTCTTATCTACTTCTCAATTATATCCGAAAATACCACTCTTACACATCCTGGCTGCTGGTACACTCAATACCATCATTATTGTCATAAACATTTACCAAACAAGGATATCCGATTTTAACCTTCCGGCGGGCGCAATACTAATCCTAACACGATCGGGCGCAATGCATCTGACAGATTAAGTGCAGAAAAAGGGATGAAACTAAGTTTCTGTATATTTTAGACTCTTATTTATTGTTGCATTGTCTTTTTGAAATAGTTCTACGAAATTTTAGACACAAAAACTGGCTCACAAAGTTTGATACCCTTCACATTTTTAATTTTCTAAGAATATTCTGTTTTCAATGGCTTCAATATTTAAAAAACCTCCAACAACTCGACCCCTTAAAAAATGTGAGCTTATTTTACTAAAAACACACTATTGAACGATTTGGTGAACCTAAAAGTCAACACAACGTTATTACGCAATGTGAAGAGTATAACATGTGGAAATTTTCATAGAAAAGGAGAAAATAACACAATCGGGCGCAATACATCTGATAGATTATTTCATCCCCTCCCGCCCCTCAGACATATGGTAGATAGAAACTGAAAACTGCTTTGGGTAGTTGATCGATAAAAATTAAGCTACTGTGAGTTTCAGATCTCTCCGTTTTCATATCACTGATTAGCGCAACAAAAACAGGCCACTTAATCTGTCAGATGCATTGCGCCCGCCCGAGGGTTAAACTAAATGTATCCACAAAAACGAGACGACTAAAAGCCGAAAGCCAAATATATATTTCTCCATATCCATTCACAAAATTGTATGTAAGTCGAGAAAGTTTCACTCAAGTAATACAAAAACCTCCAGTTGACTGGACCGGACTGTCGTGCATTGAGCAGTGGACTAATTCAATTAGAAAACAACAAAACTTTCTCTCGGTGTGTTTGTGTATTTAACAATAAGACCGAGAAATAAACGAAACAATTCGACAATCGACCAAATTCTATTTGGTCCCTTTTCTGGGAGGGTAAAATAGCCCCGGAGGCCACAAAGTAAGACGAATGAAAAGGCAAAAGTTGAAGAAAATTCTTTGAAGAGGATATCGTTTGATGACTTCAAGAGGCAAATTAGTAGGACATTATTTTGGCGGAATTGTTGAATTAATTTTCACTTAAAATTTTAAATTCGTGGAAATACTCGTAATTTAATTTGGGATGAGGAACTTCAAAGGAAAGTATGTACATATTAATATGTTTTAACATGGTTATTACGGCCGGCCGGCGTGGTAGTTGCTTGGAGGTGAAAAATTTTAGGAACTTGTAAATTTAATTTTTTATACTTCATTTCAAATATTTGCCTACCTTAGACTAATTAAGACTTAAACTTTAGCAGAATGAATAAACATCCGGAAAATATTTTTTTTTATGATACGCACAACCTATAATGACTCAAAGAAAATTCCAAAGAAAATTCCCACACAAATCCCTTTTCATTCCTGACATGTTTTTGGCGAACGCAAATATTTTTCCAACCTTAAAATAGCTCGGGCATAAGTTGTCTCTATACAGCCAAAGCGTATTTTCGACGTATGGGGAAAACATTTAACTTAATTTTTTTTTAACGTATCTCAATCTCTATCACCGGCTAAAAGTGGCTATGTATGTATGTACACATAGTAACGCGACAAAGTCCGGGGAAAAAGTTTTTGAATTTGAAGTATGTAATAACAAAAAAAAAACATCGACATTTTTGGCTTCTATCCAAATTATGATTTTCATTGAGTTGATGGCACAGCATGTCCGTGGTGGGATGACGATGTCCTTGGTCGCTTTTTCGAAGAAAAAAAAACGATTTGACACTCACGCCTGTATATGAATTTTGAACATACACATAATACATATTTGCATTTGAGAAAATATCTTTTCGAACATTTATGTTTACACCTAGAGCTATATTTGATTTATTATGGAAAATGTCTTTGAAAAATGAAAACTCTAGATTGCCTGGTTGCGACGTGGCGGTACAGAAGTTAAATCAAGCTAATTAAACACAGATTTGAGTTCAATGGTGTAGAATACGACGTGTTGTATATTTCGGCTGAAAGCATGTATTTAGGGTTACTTTATCACAGAATCGAGAAATAAGTAGTCTCACGCAGTAATGAACAAATGTGTTTGTCCAAAATTGTCTACGTGGAAGTGGCATATTCCATAAAATTCATGTTCTCCACAACCAAAGGCCAAAATCGACTCATTAAAAATTTCCAAATGTTCAAATTCAATATTCAAAATTCAAAATTCAAAATTCAAAATTCAAAATTCAAAATTCAAAATTCAAAATTCAAAATTCAAAATTCAAAATTCAAAATTCAAAATTCAAAATTCAAAATTCAAAATTCAAAATTCAAAATTCAAAATTCAAAATTCAAAATTCAAAATTCAAAATTCAAAATTCAAAATTCAAAATTCAAAATTCAAAATTCAAAATTCAAAATTCAAAATTCAAAATTCAAAATTCAAAATTCAAAATTCAAAATTCAAAATTCAAAATTCAAAATTCAAAATTCAAAATTCAAAATTCAAAATTCAAAATTCAAAATTCAAAATTCAAAATTCAAAATTCAAAATTCAAAATTCAAAATTCAAAATTCAAAATTCAAAATTCAAAATTCAAAATTCAAAATTCAAAATTCAAAATTCAAAATTCAAAATTCAAAATTCAAAATTCAAAATTCAAAATTCAAAATTCAAAATTCAAAATTCAAAATTCAAAATTCAAAATTCAAAATTCAAAATTCAAAATTCAAAATTCAAAATTCAAAATTCAAAATTCAAAATTCAAAATTCAAAATTCAAAATTCAAAATTCAAAATTCAAAATTCAAAATTCAAAATTCAAAATTCAAAATTCAAAATTCAAAATTCAAAATTCAAAATTCAAAATTCAAAATTCAAAATTCAAAATTCAAAATTCAAAATTCAAAATTCAAAATTCAAAATTCAAAATTCAAAATTCAAAATTCAAAATTCAAAATTCAAAATTCAAAATTCAAAATTCAAAATTCAAAATTCAAAATTCAAAATTCAAAATTCAAAATTCAAAATTCAAAATTCAAAATTCAAAATTCAAAATTCAAAATTCAAAATTCAAAATTCAAAATTCAAAATTCAAAATTCAAAATTCAAAATTCAAAATTCAAAATTCAAAATTCAAAATTCAAAATTCAAAATTCAAAATTCAAAATTCAAAATTCAAAATTCAAAATTCAAAATTCAAAATTCAAAATTCAAAATTCAAAATTCAAAATTCAAAATTCAAAATTCAAAATTCAAAATTCAAAATTCAAAATTCAAAATTCAAAATTCAAAATTCAAAATTCAAAATTCAAAATTCAAAATTCAAAATTCAAAATTCAAAATTCAAAATTCAAAATTCAAAATTCAAAATTCAAAATTCAAAATTCAAAATTCAAAATTCAAAATTCAAATTCAAAATTCAAAATTCAAAATTCAAAATTCAAAATTCAAAATTCAAAATTCAAAATTCAAAATTCAAAATTCAAAATTCAAAATTCAAAATTCAAAATTCAAAATTCAAAATTCAAAATTCAAAATTCAAAATTCAAAATTCAAAATTCAAAATTCAAAATTCAAAATTCAAAATTCAAAATTCAAAATTCAAAATTCAAAATTCAAAATTCAAAATTCAAAATTCAAAATTCAAAATTCAAAATTCAAAATTCAAAATTCAAAATTCAAAATTCAAAATTCAAAATTCAAAATTCAAAATTCAAAATTCAAAATTCAAAATTCAAAATTCAAAATTCAAAATTCAAAATACAAAATTCAAATTCCAAATTCCGATCTTTCATACTTACTATGTGGGCAGTTCAAATATGATCGAGGCAAACGCTGTATATGACGCGCATGTATGGGTTGAAGGTAGCGGCTTGACTATATGATAGCCGTTACGAACTGTGTGGCCAGTGGCGGCTCGCTAATATGTGCACAAGTGCACGTAATTCACCAATTTCTTAAAATCCAAAATGCGCATCTCAAATCGCACATCTTGCCCGCTACGCGCTTTTATTCTATATACCTAGATATTATTATTCCACCTAGTGAATTAAAGCCCATATGTATGTATGTACACTGCCAACTGCTCACTGCACATATGACATAGTGACGACACTGCGACCAACAACCAGCAAGCACGATGGGTGCACAATCTGGGAAGAGGAGCACACGCTCCAATTTCGGATATCTTAGGGGTTTGCGCGGCAAGGGGGTAGTGCAAAATTTACAGTAGAGCTTGTGCACAAAGCCGTTATGCACAGCGCGTTGTAAGTTGTGTGAACTAAATTCTAGAAGAAGAGAGATTAGGTATGTCGCATGCGCGCATGCGTCTAATCGGTTAAAATCGCGATGAATGCAATTGCAACGGTAAATTTCTTTAACAAAAATCAAAATTCTAATAGAAAAAAGATTAAAATAAAAAAACTGGTAAGACCTACACCCGTGATGTATTTAGTGCAAGTGACGGAGAATAGCAAAATCCGGCGTGAACTTAAAGCGGCAATTTACACGGAAAATATGTACATAGATTTATGGGAATATCTGGAATTCATCGATTTTAATGGATTTTTGTTCTGTCCAATGTGCTTATCCACAGGCCGAATTGGAGTTCGACAGAATGAGAATTTTATAAAATCCATGGATTCGCCATGTGTGTTGCTTAGATAATTCTTTTGTTTTTCCTGTTTGTTGTGCGGGAGTGGAAACAAGCATTCCAGCTGGCGAAAGTCGGACATAGTCTATTTATTTATTTAGTTACATCACTATTCTTGCCGTAATCAATACATTTTTATATTTCCTTGTGAACCCCTAGTACTTTCAACCACGAGCCGCCACTGTGTGGGGCATAGTTTCCGTCGCGAAGGGATGTTTTACCCTCGTGCTACTACCATGAGTGATCATCAAATGCCGATCGCCTTTGGGCAACGTATTATCATTCGTTTTGTAGAGAGGGTAGGCGTATGGAAAATTTTACTGGGCTTGCGAAATCAGTTCATCAGTTCAGAATTTGTCGCTTTTTACCCGTAGAGCAAAATGGGGTGAATAACTATAGGTCTGACCAAACCTATTGGGTATCAAAAAGCACTATAAATTGAATTTCGTCGAAAACATGTTCAAAACTTCAAACGATTTTTTAAAATTTTGCAAAATGCTTCTAAACATATTATTTTAGGATATCATGAAGTTTGAAGTCGCTGCGATTTCATCTTACTTTTTTGACCAAAATATAGCGCCAAAGGTCTGGCCAGACCTATGTGCCGACAGAAGGGTTAACTGGGCCAAAACATTCAAGGATGGGCGCGAAACCGTCTATAATGATCGTCGACCGCCAACCAGCATCACACTAGACAACATTCGCACGTAGAACAACTCCTTTTGGAGGACCATAGGATGAATGTTCGAGACATTTCGGCTGAATTCGACATCAGTGTGGGTAGTGTAGAGTGTCGAACACCTTCAATATCGCAAAATAACGGCGCCATGGCTTCCCCAACTGTTGAACTTCCCCAGAATAACGCACGTCCTCATACCGCGCGTCTCACATTCGATACAATATCGGAATTGGGGTGGGAGGTACTGGAATTGCGAATGCTATATCCTTGGACTACTGAAAGGTAGAGGAGTTTGTGCGCACTTGGCTGTCCGAGTTGCCCGAGGAATTTTTCGTTACCGGCATCAAAAATCTTCTGGAGAGGTGGAAAAAATGTGTAACTAACATCAGAATGCCATTTGGCAGTCCTGCTTTATATGAATTTCTAAACAACAATACAAAGTGTGACATTTACTCGCCAAAAATTCCTTTTGGTGTCCTAAAATGTAATTGTGTGTGAAATATTTCCAGACAAACTTTTCCATTTGTCATATTCTAACACTGACTTTAACACGATTATAATTCCCCTGTGTACGCCAAAAACATTCTTAAATTGGCCCTCAAATAACAAAATAAAACTTTTCTTGGAAATTGCGAACAGATAAAAATCCTCTGTTAACTTTTAACTTAAAACTTGAATTGCAGATTTCGGTTGTTGTGTCGCGTACTATAAGAGTGTCGTTTCGAAAAATAAACTTTTCATACAAAATTAATGATATATCCAAGAAGTGTACGAGTGTTGAAAAATGGCTCAACACCCATAGGAAGCATGTGGTGTACGCAACAACTTTCCCACCCTGGTATAAATTTTCTCAGAAAATGTTCATAAATAGGGATAAAATGATATTGGCGAAGCGGCGATTTATAGTATACGTGAGGCAAAACTTTGTTCATTGCCCACTTTAAGGAACATTTCCTGCTCATTTCTCTGGCGTGACAGGGACGATATAAGTTTCAAATATGATTGAAAGAAGCCTCGAAGCCAGAGCATGCTGGGGCCGGCCGTGTAGAAGTCAGTGTCGCTTTAGGAGAAGTGAAGATATGCTTCTGACAACTATTGAGTAAGTATACTTGTGGGATATCCGTATTATGACTACGGGGAAAACAAGGAGTCCCCAGTCGTTGCGCGCTTAAGTAGGTCATGGGAGCAATGAACAAGTGTCAAGATGAAAAGTACAGAGTGTGAAACGAAGATATGCCATTCGATTGAATTAAGGGCTTGAAAGCTAAGGGCATTATGAGTTCAATGTGGGTACGTGCTTTTGTTCTAGGATCTGGTAATAATATTCATCGATGTCTTCGCCAATGTTGTGTGTAATTTAAATAATTGATTTTCGCATTATCGTTATAGGTCGTATCACTTTGAATGGAAATAGGGCAAAACAAGCATGAGTGATGTGTAGATACCCACATTACATTGCAAATATTAGGCGTCAGCCTATTGATGATTGAGGACTCATTGTAAAAATTTTCTTGAAACTAATGTGCATCTCTGGCCATCACACTAGGTTCCACCGGGAATGCTGGTATTTTTATTTAGAATTAACCTAATTTCACGGTTTCCGTGTCCTTTACGACAAAAAAAAATATTTTTATCGCCTCGACAAAAATCGAAAACCTTCTCTGTCCTATCTAATATCTTATCCTAAATCTAATATAATTAAATTGTTTCTATTCTCATTCCATTTACAGTATTACCAAATAATTCAACCACAACAGTGACAACATTTCAGCCGTCATCAAGCATGACCGTGACAACCCGTCGTTCGCCCTCCAATCATTTTATCACAACCCCCACGACATCAACAACAACAACAACGTCAACATCTTCACCGCTTTCGGATGCTTATATTATGGAAATTACACCAACCTCCCAAATTACCAGTTCGCCATCATATCAACAGCCGACGCCCGAGCGAATAATAAAGAAATCCATGTCAGCAGCGACGGCAGCAACAGCAGCAATAGAAACAGAAACACATCCGGTCGACCGAATATGGACCAGACGAGCCGTTCCGGCAAAAAGAGATGTCCACGAAAAAACGGATGTACCACAACCATGCGATGTGTTCACCGCAGATGAGCCTGACACAAATATGTTTTATAGTCCGGGATATCCGAATAATTATCCCAACAATACCGATTGTGTTCGTATTCTGCAAGGTAAGGTGTTAAAAAGGATGTTTTTTTTTGTGAATATCATACTATACTATGCATATGGTGTCTTTTGTGTACTGATTTCCATTTTTATGGAAGTTAGGTTTTTGTATGGAGCCTGTTATGCTACCCTTTTTGTTGAACTCATGATAGCCTTGAAAATAAGGCCTTACAAAAAAATATAATTTTGATCTAGACCAGCGGTTCTTATCTGTTTGTTCGCGGGCAGTTAGTTGTGGGCTCTGATGTCTGAAGCTGCAGGACGAGAGCGGAAACTAAGGTTAAAACGGCAAAGTCCAAAACAGTGGTGCAACCAGGAGGGGGCTAACGGCATCCATAGTACTGGACATTAGAGGTTGCCACAGCAAGCTGAGTTATGACGGTATACAGTGGTTGGTAAAAGTGGTGGCTTAGGCGGAAGCTAGCCAAAAACCCAATTAGCGCATAAAGCGCCGTTTTGAAACCACAAACTTCGTGAAGTTTAAATAGTGTATATGATGAAGATTTGGTAATGAATTTAGGAATGGGGAGGTGCCTTGAACCAGCCAGTGTTATTTAGGAATCACAGCAGCTCCCATATACTTTCACAATTGCCGCATCGTTCAAGCCTCCCAGAAAAGCCCTACCGAGCGTCATATACCGGGTTGGTTCTGCCAAGAACCGGGTATTCACACAGAAAGTGAGTCAGTGTTTCTCTCTCATTTACATTACCTCAGATACGGTAATGCGCGTTGTAGGGGATGCCCAGCCTGGCAGCGTGGAGCCCCATTGGCCAGTACCCCCCGTGATAACAGCAGTAAGCTTGGCGATATCTTTACGCGGTTTAGTCAGAATCTCAGACGTTCTCTTCCGGTCGTAGGAGGGCCACATCTTCCTTGATATAACGCAAGTCCTCAGATTTCGCCAGTTGGAATTAGCAGCCCTTATATAGTGGGTGAAGATCTTACTCTTAACAGCTGCCATCGGGACACAAGAGTGGCACCCATTTTGGCTAGTTCGTCAGCCATCTCGTTACCCTCTATGTTCCTGTGTCCGGGTGATTCTTTGTCGTGTACCAAGGCTGGTAAATGCTTCCTCACATACTACAACAACGCTGGAGGTCGTCTTCACCGATTGTAAAGCCATGATAGCAGCCTAACTATCTGAGCAGATGGGGGCATTCTATGGTTGTTTTGTATGTCCGAGTAATCATGGAGAAAACGAAGTCATTCTGCCGTTCATCTCATTATGCAAATTTGGACTCTGCGTGCAAGTGCTCCTGCATCCAGGGAAATGCGTATTCATTAGGAGCTCAAGAGATTCGCCAGTTAATTCCGCCGAAGTGCCATCCTCTCATTTTATTAAGGACGGATACGACCTTGCTTTGGACAAAATATTGCTGATTCTGGCTGAACCTTTGACTTTGTCCAGTAATTGGCGCAGACCGTCCCAAGCTTGGACCTTTGCGGTTCTAATAGTTTTTTAGGGTTTTTTAGATTTTACAAAAAACCCTTATGAAATCGATTTTGTCCGTCCGTCTGTCCGTCTGTCCGTCCGTCTATTCACTAAATAACTCGCGAACGGCTAAACCGATCGTCATGAAATTTGGTAGGAATGTGTAGAATGGTAACAGTCTTTGGCACGAAATACTTAAAAGTTGGTAGGACAAAAATAACAGGGTGTCCCGGACATTTGAAAATTTGTTCACTAAATAACTCGCGAACAGCTTAACGGATCGTCATGAAATTTGGTAGGAATGTGTAGAATGGTAACAGTCTTTGGCATGAAATATTTAAAAATTGGTATGGCCAAGATAAAAGGGTGTCCCGGACATTTACAAATTTGTTCACTAAATACCTCGCGAACGGCTTAACCAATCATCATGTATTTTAGTAGGAATGTGTAGAATAGTAACAGTCTTTGGCACGAAATACTTAGAAGTTAGTAGGGCAAAGATAACAGGGTGTCCCGGAGATTTAAAAATTTGTTCACTAACTGATCGTTATGAAATCTGGTAGGAATGTGTAGAATCAAAGAGTCTTTCGCACGAACTTAGACGTTGGTAGGACAAAGGTAACAGGGTGTTCCGGAGATTTTAAAAAGTCGACTTTTTTAGTTTTTATCGGACATGGACGTATGGGTACTCAAATCAAAGAACTCGATGGGTACATTTCATATCAGTCGCTTTTTTCCAGTTTGGAGTAATGTTAACGGAGTTACAGCTAATAAATACAGTTAATATATGTAACCATGATACATAGTAAATCTATTTTTAGCGTTAGCCTTTCATTCTGGAACGCGCTTATTTAGACCAATCCAAAAATAGATTTACGAGAAGCATTTCATTAATATTGTGCATAATTCTTATTTATTAGCTATAAAATATATGTGCAAAATGATTCACTATGTGTGTATCCAAAATCTAAAAAACCCTCGTATGGCGGGCGCAGCCCTCTGTACGCCGGTATTTTTTATATGAAAATCTTGATTTGTAAGATCTGGATTTTTTCCATATTCCGGAGCCGTGCCAAATAATCCTGTAAAAATTCAGAGATACAAGAGATATTCCCTAAAAACGGTAAATTTTGACTTTTGGCCCCTTGGGTGCGCATCCATCGATGGGGC
Organism: Microchrysa polita; assembly: GCA_949715475.1. Lineage (NCBI taxonomy): Eukaryota > Metazoa > Arthropoda > Insecta > Diptera > Stratiomyidae > Microchrysa > Microchrysa polita. The sequence continues at coordinate 86,567,491 of OX454417.1, forward strand.
CTTTTGACATTTTATTTGTAGCTACAGAAGCTACAAATACGCCATAGAGGACTTCACAGCATACACCACCGTTACATAGGCATTCAGGAAAAACCCAAAAATCAACGTTTTTCTAAGATTTGAACCCCCATAGAACCCTAGAGTGTGTACATATTGATGAGAAATTTGTCCATTTTCTTCATAATCGTACAAGCTGGCCCGGCGAACTTCGTATCGCCTCAACTTTTAAATGTTACCAATGTGTGAGTGCGGCAAAAGTACTGAACTCCGCGAATGTGTTGAGGAGATACAGGCATAGTCTAAGAAAATTGAGCCAAAATATGGCCACCGAACGGCCTGATCTTGAACATATTGTTAATACTTACACAAAACCTCACGGCTAAATTAGCTGCTTTTCGAGAGTTCTAGAGCTTTTAAAAAAGGTCTAAAATAGAAAATAGTCTAATTTATTTTTTAGTATAGCACCGAATTTCCCTATCAAATTCTAATGTGTTATGTATATCATTGCAATGGAAATTGTATGTAGTCTTTTTGCCCTCATATCATTTTTCTGTATCTTTTGCCATTTTTTAAATAATCCCAAAAAACCGAAATATTACCCCCCTTTCTCCCTTTTTATAAGGTTGCGGACCCCCATTCGCTTGGGACTTTTTTTCCCATAATCCGGGGGCCATTACCAACCATCCTGCAAAAAAGATTCCAATGTAGGATTTTTGCCAACCAATCCTAACTTTCGCCGGCCCCATACCGACTGAAGTGTGGCAAACACCGCACAAATGATTGATTCGAAAAATCGTGCAGCAGCAGTGCAGCAGTGTGGTTGGGCGACTCCAAGGTATCATTCTTGGAACCGGTATTTTGCGCGGTGTGTGCCACACTCCGGTCGGTGTGGGGCCGGCTTTAGACTAACAAAAGCATCAGAAAATGAGCTGTTGATTTTTCTCGGTCGATTTTCCAGATGTGTCTCCTACTGAGGATAGCATATAATCAGATGTTTTTTTTTTTGCAAATACACAAAAATCCGCTAATCTGCGAAAAGGAGGTGGAAAATAATTTTGGCATTGACGATTTTTTTTGCAGATATTTCAGTAGGAATAGGGGTTCTTGTGCTGAAGGGTACCGAATTACTGAGATCCGCCAATTCGTGCAGAGGAACAATGTCCCAGATATCAAATTCTATTGGGTTATTGGGGGTGTAAGCCATTGAGAGGGGTTTCTGAAATCCGTTTCAGGAATATTGGCGATGGATCATGGAATTAGTCCTATTTTCTGAAACACGGTACCTAATCCGATCAAGAAATATGGGCAAACGTATGGACAAATTACTGCCTTCATAACTTTCCAGATGTTTCGTTAGCAATAGCAGCATAGCTATTTGGGTTGGTTAAAAATTCGGGAAAAGGAATCACAGAAATGTTAACATTCATTCAAGAGATACGTACTCGTATATAGGCAAAAGTTGTACATCAAGTAATTTTGTATTGGCAAATTTTGTTAATTTTTCGTTAGAAATTCTGGTCATCAATTAGATGGAAGCCGTGTAGGGTGGAGTCTACCGATATTGAATAGAAATAGGCAGAAGAATGTAAGAAAGAGTTTTCATCATAATCTTGCTCACTGTAAATTTTCTACATTTTGAAATCCGATAATTCGGTCAGTTGATGTTGGAGATCAATCTGGTGGGGCAAATTTCCCAAACTGTACTCATTGTGAACTTTTCACATGCTTGAATGCTTGTTTCGCTATTTAGGGTGTCGTTTCGCCCTACTTTCAGATGTAACTACAAAAATCACTAAGGTCATCAAATTTGTTTGTGAAAAGCATAAGAAAATGAGCAAACTCTTTTAGTATTTTTCTCCTGCCTATTTTTCTGATTCGGCAGTAGCAACTCTTTTATCGTGAAAGTAAGTCATTTAGTGGCAATAGATATGGCAAAACCAATTCAGTTATTGCAAGTGGCAGTTTTTCAGTTGCAGGTAGAAATTTGCTTAAATAGACAATTCTATATCTTCAAGCAATTGCTTCAATAGTAGACTACTGGCCAATTTTTCAAATTGTGAAGAGTTGTTCCCGTATAAGAAAAAAACCGTACAAAATAATTATTCATCCATCATCCTGAAATCTAATTCGACAAAGAAGGAGATTAAATACATATATAGGCAAATGGACTGTGAATTCCAAACTTCCAGCGGTTTATAAGCTATCCTGCTGATCCTGGTCGTCAATTTTGGGGGAGGGGATGGAATTTACTGAAGTCGGAAAATCAGTTCATGATATAGACAAAAGCTACATAAATAATTTTTGTATTGGCGAATTGTGCAGAATTTTTGGCAGGTGTTCCACGTACTTGGTCGGGGTTGACAGGAGGAGTACAGGGTGGCATTTACAAATTTTCGCTTATCAATTCAGGTGAAATAGGCTGAATAATGTAAGAAGAAATTGCCTTCAAAATTTCGCTTCAAATTATTCCGATGAATAGGGCAGAGTGAGCAATACGGTGGGGCGAATTAACTGAAATCCTCTAATCCGTCTAGGCGATTTTCGAGACTAAATTCATCTAAAAATTCAGTTCCGAACAAAAGGTTTCTTTTGCTTTCCAGCCCTTCCAAGCGAAAGCAAAATTTGCTGAAATATGCAAAGGCTGAGGAAATTCAACCGCTTTCACATTATTATCGATCGATTTTTGAATGTTTCAGAAGCTGTTCGGTTGGTGCTTATGGAAGAGAGAGGGGACGGGAGAGATAATTTAGCGGAAGAACGGTCATTTGATAAACATACATATAGCCAAACACATGAAGAATATAAACAGCTTTCACAATTTTTTCTTGGGTTGCAGATATCTATACATATAGGTGTTCTGCTATTGAGGATGGAAAATCATTCACTGCTGATGAGAGCGGTGATAAATCAGGCGAGGGACAGAATAGAACAAAATCCGCTATGGTCGCCATAAATTAACACGTTGCAAATTTTTCGCATGTTGCAACTTTTGACAGTTCGAGGTGGAAACCAAGGAGGGTCCGATTTAATAAAATTACATAGAACTATGAGGGCTAATGTGGGGAAGACCTGTCTTCATTAACTCTGTCGTTCAAGTGTCAATCCAGTCAAAGAAATTTATTGAAATCCGCAAATATTTGACGACAGTTATTCAATTTTCAGAAAAATTTGTTTTCATAATTTTGCCTTTTGTGAATTTTATTGTGTTTCAATAGCAGTTATTCTCTTGTTCGGGGTATAGACATATCCGATGGACCTTATCTTGCTGAAATCCACTAAGCTATTCCGACGATAGAGACAAAGGTATGAGAATGAAGCGTTTTCACCATTTTAGTAATTGTGATTTTTACTACGTTTCAATGGATACGTATTGTAGTATAGGTGACCATATATACTCTTCACTGAGTAGAGACCAATGATTTAGAGTAAGCTTACTGAAATTCTGGAATTCGTTTAAAAAATATCGCAAAAGCTTGTGAAACACAACTAACAAAATAAAACAAACAAAACACCAGTATAACTATATGGATAGGTATCCGGTGAGGCAAATTTTCTTAAATCACTTTATTACCTAAAAATAAAGCCTAAAATTGGCTGTTTTAACATTTTTTTGGAAGCGGTAATACGAAATTTCGGTCGCTGTAGGAACGTTGCAGAAGTCTTTTAGAATTTTTTCGCAAGATACACCCAGAAAAAAAATTACTTTTATTAAAGAAAAATTACATAGGAAGTATGAAATTTTGGCTATGATTTGGAGCCGATGAAATAGCCTTTTTGGGACAATGATAGAAATATCATTGAAAATATCAAGTGAAAATTCGATTATAACAATGAGATTGTTCATCGATTTTATGTAAAAATTTCATTGAATTTTATTAAAAAAAATAGAAAAGAATGTTTTTAATTTTTTTTTATTTTTATTTTTTTTTTTTATTTGTTATCCATTTTTTTATTTTTTTTTATTGTGATTTAATTTTATTTCACGCTTTCAAATTTTTTTATTCATAAAAAACCTTATGCCGAAACTTGGATTCGAACCCGGTCCGCCTGCGTGCCAGTCCGTCCACATTGCCATGAGACTAGATGTGGAATGTTGTCAACGTTTCTAAAATCTCAACTACCTGATACGCGGTGCAATACAAAATTAAAATGTTTATACATAGAGGCTATGCAAAATAATCAAAGTACCCATGAATTTGATTTACTTGATTCTATGTCATTTGTTGCATTAGTTGTATGTGGGCATGTTATAATTCTATTACTACTGAAATCATAAATTCTATGAAAGTGTATTTGACCCAATGACATTTTTAATTAATTATATTCAAACTTCATACGTTTAAAGAAATTTTCTGTTTACTAGAAGTAAAGTGAAAACTTCATTGGTTTTAATACACGTTTTTTGCTGGGTGATAGAGACTAAGCCCTTGGTCTAAAACGTTGCAAATGACGGCCAAACGACACAAAAAAACTGCTTTTTAAAATTTTCTTATAGAAAATTTTATTATTGTTTTTTTAGAAGAGAACAATGCGGAATAGCAAATTAACCTGCATCGGCTTATCCTTTCAGGAGATAAATGCAAGTTTTGTGAAAACGAATTCTTCTTTCTATCTTTCTCATTGTGAATTTGTTTGAGTTTCAATTTCATTCAGATATTCCGGATGAGGATTAAATCAGCAGGGCAATATTTCAAAATTACGTCAAGACATTCAAGTAAAATAACCCAAAATATAAAAAAAAACTCATTGTGAATGTTCGGCTTATTTCAATGGGTAGGGCAAATCCAGTGGAATCAATTTACTGAAATCCAGCAACTCACTTATGAACTGTACGAAAAGGAACTGTTCTTATAATTTGATCATTGTGAATACATAGTTTGCATGTTTCAATAATTACTCTGCTATTCGTGGAGGAGACCTAATCGGTTGCAGTTCTGTTCGCTAAACGATCAAAAAATAAAGACAAAATTATGAAAAAAAGTTGTTGTGAATTGTTGCCTATTGTGAATTTCCTGAACATACATACACTGCTTGTATCGATCAACTTGTTGGGGTGCACTTACTTAAAATCAGTGATTCGCCCAAGAAATACAGGAAAAGGTACGATAGATAGATATATACTTCCGCTCATTGTGAATTTCTCATATGCATCGATAGTTGTTCCTTCAATTGGGCTAAACACCAATCCTGTGTGGAAAAAATAAACTGGAATCCGCTGATACAATCAAGAAATATAGGCAGAAAAAGCCAAAAATAAACCTATTGTGAATTTTGGCTTGTTGTGAATTTTTTAAATGTTTCAATAGTTATTATGTTATTCCGGCCCGAGCCAAATCCAACGAACCAAAAATCATGAAAATTGGTTCAGCCCTTCTCGAGTTATAAATGGTGTGACTAACACGACTTTCTTTTATATATATACACAGAGACAAAAAATTAGAATGGTTATCTAAAGAAATAGTCGAATTCATCTAAAGTTCGCGTTGATTTTCAGCTTATGATTCTATGTAGTTGAAACAGTTACGAAGATATGGATAATTTTTCTATTCGTCATTAGTTGAAACATCTACTACATTTGCAAATTCAATTAATTCATTTGTAAAGACAGCTATTCATTATCTATAAATTGTTAAATGTTGGATAGCTAAATTGTGTTGAAGAAAAAAGAACGATTGTTTGTAGTAAAATTTTATATTTGAATAGTACAATCAACAACTTTCGTGGAAGAATTGACTAAACTTTTTCTTCTAATCTTGCGTGGTTAAATGAACGAATTTAATAGTATTTTCAGCTACGAAGATTAGAGAAATCAGCTATTTCTTTGGTAAAACTATCTAAATTAAAGTCAACTACTTCACTTTAGATAAAAAGTCTAAACCATTTTTTTCAGTGTAGATTTGCTACGAATTACCCATACAACATCCTTTGGCCATTAGCAATGCTAGAATCAAAATTGACTTTTTAAAAGTTATTCTGAAACCACATGAGCTAAAAATTCGCCATACACCACTTTTCAGCATATTTTACCGTTATCGAAATATTTGTTTTTGAGAGCTTTCACCCTCTGTAGCACCTCTAGCGGCAGTCGTATAGACTGGGGTCTTATTAGGATCTTATTTAGGACCTCGAAAGGGAAGTTCATGCAAGAAGTCAGCTTTCCCCTAATTTTACTAAAGTGAAGTGCCAATTTTCCTGGGGTACAACGGAACCTCTGAGCAGTCTATATTATTATACAAAATGAGAGTCCAATTGGTAGAACATTCCTGCTTCTTTTCGGGTTCCTTGAAGGCAGTCAATTATACACCCTGTACGTTTTTCCAAGTATTTAAACATATTCCACCAATCTATATACCAGACTCGATTTGCCAAAATATTGTCAAACCTACCCTTCGAGCTTTCATTAAAAAAAAAACCAATAGGCTTTTTATTACTAAGATTTTCCATTAAATCAGTCCAGAAATTATGCATATTGATACTGTTGTGTAATACACGTCTTGGTGAAGAAAGAGGGTGTGTAATTAAACTCAAGTGAAATGTCAATGTTAATTATCCTTCTAAGTATGTATGTATATCGTGGTTAGAGAATCAAATCAATTATGCTTTGCTGGTTTTCGCAAAGAGGCACTTCAACTCAGCAAAAGGGAAGCCTCTTTTGGAGTTAACTCATTTTCATAGAAATATGTATATTACATACTCATACTATTCTATTCATCTCATCATATTTATAACTATTCTGCAAGATAATCATACGCATATGACAACTCCTCTACAGGCTCTATAGTAGTCCTTCGCATCTTCATGCCAACCCAACACACACAACCCCGGAAAGAACATTCATTAGGGACTTATTTCGAATTCACTCCACCTTATATAGCACTGCTCATTTTACGCTTATATTACACTATGCCCTGATTTGCATAAAACCTAGATCACAACCTATCCTTATATAGAAAAATTCATATCTTACATTCCATATCGCTTGAGTAGAAAAAAGGGATGTTGTAATGAAATCCCGAGTTGGATGGAGAGACTAGAAAATTTATTCTGACTCAACTGGAACGAAGTTGAGCCCCGGGGCATTAGATCAGAGAAAAATGGATTCGTCCTTCTTCCACTGTTTTTTGTGTTTTTTTTTTCATGCCATCTTTCTTTGCTTTTCACTTTCTCTCGCGCGACGGGCACTTCGGCATGTCCGTGGGCAATATTATAAAACTTTGTAATTCGATTTGAATGAAGACGATGCGAGCGGACGCGCGCTTACACAAACACACAGTAGGAAAAATGAAATTCTAATATAAGTCATTGATAAAAAAAAGATAAAAAGGAGCGAACAGAGATTTTTGCAAGTTATCCGCGCGATGATTTTAGTATTTCTCGCAGTTTTGTGCACACAGCACAAACCGATGAAGCGAGTGTTAGCACAAGAAAGTTTCTAATCAACTGTTTTTTTCATTTTCAATTTTTTTTCCATGTTTTTCAGCTCCCAGTGGCCAAATTCTTCGATTAGACTTTAGGGATAAGTTTGATATTGAGCCGTCAGAAGGATGCAAATTTGATTTCTTGGAGGTAAGTAATTAGTGAATGTAGACACGGAGTGGTAATTGCCATCTTTGCGATTCGGGCGAAAGTTTTAATGAGATAATAATATTGAAAGTTTTACAAGATGTGAAATGTAAAGTGAAGTTTTTTGTTTCATCATTAATCATCTCTTAATATTTCTTTCAAACTTTTTGATTTAAAAAAAAATATTTTTATGCAATACTTTGTATCTTTTTTTTCTTTTGCAAGTTGTTTACTGGCTTAGTTGGAATTTAAGTTTTAAGCCAGTTCACGCGAAACTTATTTCTCGCACTTTGAATAATTCAACAAGCCTTTATCCTCTTGTAAATTTCTTCCTAATTTTAGCCGTTTCAATCCCCGCTGTCGACCGCATATTTTCAATTTCATTATTTCGCGTATGGGCAACATAATTAACATTCTGATCCCATATAAGTCCTTATGACATGAACGAAATAAACCTCAGCTGTCGTGTTGTCTAACGTGTGGGTGCTGTGCTGTGTTCGTCAGGATAGTATTACATGTACATACATACGAGAACATTGCAAATTTCGGAGAGATCCATCATTCATCTTCATACTCATCTGCCAACACGTGACGTGACAACGAGGACTCATACTTTTACAGATCCAAAAAGAAGTTATCAGCTCATACTCGCGCGTATAACGAAAAAAAGAGACACACTACATCATTTCCATTTAATGGATAACCGATTGCAGAAAATGATACAAGGCTATTGTAGGCTTTATTTGAAGTAGCACGAATTTGATGTCACCTAGTTGTGAATGCGGTTATCCGGTCAGGAAATAGATTCTCCGGAAAGAGAGTGTCAAGAGAGAAATTAGTTCACAATGTCGTACTACTTTGGTTTGAAATATTAACATGGAGAAAGTTTTTATTGTAAAAATGGGTTACTTTTGGAAATCATTTTGCTATAAAAAGGATGAAAAGATTTTGATGGATTTGGACCTAAAAGAAATTCACATTTGGCGTTGGAACTAAATTCAAATTCTAGACGTTAACCAAGAAAAATTGTCAAGATTAGTGCGAGTCTTTTAGATTCGAAATAGCTTCCGATGCATCTATGCCACGCTATTGAAGTGCTTCGTTCATGGATATGTCAAGAGAACTGGTGGACTGCAAACAATTGCGTACCATTTGGGGATCAAAGTGCTTCTTATATGTGGTCCTCCACGCGGGCACCCGCTGGTAACGGTAGTAGGTAAAACTTCTAACTACTAAGTCAACTTATTTGATGCGACATTCGAAAGACGCACCGCTGTGCCTGAGCGCTTTATTAGCATCTTCAGCGTCTCCGGTTATTTAATGTGAGGGCTGACGGGAAACATTTAAATATGTTGAGATTTAAATTTAAAATTATGATATGTAGAGGTACGGACATTTCGTTTTTACGAAATAGATGCGAATTTCGGCGAAAATTGCTCATTTATTCGAAATGTTCAAATTTGGGCTTTTTTCCACAAAAAGTTTTGTCCAAAAATGTCAATTATTACGTTTTCCTGCAATAAGAATATGTAACGAACCGTTTTCGACCTTCAGATGTCTACATCGAAGTGAATAAAGAAAATAAATAAGAAAAAAAGACAGAAAAATAAATTGAATAGTAGACATCTGTGGGTCGGAATTGTTAATAATATCGGGTCAGCTGGTGCAAAAATGTCACGAGGGAGTCGAGTGAGAGATGTCACCTGGAGGACACGCGTTCGGGAGGGAAGTGACGGCTGTCACGAGAACAACACGCGTTTAATCTTTTTGCAGGTTTTTTTTTTTAAGTGGAGTTTGGTTGTGGACTGTCATGGGGAGGACACGCGCTGGTTGGAATTCAGGATAGAAAGCGCGTAGCGGCTAATTTGAAATAGATTGGTGAAAAATCAGCTAAGTAATTGTGTTTGTGCATTTGGTGTATTGTTGTGTTGTTCTTGGTGTATGATACGTGCCGAACTATGCGCTCCGTAGAGGACTTTGCATACCGTCTCATGTGATCCATTATCACCGCACTAACCCCCCCCCCCCCTCCATTCCAGGGACGATTTTTAATTTTTTTAGGGAGGCGGCCTACATTTTTCTTTCGGCCGCGGGCGCCTCAGGACGGGTAAATTTTTATATATTTTAGTGGGTTTAGTTTGGCCGGGACCCGACGCCATCCGGGTCTACGGAGCATCCATAAGATGGCACCTGTGCGCGTCGGCTAATCTTTTTAACGGTTTCTCCCAATTTTAACCCCTTTGTTCGTATAGTGTTACCTTGGCATGCGAAATCCCTTTTTTTTTTTGTAAAAGGACAGGGGCAACGAGTGGCGCAAACCCCGCCCGTATCTCCCGAACTGAGCTACAGCAAGCGCATGCCGCTGCTCGCTCGTTGAGGAGCCCTATCGTCATTGCTTAACCTGCACGGTTGTAGAGGCATTGGCTCCGTCCCCTGGGCATCTTCGGATGGCCAAGTCCTTTCTTTACAAATAGAGAAATTGTTAAGTGCAGGGATTTCCCTGAATCAGGAGCACGATGGATTGCCGAACACCGAGAAAGCACTTTAGGTGGAGGTTTGATGAATGAACTTTTTTTTTGCAATGCGAATTTTTAGGGAGAGTTTTACTCGTGGTTAGGTGGGCTCCAAACGATAATAGCGGAATATGCCTCAGCAGTTTCTCGTTTTACCGTTACCGTAACTCCTTGAGAAGTGGTCTTGTCGACTATGTGTGTTGTCTCAATTCGGAGTATGATGCAGTTGGCAGACACACTTCATACTGAATAATAAACACGCAACGTTTTTTTTTGGAACCCGATTTTTGAACAGTCGTTTAACTGTGAATCTGCAGAATTTCTGGAGTCATAGAAAATTAAAACAACAACAAGAGAATTGACAAAAGTAGGTTTTTATGCAAATATCAGCGAAATTTCTAATATTCAAAATTAGTTTATGCGACATTCCTGTTTTATATTTGCGAAATTTCCGTACCTCTAATGATATGTAATTACTTGACTTCCGTTCCATGAATTAATTTACATACAACTTCACTCTCGAATTTCATTTTCCATTATACTATGCTACTATGTTCGATTGAGGCGAAAAATGAAGCCTTTCGCCAATACACACAACGTGCATCCCGAGCCAAGAAAGAAAAATACAACAAACTTCGGCGAGTATCTAATAGGTTAATTAGACGTAAGAAACGCAAACATTTTGACGAGCAGTTACAGCAAATAAACCAAAGATTAGCCAGTAAGAACATTAGATAGGCGTACAAACTTATAAATAATGTTAAGAACGGATTTCCACCCAGGACAAGCCAATGTAAGGACAAGGATGGTAACATCATCAGCGACATCGCAAGCGTCAACAAACGATGGGCCTCGCATTTTGAAGAGCTCCTCAATGCACCATCAACATCCCCCGCGGAGCCGGCGCTTGAGCAGTTAGCCGAACCAGGCCCTCCCGTTCTACCCCCAACAGTAGAGGAGGTGATTCTTGCCATACAGTCGCTTCAAAATAATAAAGCGCCCGGCGCTGACGATATCCCAGCAGAACTGCTGAAGCATGGTGGAACGTGCCTGACCAACGGTGTACATGTGCTACTGCTGAAAATATGGAACGACGAGGTAATCCCCGAAGATTGGCGCAAAAGCATAATCTGCCCAATCCACAAAAAGGGTGACAAGCTAAAGTGTGAGAATTACAAGGGCATATCATTAGTTTGTCGGCCTATAAGATATTATCGAAAATTCTTGAAAGAAGAATTAATCCGTACGCAGAACGAATCATTGGCGAGTATCAAGGCGGCTTCAGACCTGGTCGCTCAACGACCGATCATCTCTTCACAGTGAAGCTACTACTCCAAAAGTGCTGGGAATATAACATCGAGGTATACCAAATCTTTGTCGACTTCAAGCAGGCATACGACAGTATCGATCGAAGTGTACTGTACAACATTATGCTGAATTTTGGTATACCGGCAAAGTTAGTGCGACTCACAAGGATGACGATGACTAATACCGTCTCGCAGGTCAGAGTGCAAAACCGACTCACTGACCTATTTGAAAGACGTACTGGACTCAAGCAGGGCGACGGGCTGGCGCCGTCGCTCTTCAACCTTGCTTTGGAGTATGTAATTCGAGCCATGAATATGGACAGCAGCGGAACGCTACTCATCAAGTCGACTCAATTAGTAGCGTACGCCGACGATATCAACATCATGTCTCGATGGTTGGGCGAAGTAGAAAGCCTTCTGCATAAACTCAATAACGCCGCAAAGGAAGTTGGACTACATATCAACGAAAGCAAAGGCCATGATGCAATCGAAAACAAGGACGCCAGCAAATTCAAGCATCACAGTGGGGGACCTTAATATCGAGTATGTAGACAACTTCAAATATCTGGGTTGTAACTTATCAAAGGACGCCAACGAAACCGACGAAATTAAGCGACGGATACAACTAGCCATTAAAACATATTTCTCGGTCCTCCCTATAATTAATTCGAAACTTGCGCACAGGAACACGAAGCTCCGCGTGTACAAAACAATCATCCGACCCGTGCTATGTTATGGCTGCGAAACATGGACCCTTACCCAAACCTCCGAAATCTTGCTAGACCGATTCGAACGAAAGGTCCTTCGGCGAATTTTCGGGGACGTTCGCGAGTAAGACCAATTGCGTATCCGGTGCAACCATCAGTTGTATCAATCGTACGATGAGCTGGAAGTATCGAAAATCGTGAAGCTTCAACGCCTGCAATGGGCGGGGCATGTACAACGGATGGACGATAATCGGATGCCAAAGAAAGTTATGAACGCACAACGAATTGACGGAGCGAGGTTGCGTGGACGACCGAGAGCTCGCTGGGAGAACTCCGTGGGTGAAGACGCCCACCAGCTGCTGGGCTTCCGAAACTGGAGGACAAGGTCACAAAACCGCGACAATTGGAGGTCAACGATTCAGGCGGCCAAGGCCCGACGTCGGGCTATCGTGCCACATTGATGATGAATTAAAAAGTTTCAGCAGGACATTTACGATGCAAAACCCCGCTGCAACCTTTGATCTTACTCGTAGAACGTTGTGAGACAGCCAGTGCAATGCTGGAAAGAGAGATTCAAAGTTTTCATGAAAAGGAAAAAAAAATGAACGTGCCGATTGCGAGTATGACATTACAAGCACGTTTTTACGACGCTTAGCTACGAAAAAAGGACTGGACAATACGTTAAGCTGGGGACCCTTAATGTAGAAACGTATTTATTCAATGTATAGCAATAATTCTGTAACATTCAATTTCGAAATGTATTTTCATTTTGAAAGACGTTCTTTTTCAACAATGTTCTTCTAGCAAATTCTCTCGTCTGCATCTGATCTGTAACAACATTCCTCTCTAAATCCAAAATCCATGCTTAACACCAATATTAAAGTCGTACATCAAATCCCTCAATAAATACACGCAACAAATTAATTATCATCGATGTAAACTGAGCAATCAACAATTCTCATTGAACCGTATCGCAATTTGCGATTCTAATTTCCATTTCGAAACCATAGGAAAACTCAACTATTGCTAAACGTTATAAATCATTAATTAAGCTATCATTTATCAATGCCGTCATTAGACGTCATCAACGATCATAAAATTATATCGAATAGGACAACTCCCACGCAGATATACTGAATATGTAAATTGCGGGGGCCAAATGAGTAATTCATGACTCGGGTTTGAAATTTGAGTTGGCTAAATTGAAACTTTACCGCGCGCTTCCAATTACCGAGTATGATAGATTAATGCGTAATTGAACGTACACAAGAAACATCACGTCAGTCAGGATAAAAGTTAATTGACGAGTGGTTGGTTTTTGGGTATGATGGCTTGAGTTCAGGGACAGTGCAGTACTCAAAATCAAATTACAGCTGTTTTAGGATGAGTTTGATTTGGAATTTGAAATTAATTGCTGTGATTATTTGTACGTTAGAAGGATGTTCGAATAGAAACTGTATTTTCAGGTATGGTAGTCTGATTTGGAACATTTTCACGTGGATTTTTGCGTGTAGGATCACGTTTTGTTAAAATTTTAAGCATTGTGCAAAAGGGGCATCTTTATTTAAGCGCTTTTATAATTTTACAGAATTTGTTATATTTAATACCGTAGGAAAAAAAACGCCAACAGACGCAATTTTCAATTTAAATTTTACGCTCAAAAGCACAAAGAAACACGTAAAAGTTAAAATGCTACGTAATCATAATCAACATATACTGAAATTCAATTTGCCTCTGTACATATGAAATAATCCCACACTAAGCTTATCGTTAAAATAGCACAAATCCTTAAGGCAAACAGCATATATCGCATAATCTGAGTATATATCAGAGAAAATCTACCATATACGTACATCCCTTAACGATAACCGGAAGCAGAAAATAATGCATGCGTAAACAAACGGAAAACAGTTTCATACTATGCTCAACTAGCTTTCGGGAAACAGCTTCATTACGACTTCTGTGACATCGCCTGCGGTCCTATGTACGATTTCAGAGTAAGCTAAATGACATCCGCACAGTTTCTCTGTCGTTTGTGACCTGCCGTTGTTTCGACTCCTTTTGCGTTTTCCCTATTCACTTACATACCTAATGCTCTAATTCTTTCAGCAAAATGTTCATTGCATCGTGAACTAGAATGTGCCACAATTTTCTCTTTTACGGTGGAATGTAGTAGAAAAAAATTTTTTTTTGTTCCAATTATTTTTACCACTCTAGAAATCAACTTGTCCTTTCTCAGCTTCTAAGGGAAATATGCAAAAATGCGTGATGAAGGATGTCTCGAGTTGCTTCACTCTATCGTACTTCTACTATACATGGCACATTTTTATTTCGCATCCTTTTTTTTGTGTCGTTTCAGATTCGTGACGGTGGCTTTGGCTATTCCAATTTATTGGGGAAATATTGCGGACGTGATTTCCCACCAATGATAACATCAAAGGAGCGTCAACTATGGTTACATTTCCATTCCGATGACAATATCGAATATTCAGGATTTACAGCTGTCTATGATTTTATACCAAAACCAACGTCCTGTAAGTATTTAATTCACCAGTTCAATATTTTCATGAATAATGCATATTTAGTGGCGACCGCCGCGCGCGCCGCCCCTACCATTCAAGCATAAGAGGGTTATACGATTTGATTCATTATTTTTGCGCTTTCGTGTAATACTCGTAACAAAAACAAAAAAAAAATGAAAAATGTGTTTTTGCTTTGTACAAAAAAAAAAATTATCTCGGTCGCAGACTGTGGTGTCTCCACAGGATGCTTTGTTACCCAATACCTGCACATAACAATCGTATATAGTTACCTCAGACAAAAATGTCCTTTCGCCCCAATACAATTTAAAAACACATCCCGGCATTGAATGTGTATGTGCTTATCTCCTGCAGCGCTCCCAGAGGATTTAGTATGTCGAATACACAAAGGTGGTTTCGAAGGATTTGTAAATAATACAGACGTACCTGAGAACATAACGGAGATAATACGAGAGCATAAAATAGCCACTGATTGTATGTGGGTGATAACGGTGAAAGAAGGATGGAAGGTACGTATATATTATTATCTTTTAATACACATATGAATACAAATGATGTGAAAGTTTGGTAAAGTTTGCAAGCATAATGTCCCCAACACAGAAAACTTGCTAAAGTGATTGTACAATGTTTTTGACATTGTGAACGGTCTAGACAGAATGTCAAATCTCTTTTTTTCGGGGAAAATACATTTTGGATGTAGTCTTATCAGGAGGTGTGAAATTACATACTCTTTCACAGGTACAGTCGGCACGTTCCACGTTTCACGTGGAGATACATTAATTTTGATATTAGGATGAACATTTTTCTGACATTTTTTTTTTTATTTATTACATATTTCCCTTTAATGTGGAGCAATTTAAATATTTTGTTTTTGGTTTGTGGTGCAAGTATTTTATTTTGTAGAATGAAAGTAAAGTTTTCTGCACTAAAAAGTAGAACTACTTTTTATTCATAGCAACTAATGTGCAGCAAAAAGTCACAAGACATCGAGGATCTTTTGATTATTTTTTTTTTCGAAATGGCGACCTCAGTTGGGGTTATGTCACTGTCAATCCCTTGAGTTATCAGCAAAAAAAATCTTGAAAGCAAAATGATTCTGCTTTGGTTGACAAAACTACGATACAAAGCAGTTAATCAACCATAAAATCATTATGGACCATCCACAAGACAATGATTTTGAAATTGAAAACTGGCGTAGCTATCCAGTTATACCCTATACCCATAAGATGGTATAGGGTATATTGTTTTTGTTACGACGATTTATGTGACACCTCAAAGGAGCCACCGGAGGTATGGCAAAGTATATATATAAATGATCAGGGTCGGTCCCTGATTCGAATAAGCAATGTCCGTCTGTCTGTCTGTCTGTCCGTCCGTGTGTCTGTCAGTTCGCACGATAACTCCCGAAATAATGGAGGTAGCGTTTCGAAATTTCGGTCAGATGATTGCTTTGATATAAGCTTGGATGGTATTGAAAATGGGCCAAATCGGACCAAGGGTTCCCCTACCCCCCATACAAATGACCCCTCCGTGATAGTGTAATTCGGCCATATTTTTCGACAGAATGTTGCTAGGGACCTGAAATTTTCATCAATGCCTAATTGTGACATATGCTTGAAGTTAGTGGAAAGTGGAGAAGGTCTGACTTCCCCTACCCCTACATCCCCTACAAAGCAATATTCCGCCATATCTTTTGATAGAATGTCCCTAAAAACTTGAAATTTATCGACAATGATAGCTGCTGGATGCCGTTATAAGATATTAAAGATGTGTGAGATTAAGCCCACCTACCCCTTCCCCCTTAAAAAAAATAAATTGAATATTTTCGGTTTTACGCGCATTCTAGGTCTGTACACGGGTATAGGGTATACACTCATAGTGCTATTCGCACGATTAGAACTCGGTCTCGTTTTAATTTTGTTTAATAATCTATAGTGCATTAAATGTCGTGATTTTGTCGTGATTCAACGGCAAAAGAAAAGTAATTTTCGCGTGCCTATTCAAAAATCGATGGTACCTACAGTCAACAACTACCACCCCAGCAGCATCGAAACAAAGACTCTTCTTCATACAAAATGTGTACAATTAATTGTCGCAGCGGCTGAAAAGAATATTTCCACCTTCGAAAATGTGTTCACACCCCTGCCCCCTTTCAAAAATTACCCCTAAGTGCGTTTTTCCCATAAAACCAGCTTTTTTTTTTGTTAAAAATTCTAACTATGTACTATCTAAACAGAAAATGTATCCAGTAAATTGCCGAAAGGATTGATTATGATATCCGCACTTTCAAAAAAATTGTCGCGCTCCTTTTACGCCTTAAAAAACAAAACACCCCGAAATATGATTCATCCCAATAAAAAAAATATTTGCCTTAAAATCTAAAATTTTACGAGACTTACTAAAGCCAAATTTATCCAATAAATTGTCACAGGGCTTAAAAGGATATTTCGACTTTTAGAAAAATTGTCGCACCTCTGCTTCCCCTTGAAAACTACACTTAAGTGAAACGAACCCTCATATCAGCGTTTATCTTCAAAACACGAGTTTTAAGAATCGCCCGAATATTAAATGTCTCCAGTTAGATATGATCGTTTGCGGGTGGGGTAAAACTGCTAAATACTCACATTTGCCCAGGAGAAGCATGTGAAAATGATCTTCCTTGATGATTTTTTCTTGGCCGATTTTCCAGATGGGGAAGTTTACTGAAATACCGTGGCTGGTGTCAAGAGTTATTCTTATTGCTATGGTTGGAAACCGTTCACGGGAGAGAGTGGATGTAATGTACTGAAATGCACTAAACCAATCAAACAAAATAGGCAAAATCTGCTGATAAAATGAGCTGTTTCTTCTGGTCAATTCCGCAGATATAGAAAAAAACAACTACGAACTACGCTATTCCGTTCAAGGCATGGCTTCCATTCAAGGGGCGTTCCATTCAAAGGATATAGGCAATAACAGGATAAAATGATAATTTTGAGAAAAGCGGTATACTGTTTAGCAGAAATAGGCAAAAGAAAATGAGAAGCAATTGTTCTCATAATTTTGTTCACTGTGAATTTTCAGCATATTTCAATTTCCGGTATTTAGGGTAGAGAGGGTGGAGCGAATTCACTGAAATCAGCTGATTCCTTGAGGTGATGTAAGAGATACAATCTGGGTAATATTCAGTAAACTGCACTCATTGTGAATTTTCCACATGTTTGAATGTTTCGCTATTTAGGGCATATTGCAATTATGTGGTTAACATTTATTAACAATCTGCTTTTTCAAATGTTCAAATGCTTCACAATGCTATTTTTCCGACTGCTCTTTCTGCTCTTCGTTAATCTGCTTATCATTTTCAGCGGTATATGGAGGATTATCAAAAGAGGTACTTCGTAAATTTTCCTCATGTTTCAATAGTTGTTCTCCTATATACCAATCTGGAAGGGCATATTTATTGGAATCCGCTTATCCGGTCAGGAGATATAGACAAAGATTTGTGCGAAAAAGTTGCCTTCAAGAGGGGGTACAAATTTGCTGTAATCAAAGGATAAGCCCAGTCCTTGAAAAAGAGCTTTTCCAAAAAAAAATCATTTGGTTATTCATTCAGGAGTGTTTGCAAGTTTCAGTAGATTTTCAGCTTTTCAGCTAACAACAAATCCATTAGGAGGTTCAATTTACTGAGCTACGTCCATCTGATCCAGAGATATTGACAAAAGTAGACGCAACTGAATTGCCATCGCAATGTTTCTCATCATGGCCAATTTTCCAGATGTTTCATAAGCTATTGGTGTTGGACATTAGAGGATTCAGGGTCAATTTCCCATCAATTGTTATTATGCCATTGAGTGTCATTTAGCAGGATAGAGCGGAGTGGAACGTATGCCTTGAAAATATTCTCTTGTACAATTGTCTTTCTTCCATCATAGGCTGAAGTCCTTCAAGATAAGGGGCCGGGTTGGAATTTACTGAAATATGTTAAGTATATCAAAAGATATTGAAACGAGACCGAGGCTAATTTCGGGCGCAGCCGAAATTTTAATACCCGTCACATTTGAATGAAACTGAAGCTTCTTTTGTGTTAACAATTCTTACCGCAGCCCTATGACGTGTTCCCATTCCATCTGTTCCTAAATGCGTTGAAGCTAGTCAAGGATAAATTTTGGTTAAGATTCAAAAAGAGAAAAAGTTTCTCTTACATGAACCATATATTTGGGGGTTGGTTTATATGATAGCTATATTACATAATGTTCCGATTCCATCCATTTCTTTTTGGCTTTCCTAGGAACACATTTGGGTGAAGTTTGGTTAAGATTGGTTCATAAAGAAAAAAGTTTTTCTTAGAAGAACCTAATTTCCAGGGGTTTGTTTGTATGACAACCCTATGACGTAGTGTTCGGATTTCATCCGTTCCTAGCTATAGTAGTTCCTGATAGTGCAAAACTAGAGGCGGCTCGCAGAATTGCCCTTTTCTATTTGGCGGTTTGGGCACCTCGCGTACGCCCTTTCATGTTTCGTCCATATCCACTTTTATTTTTTACTGGTTAAACACAACCGATTTACTTTTTTTTTACTAATTTCGAAATTTCGCGTAAACTGTATTGTTCATTTCGCAAAACATCGATTTGAGCCATTTTCGCAGTATTTAATGCTTTTCCTCTACCCATGATTACCGAAACTTACAAAAATTAAAGTCAAAGATAAAGTTGAGATAAACAACTCTCGAAAAGTTTGTCCCTATTCAAGTGACGGGTATAAAAAGCTGGGGAAAATGAACTACCTCAACATTTTTCCCGGACAATGAGCGATTCGTGGCGTTGAAGGAGTGAGGGAGAATGGAGGGTAGGTGGAGATAATTTACTGAAGTTCGTTCATTCGATCAACAGATAAAACTGCATTCACAATTTTTCTCATAGTCAATGTTACAGATGCTTGAAAAGGTATTGCGCTGTTGAGCGTGGAAGTCATGCTAATGAGGGCAGAAATAAATTAGGCGAGAGATGGAATTCTCTAAAATGCGCTTCTCTGCTCTACTGTTCGGGTTAGAGATCAATCCGGTGAAATCCACTTATTTGTCCAGAAAATAAAGACAAAATTATGTGAAGAAAAACAATCATCATAATTTTGTTCATTGTGAATTTTATGCTTGTTTTAATAGTTATTGTGCTATTCGGGGAACATTCCTATCCGGTGATGCAAGAGATTTGCTCAAATCCGGCGATTCGGCCAGAAGATATAGATAAACGTGTTTGAAAATGAACTGGCTACATAATTTTGATCATTGTTAATTTTTCGCATGCTTCAATGTTTATGCTGGGTGTAGAGACCGATTCGGTGGAATCAATTTGCTGCAATCCGGGAAATCGTTCAGGACACACAGAAAGAAATATGTGAAAGAGAACTGTTATTTTAGTTTTCCCATTGAGATAGATAGATAGATAGATAGATAAAGTTTTATTTAAAATTCATTATATTACAAACTAGATTGATTTTCATAAAACAGGTGGTATGGCATGGCTATTTAGCCGTCTGCCCGAACTGCAAGTACATATATTATTTACTAATTATTCATTTAAAATTTACATTACAATAGATTTATTTCATTATTTATTTTAATATTATTTTTAAGAGTTTATATTTGCTGTATTAGACTATATTTTATGTATGTATTATTATGTTCCACTCGCGTATTTTTCCTTTATATTGTTTTTATTGGTGGATTATTATTGTGTTTGGTGAATACTGGGTGATAAAGTTCACACAACTCCAGATGCTGCAGGTTCATCTACCCAGCATTCACCATCACAGGTTATTTAGAAGCTTTCGTTGATAATTCTTTGGCGGTATCGTAGCGCTGTGCTGCAAAACTTATACAATTGATCCCAATCCGATCCATTTAAAATTTGTTCCACTTCCACAGAGCATAGAGTGTTTTTGTTGAAACATGCTTTTCTAATCCCCTTAAAAATAGGGCAAATACCGATGAAGTGCTGGCTATCCTCTCTCGTCCTCATGTTACATATACTGCATAGCACAGGCAGATCTTCCCTGTGCGGGATATAGTTTAGCGGAAGCAGTTCACCTCGTGCTCGAAATATTAAGGATATTTTGTGTGCCGTAAATTGATTTAGAAAGTATGTACCAGTTTGCAGATTATGGGATAGCCGTGTGTATATTTCCCTGTGTTGTGAGGATCTCGCTGATTCCAGTGTCGCTTGAGTTGTGGCTTCGTTTACTTCGCTGACAAGCTTGTATAGCGCGTGGGCCGAGTCGACTGTGCCATTCCAATTGATGACAGTCCCATTGTCGTTTGCCAGCGTTTGTAGCTCATTATAAAATACCGTTCTCGAGGCGACTGCATGTAACATCACTTTTTTCGGTAATCGTTCGTCTCCCATATCCGCAATCCTTCGTAGATAGTTTACGTGTATTTGTAACGTTTCCAAAAACAGTGGAGTAAGGCCAGTTTTCTGTAATAACATGTAGTTAGGCGTTTTCATTGGCAGGTGGAAAACTCTCTTTAAATAAAAACGCTGTAGTTTTTCCACTTCTTCATATTGTTTTCCTCCCCACACCTGCGCTCCATACAGCATTATCGACCTGGACACCGCTGTAAATATTTTATATTTGGCAGTATGACACACATCCTGATTGGTGAAGATCTTTTGCCACACTGAGTTCAAAGCCCATTTTGCTTCTTTAAGTTTTTTTTGAAGATGAGGTTCCATTGAGAGGTTGCTCGCAATTAATATGCCAAGATATTTATAAGTTTTGACTACTTCAATCTCCTTTTGCTCATACGTCCATTTCTCTTCTCGCGCTAGTATGTGGCGTTTTTTAAAAATCATTATTTTTGACTTATTTAGATTTATAGTCAGCTTCCAAAGCCGACAATACTTTTCGAGGTGATCTATCATTTTTTGTAACTCTTGCGGTGTGTTGGCGAAGAGTACAATATCATCTGCGTATAACAGACCCTTGAGCAGAGTATCGAATGCATGAACACCACCAGGCATATCTTCCAGGATGTCGTTGATATAAACCGAAAAAGCATCTGGGCTGAGTTTGCACCCTTGACGAACGCCTATGTTTGTATCGAACGATTCTGATAACTGATGACCAGTCCATATTCTCGCGTTAGTTTTGTTGTACAGATTTTCGACGACCATTCCGAATTTTGACGACATTCCATTGTTGTAGAGTTTAAAGAAAAGCGACCCGCGGTCCACAGTATCAAAAGCAGCTGCAAAATCGATAAAAAATGCGTACAGTTTTCGTCCTTCGTTTAAATGTAGTCGTGCCAGGTTGTGGAGAACAAAAATATTATCACTTGTGGAATATCCTTTTCGAAAACCAGCTTGACTTTCCAAAATTACATGTTCGCTGATTAACCATTTCGTGAATCTTTGCTGAAGAAGTGTCGTGAAGATTTTGCCCGATGCATTCAGGAAGGATATAGCACGGTAGCACGCCGGGTCGTTAGCATCTCCCTTTTTAAAAATGGGAAAGATTATCGCCTCTTGAAATTCACTAGGTACATCTCCAGTATTAAATATTCTATTATACTCTTTTACTATTAGTATATCGACTAAGGCTTCTGTGCCGTACTTGTAGTATTCTATAGGTATACGGTCATATCCCGGAGCTTTACCGTCCTTACATAGTTTCAAAGCCTCGAGTACTTCGTCCTTGGTTATTATAGCGTCGAGTGTGGGATGACTCCAATTCGGCCTAGCATACTGCATCATGTCATCGTTGTTACGGTTTTGGAGAATTCGACAAAAGTGGGTTTGTAACATGTTGACGTTGATACCACATCCAATTGTAAATGCCTCGATACCTTTGAGTTTTTTCGCCCGTTGCCAGAATTCCTTAGAGTTGGTGCAATTCTCCAATAGCTTGGCTTGTTGTTGATAAAAAAGACGCCTCTTTTCCTTGCACAGCGCCTTAAATTGTTTGTTCGCTTGGACATACATTTTCCTCGTGGCGTCACTATTACATCTCTTAAACTGTTTGAGCCATGCGAATGAGCGACTTCTACTTCTTTCGCACTCATCATCAAACCAAGGGTTTTTAAAAGTTCTATTGGCTGTTTATTGTTTGGGAGCACAGTCTGCGATTATATTAGCCAAGTCTTCGATATTGACATTCGTATATTGTGCGATGCGTCGATCTACCTTAGTGTTGTACTGTTGGGCTAACTCCTTCCTCCATGCAATTTTCGGTAGTAACTGTAGTGTCGTCGCTCCTGTTCTGCCGATGCAATCTAAACCAATCGTTGAAATTATTGGTAGATGATCGGAGAACGTTTTATCTTCTACCATGAAATCCGAGATGAGGGGAATCCAGTCCCCTCCGGCCAGGCACATATCAATGACTGTATTACTATTATGAGCCATGTAGGTACATTCGCCCTCGCGATCACCATTAGTACAGCCATTCAATACTTTCAAACCAAATGAGTCTATTAGGTCAAGCAGTTTTCTTCCACAATTGTTCAGTGTTCTTTAGATTGACGTATCGCTCCCTCATTACTATTTGATATAGGCATCTCTGTACCAATTCTTGCGTTGAAATCACCCATTACGAGGACATCATCACTTTCTAGCTGCACCAGTATATCCACTAATTGGTTAAAATCGGCACTCCAATTATTGCAGTTAAATTTGTTTGCGTAATTCAATAGTTACACTGCTACTAATGGAAGCAGTACCGGATTATCCTTAAGGCACATAAGGCACGTGCCTAGAGGCCCCGCACTCACAAAGGCCCCGCACTCACACTGACAGTGACCCCGCGAGATTTTGTATTTTCCTTTTTGTTTATTCTTTTCTTTATATACATAATAAATAAAAGTCTTTTGTTCTTTGATAAGCTCTCGCAACGAAAAAGGAAAGTAAAACAAGCTAAACCGAAGGTATGATACCCTTCACTTGAGCGATCTAGTGGAATAATTTTATCCTTTCTGTATTGCCACCTTGAGAATAGTAAAAATTTTCGTTCTAATTGTTTAGCAAGTTGTAACATAATACATGGTGACATTTTTACAACTTTTGTTTTTTTTTTTTTTTGTGGGAAAATGTAAAGTGATCGAATGACCTAACATTAATGCAAACACAGTGTCCGATTTTGTAAAGGTACGACGGAAAAATGTGAAATTTGAAGATTTACATTCAGAAGCCAAGACTTTTCTTACAAAACCATGTTCCCACTTACGCAAGGCAAATGGCCATGAAAAGAGAGAGTATGCCCTGCTAGAATCACGTATTTTAATTGGATCTGCTGGCATGTTAAGGAAACTTGTGCGATGTCTCCCAATTTGATTTTCGGAAGATCAAAATTTTGTTTAGTCTTTTGAATCACAGGAGAGCACATCAACGAGTAAATATTGACCCGAAGAAATTCTTTTGAAAAGGAATTGCATAAACATTTAGCACATAAAAGCGTTAAAAAAAAATCCTGTGATAAATATCATTCCCAAACAGCACCATTTTCATCACTAATTTTGTGTAATCATTTTCGGTAACTTCCACCCGCTTTTTCGCATCAATTCAACTTCTTTTCCTACAGGTGGTTGAAATTGTATTGAATAGCATAGAGAGGGCAAATTTCGCACAAGGTAGTTTGGGTTTTGTCAAGCTGAGGTATGCGACCACGGTGGACTTGGCAGTGTGCCGCAGAGTACTCCCTAATTATATTCTGTTCTTATGCTAATTACGGGATTAAGCTAGGTTTTTCGAATTTTACTAGCTCTGATTTTTTGTCTAAGAACTCTTCGTATTTATGAAAATAAGGCACAAACGTTGAAACCATTTGGAAATTGGCCCGCGAAGAGATCCGGCTAGTTGAAGTTTATTTGCTGCGCAGTGTGTGTGACAACGAGCACCATTCTTTGGCAGAAAATTTTCCAGAGCAAAGTTTTCGAAAATGTGTTGAGGTCTTAGTGAACAAAATATTTTCGCAATAAATTTTTATGTCTTACGTTTTAAAGCCGCCAGGTTCCCGTGTTCCTTATGTATATTTTTTTGTTGAAGGCGAAAAAGATGTCGCTGCGGGAGCTAAATAGTAATCTTTCATTTCTTAATTCCAAATTTCAGTCTTGGTGAACTGAAAACAAGGGCGCTAGAGCGGGCGCTGATAAGTTTAAGGGCTCTCGTCCACTGCAAGCGTAAACTTGAGCGGCGCGGCGCTCCAGCGGCAAAGCTTTCACAAAATGTGCGAAAAAAAGCTTTTACTAGTAAAATGTATAAGCACACACAATATTCAGAAAGCTTTTCCATTGTATTGAATGGAATTTTGTTTATTTTGCATAGCTACGCCATATTTTGCTTGGTTACGCCATTAACCCTGGAATACTAACATGACCGTTTAGGGCGTTATTACTAACAACACGTAATTTTGACGTGTTCATATTTTCCTACAGTCTTTTTCCCAGTTTACATATTTTACCGAGCTTATCATCTTTCAGTGCCACAGACAAAAATTATTTGACCAAAATATGCCCTCGGAAAATGCGCTTATATTACTAACAAGACGTATAAATTACAAGCTATTTTCTATTGGTATTACTATTTACACGTCAAATAGGTAGTAGCATCTAGAATATTGCTAAGCTTACCGCCATAGACCACAGATAGGATGCTGCCACTCATATGTACATACAACAACTAACTGAGGAAAGCACTGCTGCAGTGAGTAGTCAACCAGACTCGTGGAACAGCTTATACACAGTATAATGTGAGCGAACACGTCAATTTTACGTATTGTTAGTAAATTAGGGTTAAAATTCGGAAAAGCTTTAAACGCGGGAGCGCCGCGCCGCTCGAAGCAGGTAATGGACGGCAGGCGTAACTAATACTGAAAGTTACATTGCCAAAACATTAAATTTCAGAGATATAATTCACAAGTTTGCAAATCAAAAAAAAACAAGAAATGTCAATATTAAATGTAATAAGATTTTGTACCACAATATTTAATTTAATAAACAATAAATTTTTGCGAAATAAAAAATATTTTTCTTATTTCGTAAGCTATTTGATTCACGAAAGTATTTCATACACCTAATTCAAGAGTTTTATTTGAAGACAGTTCACAAAAAAGGGCCCTCAACTTTTTATGCCTAGGGGCCCCAAAGGGTCTTAATCCGGCACTGAATGGAAGAGATCAATTTGACGGGAAAACTTTTAATAATCCGTTGGATGTTCAAAAAGTATGGTAAAATCATTGTGAATTGTTGCTCATTGTGAATCGTCTGCTTATTTCAATGGGTATACTGTTATTCCAGCCGGAGCCTTGTGTGGACCCGTCTGGTGGGGTCAACATACCGACATCCTGTAATTCGTTCAAGAAATACATACAGAAGTATGTGGATAAGAATTGTCTTCATAATTGTGTCCATTGTGAATTTTTCATATGTCTCAATAGGTGCCTTGTTACTTTGGGTAGAATCCTGTGGAGCAAATTTACTGAATTGCGCAGATATGTGAAATAAATACACGCAGAAATAGGCGAAAAAGAACCCATTGTGAATTCTTGCTTATTGTGAATTTTTCGCGTGTTAAGTAACATGACTTTCTTTTATATAGAAGATTTATTTATATTTATATTTCGCTTCGCTCGGTCTCCCATCTTAAATTCGAAAAATACTAAATTCGATATTAAAAAAGGAAGGAGGGCACCTAACGATATGGAATGTATGTTTTTTATTTCTAGTAAATATTTTGACGGTTAAATAAAAAAAAAATATTGCTGATGATGTGGCTGGAATTATGGTTGGTGACCGTACATCGGTTCAAGAAATCCTTATTTGGAGAAGGAATAATAATCTTGAGCTTATCGCCGACACACACCGTTCTGGTTCTGGTGGTGTTTCATTTTCTGGAAGTTGCACTTTTCCTTATGCGCAACACATCCCGGCTGACTCATTTTTGAATTTGCGCATCACACTGTGACACTAAATGTATTTGTTTTACTCATGTAAAGTTAGATTTTTAAATTTGTTGTCCTTAAGGGTTTGAAAAACAAAATATTATAATAAAATTGACAGAATACTTTCAGTAACTGTTTTTTGCTTCACACTTCAATTCGAAAAAATTTTCATATTTGCCAAGTATCAAAAAAAATACCTTCAAAGTGCGTAACTCCATAAAAGCCAAAAAATGTCTTTTCTTTTTTATTTTTATTAGTAGAAAGGTGAAAATTTAAAAAAAAATAGTTAAACAAAACATATTCATGGTTCTATAATCCAAAAGAAACAAACAAATGACGGTTCACAAACTTAGTTCAGGTTTAATGAAAATCTTGAAAATGTTTCATATATGATTCACCTCCCTTTTGTCTTTCCAATTTCCAATGCAGACAAACATTACAAGACAGAGAGCGTCCAGTTGTTGTCTCTGACTTTCCTGAGTAGAGTTTTATGTTAAATGTGTATCCCTCAGTAACTGTAAGTTTAAAGGATTTTATCCCGTATTTATGGGCTTTGCCAGGAAGATATTGATGAAATCCCAAGCGTCCACGAAAGGGTATCATGCTTTCGTCGATAATCAATTGTTCGCCTGCTGACCGATAAACTTTAAAATTGTAAAGCACCTCTTCAATAATTCGTTCCACTTTATAGGTTTTTGAAGAAGTATCTTCGTTGTGGGCGAAATGCAAAAATCTTAGGAGAATCTGAAATCTGTTACGGGACATAGTATTAACAGCGAATATTGATTATTATCAAAGATCTGTAATTTCTGGGTACTTGACGAGACCCATGCATATTATCAGTCCTAGAAATTTCCAAAAATTCAGGCCGGTCGGTGTCCTTCCACGTACTTAGGCGATTACTCCTCCTCCTCAGTACCGTATAGCCCCATGCCCCAGCCGTTTATAGGCAATTTCGAGTCAACGTTATATTGCATATAATTTCGGAGTGTATATAATGTTGCAAGCACTATATATTTCCTATCCACACAAGTACGGAAACTTTGGCCCACGCCGTGATTCGTTCTCTGGACCTCTAGATTACTAGCATCGTAGAGTGCGACTCAACCAAGTGAGCCACAGAGCTCCTATTCAATCGTAATTTATAAAATCTCATCCGTCAAAAGGAGTCGGTATATTAAATAAGGACTTTTGTTTTGAAGTGCTACTCTACTAGCTTCTCTACGTGAAATTATCAAACTATCGAACTTCACTAAACTCTCTCCGGTAGCCGGCGAAATCCAATCCGACAGTTCCTCGGAATTCCCCGAACTGCATCGTTATTTATCGGAACTCACTATCTAAATCAAGTGTTCACGGGTGATACACTTGTGTTTATAATAATGACATATACTTTCCCAGTGCCAATGCATCACCGGTGAACACGGTCGAGAAACCACTTGAATATGGTTTTTTTAAGCATATAAATATGTGTACAAAATATTTCCGGGGGGAAATAATTGGAACAGGAAAATTTTGCTTTGGCCCCTGAGGAATAAATTGTGCCGTGTTCACCGGTGATGCACTGGCCCCTGGGGAATGACCTATGCCGTGTTCACCGGTGATGCATTGGCAGCCAAAGTGTTAAGGATAATTTTGTGTCCTTTTTGTCCTTGTTAGGACCTTTTGGACTGCTTTAGACTCTTGGGACCCAACCGACTCCAAAACAATCAAAATGTACATTAGATTAATTATTTCTAGTCAAAATTACTTCTCATACGGCATAAAATACTAAATTAACGATAGCTTTATCGAATTTTTGTAGAATTGGGCCTTAACCCGGGAACACTAACCTTAATTTTAAGCGCTTGTTACTAACAATGAGTCATTTTGACTCAATATGAGATTTTCGTTACATAAAATGGGAGAGTGTGAATAAAAATCATAGGCAGCAAAGGAAAACAATTAAGAATAATTTAATTCATAAAAAATTCTTTATTAACCAAAAATAAAAATCAAGAAATCATTGACTTTCACAGCCATAAAAAAGAGCTCTGTGATTTTAACAGCCTCAACAAATGAATGATCATAATGCTAGACAGGGGCGAACCCAAGGGGGGGATTAGGGGGGATGAAACACCCTCCGAAATTATGAAACCGATTTTTCAAAAGTATTAGTTTAAACTAAATTTACACAACATAACTATATTGTATCACTAGGTGATTTCAGATTGCAAAATGTGATTGTTGTGGAGAATTTTTTTGTTTCTTATGTTTTTGAGGTGCTGAGCGTGAATCCGGAGCTTCCCACCAAAATTTTGTTGCTAAAAACCCGAAAATTTTCGGAGTTTTTCCGTTTTTTGGCTTATAACTTCGAAACTGTACATTTCTCCTTTAAAAGGCGTTATGTGGTATCGCTACAATTGATAGTTATTAGAGGTACGGAAATTTCGTTTTAACGAATAGATGCGAATAGATGCGAAATATTCAAATGTGTACTTAATCCACGAAAAAGTTAATTTTTCACCAAAAAGAATCAGTTTATAGAAGATTGTTCTTAATCTCAAATTATTTTTTTCAGAAGAATCCCATTAATGAGAATAAAAAAACATTTCAAACTGCAAGGAGTTCGTGGAATCACGAGCAAAATGGCTTTGCCAACACTGAGCAAGCTTTTTTTTTGGGATGGTCGATTAATTAACTTTGGTTTCTTTAATGCCATTTTTTTAGGATAAAAAATTTGGCGTGCCTCTGCTTCAGGAGTTTCTTTTTTTACCATTACTCCGGGGGGAGCGTTGTCGATTATTGATTTTATTGATTGTTCCCCACAGCTGAATTTGGAGTATGATTTAGTTGTTATATTTTTGTGTTTTTCATTATTAAATATTTCTGAATACTTGTTTTTTGTAGTGGTTAGTAATGGGCTATGAATTTCCAGTTGTATTTGTAGCTTAACAATACCAAAATGTACAAAATTAGGTTTTTATGCGAATTTCAGCGAAATTTCTAATATTTAAAATTAGTTTATGCAAAATTCCTGTTCTTTATTTGCTAAATTTCTGTACCTCTAATAGTATTTTTTTGCGATTTTGACCCTGTTTCGGATCGAAATTTTGGTGGGAAGCTACGGATTCGGGCTTAGTACCCAAAAAAAGCATAAAAAACAAAAAAGAAATCTCCACCACATTTTACAATCTCATGTACTAGGTTTATCACTTGGTTACTACACTACTAATAACAAAATTTGACATTGACAATTAGGTTTAAGCCTAATAAAAAAATAATACATTAAATAATTTTATTAGTTTGGACAAGATTAGTTGCGAATTATTTTTTAAAGTTTTAATTAATGGGAAATAAAGTAAAATAGAAAAGAAGATTAGATACAGTGAGTAGTTTTTCATTAGGGTCATCTTACATACTATAATTCGCGAGTTTCGAAAACCACAAATTCACAAATCTCTCATAGTGACCGTTGAAAAATGGGTAAAACATGTCTTCATTTTGTAGGACCTAAATGGGTGTAAAAAAACTAAATTAATTTGCAAGAAATGCAATAAGGTGATTCCATCTAAAAAAAGTCGTAACAATCGGTTACCAAAACCAGTTATTTCCTAAGGGAGTATTTAAAAAAAAGGACTTAAATTTATTTGATGAAAATCAACTTTCAATATTTTAAATTAAATTCTTGTGAAATTCAGAATATATAAGAACGATTATCTTAAGATTAAGGTCTGAAAATAAACGTATGATTTCATGAGTCACTTGCATACACAAATCTCCCCCCGAAATAAATTCCTGGGTTCGCCCCTGATGCTAGACATTTGCGATTCCGATTGATTGCACTGGTAACATAATTTTTTTATATGTTCACCGCATACAGAAACACTGCATTTAGCACCAAATGTGTTTGTCTTCCTTCTTATTTTGTAATTGCAGAATCGACAGTAAGCCAATCTGACTCACTGGCTTGCAGGAAAACACTTATCTACTCACCACCAAAACGAAATCGACCACTCACAATCACAACGAGACCGAGTTCTAATCGTGATGAGTGTATACCCATGTACAGACTTAGAATGCGCGTAAAACCGAAAATATTCAATTTAATTTTTTTTAAGGGGAGAGGGATAGATGGGCTGAATCTCGCACATCTTTAATTTCTTATAACGGCATCCAGCAGCTATCATTTGCAATAAATTTCAAGTTTTTCGGGACATTCTATCAAAAGATATGGCGGAATATTGCTTTGTAGGGGATGTAGGGGTAGGGGAAGTCAGACCTTCTCCACTTTCCACTAACTTCAAGCATATGTCACAATTAGGCATTGCTAATGGTCCTTAGCGACATTCTGTCGAAAAATATGGCCGAATTACAATATCACGGAGGGGTCATTTGTATGGGAGGTAGGGGAACCCTTGGTCCGATTTGGCCCATTTTCAATACCATCCAAGTTTTTATCAAAGCAATCATCTGACCGAAATTTCAAAACGCTAGGTCCATTATCTCGGGAGTTATCGTGCGAACTGACAGACACACGGACGGACAGACAGACAGACAGACAGACGGACATGGCTTATTCGAATCAGGGACCGACCCTGATCATTTATATATATACTTTGCCATACCTCCGGTGGCTCCTTTGAGGTGTTACATAAATCGTCGTAACAAAAACAATATACCCTATACTATCTTATGGGTATAGGGTATAATGAAATTCGGTACAAAACTAGTTTCTCGAGGAATGCATAAGAAGCGCAACGCGGTGTGCGTACGGCTCTTTTAAGGGCAAGTGAAAACTTTTATATATGAGTCAACATGACTCACATTAGTGTTCCCGGGTTAAACCGGATTCTGAATTAGCCCGAAATATTTTTCTTAATATATTTTTTAAAAAGTAATATGTATCTGTCGGTTTCTGTGAACTTCTTTAAATTTTACCTGTAACGCACTCAAATCTAAGTAATATTAAATTTAAAACCGAGAAAATCCAACTGACACACTTTAGCATCAAACAATACTTTATCGATACTTGTTTACCAAACGATTGTTATCTCACCGTTTACGCAACGAAAGAAAACAATTCAAATTTCCTGCTTTCAGCCCTAACAGCATTCACAAACAAAAACGCCTCTTTTTGATTCAACTTTTTCCGTTTTGTCTTTTTTTTTTTTGTTCACAGATTCAACTGAATTTCCTACAGTTCAACTTGAAACGGCCTAACGAATGTGATGTAAATTTTGTAGACATATTTCCCGAACAAACAGACGAACATTCAAAGTAAGTGTGCGGAAATGAAATTTTTGCCACGATTCTCCATTAACCCTTCTGTCGGCACGAAGGTCTGGCCAGACCTTTGGCACTATATGTTGGTGTAAAAAGCATAGAAGATGAAATCGCAGCGACTTCATATTTCATGATATCCTCGAATAATATGTTTGGAAGCATTTTGCAAAAATTTGAAAAAATCGGTTGAAGTTTTGAGTATGTTTTTGATGATTTTCAATTTATAGTGCTTTTTGATACCCAATAGGTCTGGCCAGACCTATAGTTATTCCCCCCATTTTTCTCTTGAAGTAAGAAGTGCAAATATTAAATTCTGTTATATATGATGTAATAATGTCATTTAAACTCAATTTGAACTATAAACGATAAAAATTTCTGAGATTTTTCTATAAAAAGCCGTGAAGTTCGGAAAATGGGTATGCCTAATTTCGTCACATTTTATAATACCACCTAATCAACTGAAATTTGATCCTAGGAAATTCAACCCAGTTTTATTTCCTTTGAAATAGTAAGGACTAAGTATGAGTGACTTGCAACCGTCTTTCTAAATAGATTTGATCAAAAAATTTACGAAAAATTTAGAATTAAATGATTTTTGCCTTGAAAATTCTCTATTTCTTCCCACTTATTTCCCTAAATCTGCAGACTAATATCGAGTTAAAATCTGCCAAGAAAGTGCTTAGTATTTCCCCAAAGATATTGGAATTAGAAAATTCGATCGAAATATCTACTAGATAAACACAATGCAAATAGCGAAGCAAAAAAAGAAGAAAATAAGGGAGAAAAACGTTTGTACTAATACCACCTCAAAATATATCTACTTAAAAACGTGTCCAGTATAGCTACAAAAATTATTTTGATGCTTCTATTTTTGAAAAATTGCAGTAAAGAATGGATAGAATGATTTTACCGATAAAAATTTTACTTTTTCTAAAAAATAAAAAAAAACTTCTCAGTAGGTCCAGCCAGACCTATTGGGTATAGAATATGCATATTGTAGTAGGTGCCGACAGAAGGGTTAAAGTGAATCGCTGAGTGTGTTCCGAATGTATGCTTTACCATTTTCATCCTTTTGACTTGTGCTGAATTCTCTGTTTTTTTTTGTGTATCTGGCATTTTTATCTGCTTCTGTGTCCTGGCTGCTCGTGGCACAGTCCCCGTTGTGTCGTCGTGTATAGTTGCGCTAAAACAGTGCACATCACAGCAGCAGCCATGACTTTCATAACGTACATACGTGTATCATTTCAATGCCCGAGACACAAAATGACGTACCTCTCTAAATTTTCATTTATGTTACTATAAGCTTTTTTTGTTATTTTATTCATCCTGTCGTTTTTCTCATCCTCTCTCTCTCTCTTTCGTCCGTTCGTTCCGTAACGTCCAGGTTGAAGAATTTTTGCGGTTCTGCTGCAGACTCAATAAATTCCTTAACGAATGTCCTGCACATACGATACTATGCCGAGTATGTGGCCTATAATTCGTCCTTCACCATCCTGTACACGGCTTTTAGGGATAAAGGAGCGGGTAAGTGTTTTGTGTGGTGATTCGATTTTGGTATGGTGCGAGATGAACCGATTTGGGCGTATGTGGATTGGGGGTGTGTGTGTGTGGGGTGTTATCATGTCAGTTATGGTTTATTCGGTTTTATGTTTCAGTTTTTAGGGTTTGGTTTCCGTATAGTGTGCAGGGTTTTTGTCTGATTCTGCGGATTTTATTTTGGAAGATAATGAAAAACAATTTTTGTAATTTCGTTGGCAGCTTGCGAAGAAGGCGAGTACGATTGTGAGGATGCCACTTGTATATCGGCCGAGTTGCAGTGTAATGGGCGGAACAACTGTCGATTTCGATGGGACGAGGATGAATGTACGGTGAGTGTATTCTTGTATATATGTATATATATTTGACTTAATTGAAAAGAAATGTTAAAAGGAATGGTTGTTTTTGTTTTTGAGTTTTCAAAGCAGTTTTGAGTTGCAAAGTCAGTCTGAAATGTAAATGCATAGAAGCGTGGAGTATCGCATTTTAAAATCGCTTGAAATTTAATTATTCAATGCTTGGCTGCGTTCAGAAATGACAGCCGTCCAAAGATGCGACCCAAGGACAACAAAAAACGATGGACCAATCGCAAATGGGGGCAATTCGCAAAAAAGGGGATTAGGAGACCACATTTTGCTGAAAATTTCAGAGTCCTAGCTGTCTGCGTTCAAAAATGCGGTTCAAGGACAAAAAAACGAGACCGAGGCTAATTTCGGGCGCCGCCGAAATTTGGATACTCTTCGCTCTCCTCGAGCAAAAAGTTTTTTTCGGGCGTACCTACGACTTGCATTTAATCTCTCCCCCCCTCTATTCTTTTTCTTCTGTCTTCACTAAAGTTCCGTTGCGTTGGTAAAACAATACTTGTGTGGGGTTTGGTTGGAATTAGTGGGCAAATAAAAATATTTACTCAGAAAATTTTATTTGCTATGCTACCGCATCCCCCATGGTACGATTCCGTTTGTTTTGACATTTTTTGTTGCTTTGATTCACACACACATTAATTCAAGGTTTTGTGAAATTGGTTGTAAAAAATGTTTCTTAGAAGAATCAAAATGGGGGGTTGGATTTGTATGGAAGCCCCAATTTTACCCCGATTTTACCGATTCAAACATAAAAACTGCATGCTGTGAAAAGAAGCATTTGTGCAAAATTTCTGCTTCATAGCTTTTAAATTGGCCGAGTAAAACGCGTCGCAACAGACGGACAAACGGGCAGACAGACGGACATCGCCCAATCGACTCGCCAAGTCATGCTGATCATATATATGTATACTTTTTATATGGTCGCAGATGCTTCCTTCAATGCGTTACAAACTTCATGGCAAAGTTAATATACCCTTTCATTCTATGAGCGAAGGGTATAAAAAGATGAGCAAAAACGAGGTCATTTTGCTGTGGTCCTACTGGCCACCATTGTTTTACGGCAATGTCAAGCCTCAACTCTTGGCCTTACAACAAGCGGCCAAGAGCCAAGAGGCCTTATTACATCAAGCGGCCAAGAGTTGCCAAACCTAGCAAGAGCCTCGAAGGTCTCGATGCAGGAAGGTTGTGTATGCCTGTGTATACATGTATGGACTGGATTTATATGTTTTTTTTTCGTCATATTGGGAACATAACATATGGGCTCGGCTGCTCTCAATTCTCCTTTTACGCGCCGCGAATCGGGGTCCAGTGGGGGTATGGATATGTAGTGTCGGCAACCGACGTATCGGTTCGAATGCCAGGGTACTTCAGTGTAGTTGCTGTTCGGAGTGGGTTCATTTTAGATGCTCTGGTTTAAGAAGGAAGGGGCACTACATTAAAGGAACATTTGTTGAATCAGGCTGTAGGTTTACGGGGCAGCCTCAGGTCATGCCAGGCCCTTCTTCACCAACAATGCCCCCTCCTCCCTCCCCCCAACAATGTTACATTGAACGTTAGACAGAGTTTAAACCCAGCCCCTCCGCCATAGCAATCTTTACGCCTGTGTCCATTTTGCAGATTAACTGCAACGGCATCCTAGGAAAAACTTCCGAAATCACAAGCTTCTTCTCTTCCTAATACACAGGTCCGTACATTACAGTGTATTAGATGTAGTTTCTGATGGGACGGCGGAGTTGCAAGCCATCTCAGTTTCGTCATGGAGCACCAATATTGAAATTTTTAATATCTATATACCACCACAGTCTAGTTGTTCATCAGACTATTATTTCGATATTGGTCCTCTTCTTAATGGAGAGCGTAGGATCATTCTTGGCGACTTCAATGCCCATCATGAACTCTGGCATTCCGCGCTTCACAACGATGCCAGGGATCAAGCTACCGCCGAATCTCTTGACGCGTCAGAGTTCTGTACCCACAATGAAGATATTACAATTGTCAGCGGCAGCGTCTGATCACCTCCCAATCATAGTCAGAATTGACAAACCATCTGACCTGACCAAATCAGAAAAGCGAACGTTTGTTAATGCAAAAAAGCCGATTGGGTAGGTTTCAAAACAATTACTTCGACGAAGTTCATCGCGCTTCTCCCTCGCACCAATATACATAAGGCCGAAAGGAACATTAGGAGCATCATTACCAAAGCTGCGGCACGTTTTATTCCTGCAGGGCGCATCCCCAAGGTCCAACCAAATTTTCTAACAAGTGCCGCAAAGTTAGCCGATGAACGTGACAACATTAGGCACGCCAACCCTGGTGACCCCAGAATTCGTGAGCTCAATATCGAAATACGACGACAAGTTATAGACCACAGGAAGGCAAAAAGGAATGAGCACCTCAATGACTGTAACCTTAATGAAGGTGCTAATAAGTTAGGCACAAGATTGAAACAACACAAAAATGACACTACGAAGCAGCTGAATGATAATCTATCAGCATTGGCGAAACATTCGATTAAAAATAACCATCATTTTAATTTTGAAAATGCTAAAATACTCGCCAATCAACCTAATAAACGTAAGCTTCAAATACAAGAGGTTAATCAAATAATAATCCATGAAAACGAAATATGTAATGAAAAAACTGACAAAAAGCATTATTCCGATGTGTATATAAATTTAATAAAGAATTGTAGATAATTTTTTATACCACTTATTTGTTCTATTTATTTTAAACATTTTTACCGCGTTTTTGTCTCTATATACATTTAATTGTTCAATTTGTTTAATTTTTTTTACCGCGTTTTGTCCCTATATACACTTAATTGTTTAATTTATTAAATTTTTTATCGCGTCTTCGTCCCTATATACACTTATTTAGTTTAATTATTTATTTTCTTCTCCGCGTTTTTTGTCCCATTTACACTTATTTATTATCCCACTCTATTTTTCAAATTGTCTTTACCGCGTTTTTGCGGTTTACATAATTACATATACTATTGTCAATGTTTTTGTCCTTTTTTTCACTGTTTAAATTGACATTTTCAAAAAGAACCTTTGTGCAATATTGTTCCAACGAAATTTTACAATTTTTAATTACATCTAAGTTTTTAAGGTATGCATTATAGTAAATTACGATAACTTTTATAATTGAAACATTAATGTTTATGCAGATTGTAATAACCCTGAGGATGGGCCCGCCGGCCTGAAATATATTGGTTACTGCACATAACATATTGTTTTAACTATCGCGAACCATTCACCTTTGGAGGCAAACCAGGGAAAAGTGCCAAAACTAGGAACTTCATACAGACCCATAACTATACTGTCACCTATCGCAAAGATGCTGGAAGCCCTTATCCACCCCACTCTCGTTTCCCATGCGAAGCGTACCCCGTACCATAGAACCATTATGGTGGCGATTGTCACCTATCAAACGGGTTTGATAAGGTAAATCACTCCATGCTTCTGGCAAACCTCCTTAACATGCGCATTCCAGAGATTCGATGGATTGCCAACTATCTATAGCTGGTAGGCAATCCTTCACTGAGTTTCGGGGTAGTCGCTCCAAGGTTAGGAAGATCAAATTAGGTGTTCCACACGATGGGGTTATCTCTCCCACCCTGTTTAACATCTACATGGCAGGTCTTCCAACACCACAGGAAGGCATTGAACTGATCACCTATGCCGATGACTGCACTGTACTCGCCACGGGAGCGGATAGGGATGACACGCGTCTCCTTATCAATCGATATTTAGCGCGACTAGAAGCTTTTTTTCTCAGCAGAAACTTAACCATCTCAGCGTCTGAATCGTCTGCGACCTTCCTTACCATCTGGTCAGGTGATTGTCGGTGGCCCGTTGAGGTACGTATTGGCAACAAACCAGTTCCTACTGTAGCAAATCCTAAAATTCTCGGGGTTCACCTTGATAAAATGATGACTTCAGCTCATCACGCGGAGCGGTATGTGAAAAGATGCGCAGTAGGAACCAAATTCTTAAAGCACTGGGTGGCAGCACCTGGGGCAAAGATAAAAAAAAACTATGCTAGCCACTTACAAAGCGGTGGGTCGAGAAGCGGCTGATTTTGCGGCGCCAGTTTGGTCGCAAAGTCTTTGTAACACAAACTGCTCTATGCACAGCTACAGGGTGTCTTCTGATGTTTGCCCAGGATCACCTACATCAGGAGATACATTTGATGTCAATATACGTGACCACAATCGACTACTCGCAAAACAATATCTTGTAGGTTGTTATCGAGAGGATCATCCCAATAGTAACCTTATGGACCGAATTCCCCCTCCACGCCGCATCAAACGTGGCCTTCGAGACCTTGAGAGAGAGGTT
The DNA here is from genome assembly GCA_949715475.1 of Microchrysa polita. Taxonomy (NCBI): domain Eukaryota; kingdom Metazoa; phylum Arthropoda; class Insecta; order Diptera; family Stratiomyidae; genus Microchrysa; species Microchrysa polita. The sequence goes on from OX454417.1 coordinate 86,605,537, forward strand.
ACAAACGGGATCCTTTCGACGAAGAATCATACCGGGCCGTCATTGCAATGATTCACACTGATGACGTGAGTCGGTCTATTGCGAGTTTTGGTACGAACAGAGTCATCTCAGCGCTTCCACCACCTATTTGGCCTGAGGAGATTAGGCTCCCGGGAGCCACCAGAGTGACTTTAGCCCAACTTCGGTCAGGCTTCTGCTCATGCCTCAATTTGTATCTATCTCGAATAGACCCGAGCATACAAAACGTATGCCCAAATTGCGCTGGTACGCCTCAGTGGGCCATTTGTTTCAATGCCCAGGTGCACCAACTGATCTCACCCCCTGTCACTGTGGGAAAACCCCATTGCAGCTGCTACGTTTTTGTCCCTGGAGATCTCGGACGAAAACCACGACGAACTATAAATCGAATCCATATAGATACACAGCGGTTCACACCTTCCTGTTCGGCTAAAAGAAGAAGAAGGTCACTTTGCTTAAAATGCTGGACTCTTTGGATGTTTCGCGGGACAATCCGTCAGGATATTCAATGCCAGACTTGTTAAATGCGAGAGCCTCTTGCAGTAGGCGGGGTGGTTGTGGATTTGGTATTTGAAAGCAGGTATCAAAAATAAGATGGTGTAATTCCCACTTATACCAGCCTGTTGCTGATATCCGCAAAGCGAATGTATCTGGTAACTTTTCCATCTTTCTTGGGTGTTAGATAAAGGTAATGCAAATCGAAGCTAGTTTAAATTTGACGACGGATTTCATATTCTTTTGTATATCTATTAATTACCACCATTTAAAGCTTTTCATCCATCCAATGTCGAGTGAAAGGGAAGCCATTCAACTACATTATTGTTCAGGAATCCCTATACAAATTTACCAAAATGTTAAAATCAACTTAATGCTTCTCCTATTTTCCTTTCACGAAAATTTTTTCTAATTTTCATCCTTTCTTTGTAATTTTCACCAAACATCAGTTCTCTCGTCTACGAACTGAAATACTCCCAATCGCGCAGCAACCTCGTTAGACCACGAGGAGGAGGAGTATTGCTTTTCGGAACATTTAAACTGAAGCTGATAAATTTATGCGATACCATATGAATCACTAGACAATGTACTCGGCACTCTATTCTCTCCCTGTACTCGTATGTATATACTTCCGATAAGGACGATTCGTTTGAACTTCGATTTTCTGGTGCTACCTAACCTACTCAATACGCGCCGCAACAACACCAGACTAGCAGAAGCAGCAGCAGCAGCATCAAGTTTGATGGTTGAAATAAATCACTGCTTGAGGTTGACTACGTTGTGTATGAATTTGGGTCACTTCACTCTTGTCTTTTGACTTGTGTATGTGTGCATCGATTAGGTTTTATCGACGCTAGCTAGCATACAAGTGGATCATTGTCTCGCTGGAACAATTCTTAAGGACCCCTTGAGTGCTAGTAGAAGTACAGATGAGCACATAGTCGTCGGGTATCTATTTAGTGTGAATGAGATCATTTCTCGCCCGATCCCTATACGAAATCGTTTGTACTTTAACAGAATACCGCATTTTGAATGGGAAACCAAGTAGCATTATGTCGATGAAATTGAAGAAGGTGGACTGAGTAGCTTTTCTCTAGCAGTTTTAAATTTGTTGGAAAATTCATTGCAGTCAACTATGCTTGTAATAATTGGGTTCTCACATAAGATCAATTTAACCTTCCTGATGCTACTTTATTGACTTATTTGATTTTTTTTTATTTTTTTTTCCCAGACCGAAGACGAAGGCCAATCAGAGCATGTAATAATTATCATTGTGGTTTTTGGACTTATCCTTGGCGGCATGATGATAACATTTTGTGTGAATTGCATACGAAAACTGTTACGGGATCAAAAAATAATTCGGGTAAGTTTTACGTAATTTTATATTTCAATCTTTATGTGTACATATTTAGTTTATATTATGTAAATCGCCGTGCCTCTCTCAATGTATAAATAGTTGAAAAGTTTTTTATCTTTACATACTTCGACTGCCGACGCAGTTATATTCGTCCCAAATTAATAATATCTCAACTCGTAATATTGCAAATTGACAGGATAAAGTTTCGACGAAACGAGACTTTCTTCATATTATCTTCTCGGATCCTGCGGTATATCAGAAGCAAACGGGAGAGAAAAAAGAATCTTCATATTCAAAGTTTAATAAAATTTCTTAGTATCACAGTAGCAGTATTTTTACTCTGCTTGTCTCGGCTAAAGTTGATTCTTTTGAAAAAGTTGTGCATGTGGATCGACTTCAGGACGACTTACTTTCGTGCGCGCTTAATCAAATTGAAAAGAATGATGGGAATTCAAAAGAACATGTTAAAAATTCATCGTTCATTGTTATGGGTGCGCATAATATTTCTTTGAAAATATTTTTATCCTTTTTTTGTGAATAATAATGGTTGTACACCTTTGATTCATAAACACATGATAAATTGCGTATTATGAGGTAAAAATAGAACAATTTAAAATTTAGCTTACATTATTTTATTTAAAAATATTTAAAAGGAGCATATGAAGAAATGACTCGAAAAGATTTCAGCATTCGTTCTGAGAGATAAAGTCTTAGCCTCCGCATCAAAAATTTTGAACACTGCGAGATCTGTGCCCAGGCCTGGGCTTAGGTCGGGGCTGGACAGTGATGCCCCGGACCTTGTCATTTTACAAGGCTCCGATTAGACGGAAACAATTCATACTAATTGTTAAATTGTTATTAATTTAATTAATTATTAATTATAATTCATTTTTATTTGTCTATTAATGCTGCTCTTATTCTTTTTACGGATACTCATGTCGTCCACGAATAAATTCTAAACTGATAACTATGACAAAATGGAAAAATAATTAAATAGATATAATTGGGGCCAGTCGTTGGATTTTATAAACCGAGCCAATGTTCTGAAATTTGGAATAACATTAATCCACCGAAACCGTATACATTTATGATCATCCACTTTCTTAACTAATAGGACATTTCACTAGTTGAATTAGTTAAAAGTTTTTCAATATAACCTCAAATTATATAAGGATCAATGAAAACCGAAATCAGGTCTTATCATCGTTGAAATTATGCGACAGGTTCTTGATTTAAGCAAATTCGCGTAGCTCAAACGGCTCAAATTTTCAAGGTTTTCCTACAGTCAAAAAGTGGTGATTTTGATTGGCCGGCTCTATAATCTAATTAAATTTCTTGTAAGGTTTCTGAAAATTAAATTCAACAAACGCCATAGTAACTTTGATATGGTAATTTAACTTGATCAGGGTCGTCGTGAAACCTGCTACTAAAACAGAAAACTGACTGTTTCATTTAATACCTGGAGATTTTTTTGATATCCCCTGGTTTAAAATCCCAACACATATGTGAGTTCCAATTCACGGATGTGATTTTACGCAAAAATTAAAGGATGTGTAAATGTAATCAAAGCGCTTCAAACACAAAGTCAGGAAGTAGCGAAAATATAATTTGACAAACATATCCTGTAGTGATTTCCGAACTTTTGCCTAACATTTGCGAAATTTTTTGACAGTTTTTGTTTCTATACCTACGTACGACCATTCTTGATGACGTGCAATTTCGTTATAGCCTCTCATAATTGCCATTATAATGAGTATTGTTTAAGGAAATGTCTTAAATCCAACGATGAAACCTTATTTATATTATTATTTTTTAGAAGATATACCAAAGCGGAAGTTCTTTTTAGACAATATTAAGCTCACATATGGGAAACACTTCAGTCCAGAATTATTGAATTTATGGGTGACAAAATAAAATATTAGCCCCGGGCCTCAAGAAACCTAAAACGTACGCTAAAGCTCATGGGATACCATGCCACACGAGCCCCGGTTATTTGTCCCTCCAAGTTGGTCTCTACATCATTTTGGGCCGCTCACCACTCGGGGTTGGCATTCGCTTTCTACCAGACGGTGCCAAGTTTTGTTTTTCTTTTATTTGATAACAATAAGTGTTCACGCTATTAAGACCCGAACCCTCTTTCCGTTGAGCTAGGACAACGAAACTTTAGAAACTTACTATTCTAGCCCCAATTAAGAAAAAAAGCAAACAACGTATTTTAAGTTTGTTGTTTGGGTCAAAACGGTATATAAATTTCAGCCAATAGAGCTTTGTTCTCTGGAAAAATAATGGAATGGAGCTGAGTACAAAGAATATTTTTATAGAATCAACGTTTTTATTATTTAACATAAATAGTTAAAACTATGAAGACTATTATTCTTTATTGCTATATTATGAAAGGCATTAACACATTTTTGATGAAGTGGAATCGAGCATTTGTTGCACTCAAATATAGTTTGCCTTTTACAATGTCGACAACGAACTCGACACCCACTCTCTCTTATGTTGTGATCCCCTCGATCGTATCGTGCTGATGATTCTACTCACGAGTCTGCTCACTGTCTTTTCCCTGGCAATCTTGAAGAATTGACTAGATGCTCCGCTACGAACATCCGAAAATCTAGATAGCTCAAAGGTGCGCCGTTTTCAAATTTCCGACAGAAGCAGTGCAACTTCCATACATTTACGTATACCATGCTTGCATCTAACTCGTTTGGTATTTTTCAACACAAAAGTTATTGAAACAGTTGCTACTAAAATTGAATCTATTGATACAATACTAATAGCTGCATATTATCCCGGGACAAAACTTAACAACACGAAACTAAAACATTTTAAACGCGACATAAAACTACTAACTTCAATTAAAAACAAATACGTTCTTTGTGGGGACTTTAATTCGCGACTCCGCTTCTGGAACTGCTTAAGAGCCAACAAAGCAGGGCAAATCATGTACGATCTACTAAACAGAAGTAAGTTTCTAATTCACTTCCCATCTGAGCCGACTTGCTATCCTCCCAGAGGAAATCCCTCTGCACTCGATCTTGTCTTATCTAATGGGATAACACCTTTAACACAACCCGAACCCGAAATTCTAAATGAACTGTCCTCCCCACACCTGCCAGTCACATTTAATATTGAAAAGTCCTTTCCCAAAATGGTTCTCACCTATTTTGATTATTCCAAAACGTCCTGGAACGAGTATCGGTCAATCATTACAAACGAAATTGACCCCGCTGTTATGAATTTTCGCAGATAACATCATCATCAATGTGGCACGATAGCCCGACGTCGGGCCTTGGCCGCCTGAATCGTTGACCTCCAATTGTCGCGGTTACGTGACCTTGTCCTCCAGTTTCGGAAGCCCAGCAGCTGGTGGGCGTCTTCACCTACGGAGTTCTCCCAGCGAGCTCTCCGTCGTCCACGCAACCTCGCTCCGTCAATTCGTTGTGCGTTCATAACTTTCTTTGGCATGCGATTGTCGTCCATCCGTTGTACATGCCCCGCCCATTGCAGACGTTGAAGCTTCACGATTTTCGATACTTCCAGCTCATCGTACAATTGATACAACTCATGGTTGTATCGGATACGCCGTTGGTCTCGCTCGCGAACGGCCCCGAAAATTCGCCGAAGGACCTTTCGTTCGCAGATAACATGTAGAGAACAAATTGATTCTCTCATTCAAAATTTGTTGTCAACAATCCGCACAGCTCGCCTTAGGTCTCCACCTGAAACAACAAGAAGTACTTATAAGACCAACATAGATAGCTCTTGTGCTACTCTTATAAACTTGCGCAACCGTATACGTCGCATGTGGCAGCGCACTCATCTCCCTATGCTGCGTAAAGCAGTCAGCGACTTAAACAAACAAATCTGTACTTCACTAAATGATGCTATAGTCCAATAATATCGTATTTTCGTCAGGAAAAAAATACAGAAGTTTATTTCTGAATTTTGTTATATGTATTTTGGGGCGCTGATTCCGAATATCAATTTTGCACCCTAAAACACGTGCCGCAACCTTTAAAAAAGGGGGAAAGGGGGGCATTTTTTTCGGTTTTTTGCGATTATTTCCAAAACGGTAAAAGATACAGAAAAATGGTCTGAGAACGGAAAAAACTACATAAAATTATCTTTGCAATGATATATAACACATTAGAGTTTAATTGGATATTTCGGCGTTAGAATAGCACATAAATTAGAATATTTTCATTTTAGACCTTTTTTAAAAGCTCCATAACTTTTCAAAGAATGTTAGTTCAGCCGTAAAGTTTTGTATAAGTATTCACAACAAGTCAAAGATAATTTTAACGTAATCATTGAGTCGCACCGATCAAGGACCCCCAGTATCCCCCCATTTAAATTTTTCAAAACGGCATATCCATAACTCCCCCCAAAATTGGAGCAGAGTGCTAAATTTTGGTTTGCTGCGATTGGAGGTCATAGTCACCCCACCCACCAAAAATCAGCTCATTCGGATAAAAACTAAGGGTACCTCCCATACAAAGTGACCCATCAGGAATTTGTTCTACGTACGAGTAGGTACTACTCATTTTATAAACTGTAGAACAAAGTTGTCTTGGGTCACTTTGTATGGGAGGTACCGTTAGTTTTCATCCGAATGAGCTGATTTTTGGTGGGTGGGGTGACTATGACCTCCAATCGCAGCAAACCAAAATTTACCACTCTGCTCCAATTTTGGGGGGAGTTATGGACATGCCGTTTTGAAAAATTTAAATGGGGGGATAATGGGGGTCCTTGACCGGAGCGACTCAATGTTTACCTTAAAATGATCTTGAACTTATTATGAGTACTTGTACAAAATTTAACGGCTGAACATTCTTTCAAAAGTTATGGAGCTTTTAAAAAAGGTCTAAAATGAAAATATTCTAATTTATGTTCTATTCTAACGCCGAAATATTCAATTAAACTCTAATGTGTTATATATCATTGCAAAGATAATTTTATGTAGTTTTTTTCGTCCTCAGACCATTTTTCTGTATCTCTTACCGTTTTTGAAATAATCGCAAAAAACCGAAAAAATGCCCCCCTTTCCCCCCTTTTTTAAAGGTTGCGGCACTTTTTTAAGGGTGCAAAGTTCATATTCGGAATCAGCGCCCCATAATACATAAAGAAACAGTGAGAAAAAAACTTCTGTATTTTTTTCACGGAATGGTACTAAATCGACACGATATTACTGAACTACTAGGAACAAGAAATGGAACGCACTGCTCGCCAAGCAAGAAAAAGGTTCCAAAAAAATGTGGAGTCTTCTTAAAGCAGTTAAAAACAAATCTAGATTTATTCCGCCTCTCATGTCATCGGATGGGTCCAAAGTAGACAACGAGCAAGAGAAAGCGGAGTTGTTAGCGCGCAGTTTCGCCGAGGCTCACAAAATAACTGACCACCTTAGCGACTTGGCTACTACTCATGAGGTTAACACAACTGCGGACTCCCTTATCAATACTCCAACCAATTTTTCTGTTTCAAATCTATGCAAGCCATCCGAAGTGATGACCATAATTAAAAAATTAAAAATTAAAAAATCATCAGTTGATGACCGGATTAGTACTATTTTAATTAAAAATCTTCCTAGACGAGCAATGATTACGTTGACCTTCATTTTCAACAGTTGTTTGAAACTAAGTTATTTTCCCAGCTTGTGGAAAAATGCTATAGTCGTTCCTATCCCGAAGCAAGGGAAAAATTATAGCATTGCATCAAACTATCGTCCCATCAGCCTTTTGCCCACTCTAAGCAAAATTCTCGAAAAGCTTATACTCAAGAGGATCCAAGAAAAATCAGACCAAAACAACATCATGCCTAACTGGCAGTTTAGTTCAGACCTTTTCTTATCTACCTGGTTAAACTTATATACTCTTTCTTAAGTTCCAGAACTTTCACTGTTAAAACCAAGGGTGTGTCCTCCAAACACATCACTCCTGCTGGGGTTCCACAAGGGTCAGTTTTAAGTCCAGCATTGTATAATATCTACACAGCTGACATAGTAAAGCTTCCCAATTGCGAAATGGCCACATATGCAGACGATACAGCAATCTATTGCACTTTTGATTCGCCAATAGAGATCGTAGATACCTTACAGCAACAACTCTTCCTACTCAATCAATTCTACCATAAGTGGAAAATTAAAATCAATGTCGAAAAAACCCAGGCCATATTTTTTACCAAGAGGCGTGCTAGTAGATATCTACCTGTCCCACAATTAAATGTCCTAGGATCGAATGTGTCATGGGCAGCAAGCATCCGCTACCTAGGGGTATACCTAGATGTTAAACTTACTTTCAAAATTCATGTCGATGAAACCGTGTCCAAACTGAATAAATGCATCTGCTCAGTCTACCCTTTCATTAACCGGAAATCGCAACTTTCGTATGCAAACAAAATATTGATGTATAGAGCTGTTATTCAACCTGTTTTGTTATATGGATCCCCTGTATGGCATAGCTGCGCTAAAACTCACAAAGACAAATTGCAAATCACCCAAAACAAATGTCTCAAGATTGCAACAAACAAACCCTTCTTCTTCTCGACCAGAAAACTTCACACTATGACTAAAGTTGACATGATAAGCACCACGATTAATAACATTTACGACAAATTTATAACTAGATTGTCCTCTCTAAACAACCCGCTCATCTCCTAATTTGGATTCTCTTATCTACTTAGACTTTTTCTCAAGCTAGCTAGATTTAGATTAGATGTAAAATTAGGTTAAGATAGTCATTAAGTTTTTCAGTAGGTTTTTTTAGTTAAAATTTTTCCTCCATTATTATCTGCAAACTGCAAACAATTTTGCTTCCAAATCAACTAAAATATAGCTGTAAAGACATTTTTACTCAATGCCTAATACTCTAAACATATATTATTATTATTATAATACGCAAAATTAATTTTTAAATAAATAAAGTTATTATTATTATTATATTTTGGATTTGTGTTTCTGGACGAGATAATGAAAGCAAATTGAACATTGCGAAACAAAAAATGAGATTTTCGTCATCCTGGAAATCTTCGAACATGAAACTAAATATCCTAAAAAACAGATCGATTAGATAATTATGTTATTTTTTTTAATATTAGTAACATTTTCCGGACTAGCATTTATGTGGAACGCAGTATATTGAATCCGTAGACCAGGGTTAAGCGCTAAAGTTTGCCTATATCGATGCTCAAACCAATTTCTGATTTTTTTATTATTGGAGCCACTGGTGATATCTTTTACTTGAAATTGAAAACCTCAAAATTTAAAAAAAATATGTTTTAACCATTAATTCTTCAGAAAGCAGGTGTCGAATCCAAGAGTTATACATACTATATTGTCGAAATACTTATGCCGCAATAGAATTACGCTCTTCTCTAGAACACGAGAGTCCGAAAACGGGCAGTAAAAATATTGAGCATATTTACTGCCGTTTATATGTATGTACTTTGTACGTCCAAAGAAATTTACCGTTATTCGCCCTAAAAACAAAACCCGTGTCGGGGCTCGAGAGTACAAAATGTCGCCATACATATGCCGACGAGTGTATATTTTAAGGACTAGATCACGAAATGTGCTCTAGCTTGTAGCACATGGAACTTAACATTTTACCAACCGGCTGGAATCGGAATGCTAGAATTTCCAATTTATCCTTATTTCAGCTGAACCAATCCGATATTTGTACATATATCAAATCCCATCTACACGCTCATCTCGTACGAAATTTCAGAAATAAATTTCAACTCCTATGGCTATAATAGTCGTCTCATATGTCACATGATAATTCCACATTGTCCACTCTCCTTAATTTATCCAAAACGTCTGCTATAACTGTTATTATCCTTGCGGGTCTTTGAACTCACGTATACTCCTATTCAAATACATGTCGTCTTGCGAGACACGAAACAGTTGTCGTCTCACCAAATATGACTGGTATGCAGTGCGGTCAATGTGATTTATGATTTTCAATGTTAAAACCGGACGTCGACATGACACAGCTCAGCCGAACTGAATGGCCCAAGGCTATTATGGAGTTTAGCAGAAATAAGCAAGCATAGATCTCTCCTAGAAAGTTCTCGCTAGCTCTAGCGTAGGAGAATATAATAATAAATAGCAGAATGCAGGATGTTCTGAATTAGGTTGTACGTCAAAAGGCCACAAGGGAAATATATGTTTAGAGTTAGAGTGATGACTGTATGGCAACAACGTCCGGTACGGACGAAAGGAGACGCTTTATAAATAATTGAGGTTAAATAAATAGTATAGAAGTCGAGAAATGAATATTAGGTTATGACTCAAACGAAACGGCAACGAATCATGTCGGATATGAATATGAAATTGATAAATGGAAGCGAGCACAATAAAATTCTCTTCTGTGAAATTCTTGGATAATCATCCTGAAAACGTGAAATATTGGTGAAAAAAGGTAATAATATTGATGAATTTATGTTATTTACGAATGAATAGATTTGGGTAAAAAAGAATTAAATACCTACTTCATCCAGAGAAATGTAATCGAATCAGTTTGGATTGGGAAAAAATGCATTCTGTATTCACCGCTTCATGTACTTAATTTAAATTTAAATCTCTTAATCTCTTTTCAATGGAAAACGTGAATTGCATTTCGTTTATAAAAAGAAAAAGCAAATAAATGAAATCACTTGGGGAAATTCGCTTTGAAAAAACATTGTACTTTCAGTGAAGTAAATTCAAAATTTGAGCGCGTTAAAGTTTAAGTTGAAAAAGAGCAATTTCGGGCAAATTAGTTAATATTCATGTATGTATATTGGCATCAGAATTAAGTTTAGCACGTTCACTGTTTGACTGGTTTTCGCCAATATTACCAAATCTATACATTTCTGAGTCACATGTGACTCATATACGAGGAGGAACGCGCTCGTGACTCACAGAGAGAGCGGTTGTGTTAAGAAGGTAAATTTATATCTAAGTATCGGATCGGCATGCCTTAGTGTATGTGCAAACTTGAACCCAATTCGTACATTGTTAATTAAAAACGAGACCGAGGCTAATTTCGGGCGCGGCCGAAATTTTAATATCCGTCACATTTGAATGAAACTTAAGCTCCTTTTGTGTTGACAATTTCGACTGCAGCCCTGTGACGTGTTCCGATTCCAGCCAGTGCCGAATTAATCAAGCGCGGGGCCCGTGGCAAGAGTCAAGGACGAGGCCCCCTAGATTTGGATTAGATGCCCATGTCTGTAGTCAGTATATACCATTTCTCAGTCAAGTTGATAACTTTGGAACATCAAATTCGTAATTTTGGAACATCAAATTCGTAACTATGGAACATCAAATTCGTAACTTTGGAACATCAAATTCGTAACTATGGAACATCAAATTCGTAACTTTGGAACATCAAATTCGTAACTTTGGAACATCAAATTCGTAACTATGGAACATCAAATTCGTAACTTTGGAACATCAAATTCGTAACTATGGAACATCAAATTCGTAACTTTGGAACATCAAATTCGTAACTGTGGAACATCAAATTCGTAACTATGGAACATCAAATTCGTATGTAATTTATTAGGTCAATATTCTCGATCGTTTTAAATTTTATTTTAATTAGATATGTGTACGATATATATATATGTATACATATATATTTATACATATATTTTCTAATAGAATTTCCTCAACAACTGTTTTCATCGGAAAATGAAATATTTCCTATTTCGCAGTAGCTAGAAGGTTTAAAATGCTAAAGGTCATAAATCAAACATAATATATTTTCTAACTATGTAAATTCTCAATTTTTTTATTATAACCCTATTATCTAAACTAAAATACTATTTATTAATAAAATCTAACGACGAACACCTGAAAATAGAATAGAATTAACGATCAACATCCTTTGAGCGAATTAATGGTTATACCTTAAAATATATTTATTCTTCGTTTAATCGTATGGTCGTTTGGTTTTCTCGTTATGTAAGTCTGAAATTCAGATAACAGGCCACCACAATTCCTTTGCTAAAACGGTCCTTACCGTGTACAAGTTTTCTGGATCTTATAAATCTGGATATTTAGCTCGCGCGAAATATTCAATCTGAAACTAATCAATTAGCAAGCAAAATTCATTATAGAAGTATGGCGCTTACCAGGTTATATGAAAAAGGCGCAAATTATAATTAAATCAATGCAGCTCCTCTCCTGCAGCGGCAAGTGGCAATATGGACAGCATTTGTTGCACCCAATTTGCGCAGTCCGTAACGGTAACTTCATTCATTCCCTCAGTGATAAGATCTGTTAGAACATAGTCTCTCAAAACGTCCGCCATTATGCTTCTAACATGAATTTTGATTTTTGAGAATGCCTTTTCCACCGGATTCAACATCGGAGAGTACGGTGGTAAGAATTTAATAAAATAATTTAAACAATATAGTAATGTAAAGAATTTAATAGTTAATCCATTTTGCTCTAAAATTTCTTTGGCTTGAGCACTTTTGTGAATCCCACAGTTAGGGGAAGGAACGTGTGCCTATTAATTGCCTTGACCGAAGATGGTATCCTTGATAGTAAAATTCGACCTGCTTCCATGAGTACCTCGGAAGAATTTTGCGACTTTTTACGAGGATTGGTGGAAAAAGTGGATTCTTCATGGACAGGTGCTCTAATTATTATGGATAACGCAGCAATCCAGAAAAGCACCGAAGTTAGAGAAATTGTGGAACAAAATCAGCGGCGCATCAAATGTTTACCATCAAACTCGCCGATGTTAAATCCAGTCAGGAAAATCTTATCGAATGTTAAAAGCATCGTTCGAAGTATAATGGCCGATGTCTCGAAAGATTTTGTTCTAACCGAACTTATTGCCGAGGGAGTAAATGGGGTTGCTGCTGCGGACTGCGAAAGTTCAGTCAAGGAAATGTTGTCCATATTGCGACTAGCCGCTGGGGAAGAGGAGGTCCATTAGTTTGAATTTGTAAAATTATACGGTAAGCAACCTTTTTGCAAAGGAATTGTGATAGCTAATTATCTGAATTTCAGACTTACATAACGAGAAAACCAAACGACCATACGATTAAACGAAGAATAGGTAAATATATTTCAAGGTATAACAATTAATACGCTCAAAGGATGTTGATCGTTAATTCTATTCTATTTTCAGGTGTTCGTCGATAGATTTTATTAATAAATACATAGTATTTTAGTTTAGATAATAGGGTTATAATATAATAAACAAATTGAGAATTTACATAGTTAGAAAATATATTATGTTTGATTTATGACCTTTAGCGTTTTAAACCTTCTAGCTACTGCGAAATAGGAAATATTTCATTTTCCGATGAAAACAGTTGTTGAGGAAATTCTATTAGAAAATATATGTATAAATATATATATATATACATATATTGTAGATCGAATTTAAACTAGTCGTTAAGTTATTTGAATTTGAAATTGATAACCGTCACTCTGTAGTCGAATTTAGTAGTTGGTAACACTGCCGACAACTGTTGAATATAAATGTCACGTTGGATTGAACTCGCTCTTGTTACGACTGTCGAAGCGACCACATCGAGAAAATAAAGTTAACCTGAAAATTTAAAATTATCACGTCTTTTACAATATATAATTAAAATAAAATTTAAAACGATCGAGAATATGGACCTAATAAATTACATACGAATTTGATTTTCCATAGTTACGAATTTGATGTTCCATAGTTACGAATTTGATGTTCCACAGTTACGAATTTGATGTTCCAAAGTTACGAATTTGATGTTCCATAGTTACGAATTTGATGTTCCATAGTTACGAATTTTATGTTCCAAAGTTACGAATTTGATGTTCCAAAGTTACGAATTTGATGTTCCAAAGTTACGAATTTGATGTTCCATAGTTACGAATTTGATGTTCCAAAATTACGAATTTGATGTTCCAAAGTTATCAACTTGACCGAGAAATGGTATATAGCGGAACAACTTGATTCCGGGCCCTCCCGCCAACTTAGTGAGTGGCTCCCCTGATATAATTCGTACTCTTTTTCAATAAGAATGCTTTAAGTATTCGAAATAAAGTTTAACTATTATTATTAAAATTTGAATATCGTCTAATTCTTTGGGGACAGTTCCGTTAATTTTTTATTGGGTATTAACCCAGCCAGATCGGTCACGACTCCACGATATCCAGTAATTTGGTGGCCTGATTATAAAAAAAATCCTCAGCGTGGTAGTTATTTGTATACCATGAAAAAAAGCTTATGTGGTAGAAAGCATAAATTTAACAAAATCTTGTTATGTTAGAGCATACAATGGCTAGGACAATGCCACTGGCACAACTTTCAACGGGATGAAACATATCATATACCTCACGATAGTTCAAACTGAGGGCAAATTTATAGTTTAATGGTTAAAAATCATGAGCACATCGATGGACATTCAACTTATCTTGGTCTGGTCTGGCTGGTCTGCTCAGTTTTCGATTTAAATGGATTTTCTAGGCTTTTTTCGTATAGTATAACCCTTCTCAAATTTCGATATTGAAGTATTTTGGGATAAAATTAATTTCTCTAGAGACGCATAGGGTTAGTTAGGGAGAAGAGGAACATCTCTCGTTGTTTAAAAAAAATACCGACGCTGGGAAATTGTTTTTTTGTGTAGTCAATTTTTTTTACTGTTCAAAAAATCATTCTTTTGGCTTTGGCTTTTGAGCCCCTAATTCTCGTGGGCCCCTCAGTCACGCGGGCACTGCGGGCCCTCATGCGCCACCTCTGTTTTGAGTACACTGAAACCTCGATTAGTCCAACTAAAAACGTGTTCCAAAATTAACGCTAAATTAAACACTCGCGTCTATATTTATTCATTAATCTTTCTTAAGGAATAATATGTAAAAAAAAATTAGCTTATCTAATTTTTCCTTTGTGAAATTTTATTTAGTAACTCCTGTGAATGGAACACTTGGACTGTGACACTTCTGACGTCAAAAAAAAAAGGCTTAATGTATTGTCACTCTCTGACCAGCTTCTTCTTCATTTCGACAAGTTTATTCGAGTCGTATTGATTAGCCAATTTTACCATAAAATCATAAGTACTCGGGTCGTGTGTCCCTAGCTCATTTAAAATGATAATGATAGCGACACTACTGTAGTCCGACAGAAAAATATTGACCATCGACCATTGACTAAAGACTTTGAACTTTAGTCACTAAACGAGCAATTTGTGTTTAGTTTGAATGATCGTATGATAGTTGATCTCTTTCATCCCCATTTGCCTTTCCTTGTACCTGTTGTTGGCCCAGCTATGTATAATTATGTTTTAATATAATTTATAACAAAATTTTGTTAAACTTATGCTTTATAGCCACATCACCTGATCACATCACGCGATCTAGAGCAAATTCTCACAATCCAAAAGAAATGTCTCATATAAGAATTTGATTGTTTCACGGGCTATGTGGCTCTGTTTTTGAAATCATTGTACATATTCCACTCAAAATTATTTTCATCTTAGTAAGGGGAGAAAGACGTTCATTAGGAAGTCGTGATATCGGCAACAAAATTCAGTCGAATCCATGCAAAGTTGTAATGGAAAATTATGACTCAAAAGAGGCATTTGTTCGAAGAAAAATTACCATAGAGAAACTTTATTGGGTGCATGACTATATTTATATTGAAAATACTACCACTCGTTTTTAGTTATTTATCATGAAGTTTTTTAAGGCCAGTGCGGGCCCGTGGCATTTGCCACTTTCTGCCACGAGGTTAATCCGGCACTGATTCCATCTATTCCTGGATGCTTTGATGCTAATCCAGGAACACCCTTGGATAAATTTTGGTTAAGATTCAAAAGAAAAAAAAAATTTCTTACAAGAACCTAATATTTCGGGGTTCGTTTGTATTACAGCCCTATGACCTACTGTTCCGATTCTATCCGTTCCTAGATATGTTTTGAGGCTTTACTAGGAACACATTTGGGTGAAGTTTGGTTAAGATTTGTTCATAAAGAAAAAATTTTCTTAGAAGAACCTAATTTCCAAGGGTTCGTTTGTATGACAGCCCTATCAGGTAGTGTTTCGATTTCATCCGTTCCTATATTTGTTTTGAGGATTTACTAGGAACCCATTTGGGTAAAGGTTGATTAAAGTCGGACAAAAAGGAAAAAAAAAATTCTTAATAGAATCTAATTTCCACGGGTTCGTTTGTATGTCAGCCCTATGAAGTAGTGTTCCGTTTTCATCCATTCCTATATATGCTTTGAGGCTTTACCAGGAACACATTTGGGTGAAGTTTAGTGAAGATTGGTTCATAAAGAAACAAGTTTTTCCTAGAATAACCTAATTTTCAGAGGTTGGTTTCTATGGCGGCCCCATGACCCCATGATCCGATTCCATTCGTTCCGACATATACATATACAGCGTATAGTGATCCAGACTTTTCCCAATATTTTAAAAGCAATATTCTGTAATCAACTTTCGTAATATGATTAAATAAAAGTTTTTGAAATTTTCCTCCTGCGGCCCACCCAAACCTGAAGAGAGTCTTATTTGGCCCGGGACAGGTTTGGAGTTTGAGACCCCTGCCTTAACTCAATGAGACCTTTTGTCAAGGATCCCGAAATTCAAAAAATTAAATGTCATTTCCAGTAGTTTTTCATTGAAATAATTTATATTTACGAGTCGATGCATCCTTGATTTAAGGCGAAACTCAAGGAGACCTTAAGTTTTCAATAGAATGGAAATATAATAACTCAAGGTAGGTAACTAGCTACCTTGACTTGAAGGGAGGTTGACTATAGAAAATTTCAAGGCTTCCTTGAAATCACCTTAAATCGAGGATGCATTGACTCGTAAATATAAATGATTTCAATGAAAAACTACTGGAAATGGCATTTAATTTTTTGAACTTCGGCATCCTTGACTAAAGGTCTCCTTGAGTTAAGGTATGTACATATATAAATACTGGCCTTACTCTCTATTCATCATCAATGTGGCACGATAGCCCGACGTCGGGCCTTGGCCGCCTGAATCGTTGACCTCTAATTGTCGCGGTTACGTGACCTTGTCCTCCAGTTTCGGAAGCCCAGCAGCTGGTGGGCGTCTTCACCTACGGAGTTCTCCCAGCGAGCTCTCGGTCGTCCACGCAACCTCGCTCACTTTCTTTGGCATGCGATTATCGTCCATCCGTTGTACTCTCTATTAGTCTATATAAATATATATAAAAAAGAATAATATGTATAAAAAACGAAACGTATACGTATAGGTATAGCAAAAATATTAACTTATTCCACTTCACCTCGATGCAATTTTTCTGTCTCTTTGGTTAATTTACCACACACTCTCAACCATTTCACTTCAATCTTGCAATCTTACTGTCACAATTCTCCACAAAATGCACAAACTCGATACAAATGTCCGCCTCCAAAATGTAATTCAAATATACACCTCTACCTATCCATGACCGTCTCCGGAAATGAAAGCTATCCTATAGTGTCCTACCCTGGTATACTTTACATGCACTTACTTTCGGAGCCGGGGAAAAAAATCGTGAATTCATTTTAATCTGCAATTCAACACAGCCACAAGGCATCACAACCATTCACAATGCGCTTACGCGACGCACCGTTATAACGTTCTTCATATTCGCCGTCAGAAATAAATTTTCCCTCAAAGCCCGTTATATCCAGCTAAAAGGATTTTTCTCTCTTTTCGGCTTTTTTTAACCGTTTTCAAGTGCTGGTCACTGGAGAAAAATATTTTCGTAGCCTACCCAAGTGTAGGTACATATTCACTGAATACACGAAATATGTAGGTTCACATTCGGACCGAGAAATGAAACTGAATGAAACTGAATGGTTGCAAAAAAAACGAGTGTTTCGCTAAAGGGCGCGAGCAAGCGAAACCAGAGAAAAAGAGCGTAAAAAAGAGATTCGCAGAAAATATGCTGTAGGCATCATAAAGTTGCTAAGCTGTAAATGTATTTGAGATCATGGTTACAAATGCATAAAGCTAAAGAGCAGAAAATTGAAATTTTCAATGTAAAATACGAATGAAGTAGGTAATGCATATAATGCGCGAGCGTTGCAAAATTCAAGGTACTTTTGACTTTATTTTGGCATCTCATTGTCTGCACACCAGTCCTTGTAAAATTACAATAAAAAATGATAAGGAAAAAAATTATTCAGCCATATAAATACAGTAGAGCGTCGATTAGTGGAACATTAGTTTCTTTTCATATGAAATCCATTGAATCAAATGAAAAAATCAAGTGTATGACTCATAGAAGCAACCTTTCATCAATAGTACTCAATTGCTTGGAATTTGTTATTTTTGTTCAGTAAATCGTTGTCGTTTATAGGAACTTTTAGGTAATACTCCAATTGTTCTATGGAAACTCGATTAACCGAACTTTCGGTTATACGAACCACCCCTTGTCGACATTAGTTCGGATAATCGATATTCTACTGTATTTATTCAAATTAAAAATACTCTTCATGAGCTACTGTTACATGTACATATGATAGATATGTACGGCTAATCACTGCTACCTGGGCTTGCGTATGTTTTCCTGACTTCGCAGTTTCGTATGAGTCCCCTGCCCTGCTGACTAAAATCCAGTTGTACAGGAAGTCGCCTGGGTTTGATGCGGTATCTGGCAGGACGTCCCAAAATACCGGGAGTGTCTCCTCCTGAACACGACGAGTTCTGACGAGTTGGAAGTCTGCCCGCATGGTCATAATGTTAAAGAACCCTAACAAGGAAAAGTCCGATCCTCAGTCATATCCAGGCATTAATCTTTTTTCAGTACTTGGTTGAGTACTGTAAGCCTTATCGGGCCATATGTCCGATAGTCGGTAAGGGATTCGAACGGCAGACGTGCTGATCATGCGTGGCATTTCATCGGGAAAACAGCATTACATAGTCCGTTTAAATATGTCCTTGGAATCTTTATTGATTTGAAAGGGGTACTATTGATAACCTCATGTGGGATGCGGCCACAGGGCTAGGATCGAGGCCGATCTAGTATACAGGGTCTTGACAGGGATAATTATAGACAAGTCCAGGATTTGTTTGTATAGTCTGTATCCGCTATAAAGGTACGTGTTTGTAGAGACGACTCACGTGATGATCGCTCAGCGATCGTTGTTTTGCATCCAATTCCGGGCCATATTTGAATATTTTTTGACTGGTGGTACTTCCCTTGTGTTGACTATGACCTACCGGAACATGTCTGTATAGAAAATATCGACATATAGTGCTCCAAACCGATGGTTTAACTTTGATCGCTAAGCGATGATCGCATGAATCGTCTCTACGAACACAAACCTTAAGACCGCATCTATCAACTAGAACCGCACGCAGAAAAATGTTTCGGGATAGATTTCAAAAAGAAGATGTCGCTGCTAAGAGCGACAAATTCACCAAGATTGGTAAAGGAATTAAGGAAATTCATTTAAAATCTTTTTAAGAATTACATAAACTTTATTAATGAACTTATACGCCAGGAAATTTGAACAAAAATTTGGCCACACTTCGGAAAAATTAAGGGAAAGCTGGATTTTTGCATGAGCCTTCCTTTCAAGGTCCTAAACAAGACCCTAAAAGTCCCCGTCTCTACGAGTGCCGCTAGCGGTGCTACAGAGGGTCAAAGACCCTCGAAAATAGGTTTTTCTGAATAACTCGATAACGGTAGTATACACAAAAAAGTCGTGTATGGCAAATTTGAAGCTCTTGTCCTTTTTCAATAAAAGATGGAAATACCGAATACGTTCGGGTACTCCTAACGATGCCAGGAGGTCTAACGGTATTTTTAACAATTTTTCAAGAAAATCTCTATAACGGTAACTCGTACTAAAAGCTTTTGTGTGGAAAATTTGTAGCCTATAGAGTTTTGAAGAAAGCGGTCAAATTTCATATCAATACGTGCAGCCTTAAGGGCGCTATGGGGGTTCCAACCTTAAAAAATCGTGAATGGCGCTAAGACGGGGGAGTGTGCTCTCTGGTCTTCTGGGAGAAGTTTGTAGCTTATGTGGCTGTTAGTAAGACGCCAAAAGTCCCCAAAGATAGGGCCCCCCTAACGAAGTTATGAGGGAATCAATTAAGCAGTTTTTGGGGAATATCTCTATAACGGTAACGTCCACGGAAAACTGTTATTTGGCAAATTTGTAGCTTATACAACGCTCAACTAAATATCCGAATTTCAGATCGATGCGTGCAATGGCAAGGGCGCTATGAGGGTCTGAACCGTACAATAACGGTATTTTTCGGTTTTTCGTGAATTTCTTCAAAACGGGAACGCATTTGGGAAGGAGGCCTATAACAATTTGCTGCGTCTGTAACCTCAACTTAAAATGCCAAAACAACTCATCTATGCGAGCACCCCCAACGAAGCTATGAGGGGTCAAAATTAAACAAAAAACCGCTTCTCGGATTTTTTTTAATAACGGTAACCTCTTGAGAGAACCAATCTTAGATAAATTTGTAGCGCATGTGGCTGTTAGTAAGGGGCCAAAAGTCCTCAACGACGGAAACCCCCGTAGAGAAGTTATGAGGGTCCAAACATCCAAAAATGCAGTTTTTTGGGAATATCTCTATAACGGTAATGTGCACCGAAAACTGTTATATGGCGAATTTGTAGCTTATACAACGCTTAATTAAATATTCGCATTTCAGATTGATGCGCGCAATGCTAAGGGTGCTATGAGGGTCCGAACCATACAGTTTCGGTATTTTTGGTTATTTTCCTGAAATTCTCTGTAACGGCAACGTATAACAGTGGCAGTCTGTAAAAATTTGTTGTTTGTATGGTTCCAAATAAAATGCTCCACCGATTTGAATGCGCCTGAGGCAACCATACGTACATTACAACGTTTAAACTAACTAATTTTTGAGAAAGGTATGTGTAGTATGTAGTGTATGTGTGCACGTATGGTTGCCTCAGGTGCATTCATACCGCTGGAGCATTTTATTTGGAACCATACAAACAACAAATTTTTACAGACTGCCTCCGGTATACGTTACCGTTAAGGAGATTTTCACGAAAATAACCAAAAATACCGAAACTGTAAGGTTTGGAGCCTCATAGCGCCCTTAGTACTGCACGTATTGATCTGAAATTTGAACATTTACTTAAGAGTTGCAAAAGCTTCTAATTCGCCATGTAACAGTTTTCGGTGCACATTACAGTATATATATATATTTCCAAAAAACTGCTTATTTGGATGTTTGGCCCCTCATAACTTTGCTAGGGGGGCTCCCATCGTTGCGGACTTTTGACGTCATACTAACAGCCACACGAGCTACCAATTTGCCTCAGACGGTTTCCCTCTAGAGGTTACCGTTATTAAAAATTTTCCGAGAAGCGGCTTTTTGTTCAACTTTGACCCCTCATAACTTCCTTGGCGGTTTACGGGTAAATAAGTCGTTTTGGCATATTTATTTGAAGTTACAGAAGCAACAAATTATTACAGGCTTCCATCCCGAATGCGTTCCCGTTATAAAGCAATTCACGAAAATACCGAAAAATACCGTTATTGTGCGTTTCGGACCGTCATAGTGCCCTTACTATTGCAGGCATTAATCTGAAATTCGGATATTTAAATAAGCGTTGTATAAGCTACAAACTCGCCATATATCGCCGTTTTCGGTGCACATGACCGTTATAGAGATATACCCAGAAAACTGCATTTTTGGATGTTTGGACCCTCATAACTTCCCTAGGGGGGCTTCCATCGTTGGGGACTTTTGGCCCGTTACTAACAGCCACATAAGCTACAAATTTATTTCAGATTGGTTCTCTCAAGAGGTTACCGTTATTAAAAAAAATCCGAGAAGCGGTTTTTTGTTATCTCTTTGACCCCTCATAGCTTCGTTGCGGGTGCCCGCATAGATGAGTTGTTTTGGCATTTAAGTTGAGGTTACAGAAGCATCAAATTGGTACAGGCCTCCCTCCCGAACGCGGTCCCGTTATGAAGATATTCACGAAAAACCGAGAAGTACCGTTATTGTACGGTTTAGACCCTCATAGCGCCCTTAGCACTGCACGCATCGATCTTAAATTCGGATATTTAGTTGAGCGTTGTATAAGCTACAAATTTGCCATGTAACAGTTTTCCGTGGACGTTACCGTTATAGAGATATTCCCCAAAACTGCTTAATTGAATCTTTGGACCCGCATAACTTAGGGGGGCTCCCATCTTTAGGGACTTTTGGCGTGTTACTAACAGCGACAAAAGCTATAAATTTCTTTGAGACGACCATAGAGTACACTCCCCCGTCTTAGCGCCATTCACGAAAAACCCAAAAAAACACCTTTTTTTAAGGTTTGAACCCCCATAGCGCTCTTAAGGCTGCACGTATTGATATGAAATTTGACCGCTTTATTCAAAACTACATAGACTACAAATTTTCCATACAAAAGCTTTTAGTACGAGTTACCGCTATATAAATTTTTGTGAAACATTATTACAAATACCGTTAGACCTCCTAGCACCGTTAGGAGTACCCGTACGTATTCGGTATTTCCATTGTTTATTGGAAAATCACAAGAGCTTCAAATTTGCCATACACGACTTTTCTGTATATGCTACCGTTATCGAGTTATTCAAAAAAACCTGTTTTCGAGGGTCTTTGACCCTCTGTAGCACCGCTAGCGGCACTCGTAGAGACGGGGACTTTTAGGGTCTTGTTTAGGACCTCGAAAGGAAGGCTCATGCAAAAATCCAGCTTTCCCTTAATTTTTCCGAAGAGAAATGCCAATTTTCCTGGGGTATTATGCGGACTTGTTTGTAAATAGAAAAATGATGTACTCTTAGTTTTATGAGAATAAGTGAAAATAGGAATTGCCTTGATTTTCTCTATTTTTTTTATCTTAAGCACAAAGATATTCATGTTCTGGTTATATCGAATAAAGCCATCTTCTATTAGGATTTGCAAACTAAAACTTTCTTTTTGAAAATTCTATTGCAACCCGGTTTTTGTAATATTTGATTACTGTAATCACCACCGTTTAATCTGATATTTCTGCATTTCTACGTTTTCAAAGAAAATTTTTCAAAAATCGGGGTTTCTCGGAGACGACGTAGAATGAGAGGGGGAAACAACAACCTCTCAACACATCTCAATCGGAGAGGACCAACTCCGAGGTGGAGTACACAGTTTTAACCAAAACATAGAGAGGGGAGGCACCACAACCTCTAAAAATTACGATGTGATCATATTCTGTCACATTAATGGTGGGTTCGAAAAACACCATAAACTGAATTGGTTCGGGATGGAGAATTGACGAGGATTTGAAGATTCACAAAAAAGTTCCTGATGTCTGCCAAAAGATTCGGTTCTGGATAAGTATACCTAATCCATATTGAACCCTGTGCGCGTTGAAATCTCCGTTTCTGGACGCACGGTCTTTACATCCGCTGCAATCAGCCTCAACAAGATAGTTACTATATGTATACTTTGCCATACCTCCAGTGGCTCCTTAGAGGTGTTACATAATATCGGGTAACAAAAACAATACACCGTATAATACCATCTTCTGGGTATAGGGTATCATAACAGGCGCGACTAAGGCCGCAAATGTTTCGTAACATCAAATTTCTAAGATATTAACTGCTTTTTTGTTGAGGTGTTGAGATCAGCAGCACGCTCAGTAGTGTTATTTATACAAATAGGTACTATTTTAACATCTGAGTGAGATCATAGTCCGTCACATTGGTCGTGAGTTCGAAAAATACCATAAACTGAATTGGTTCACGGTAGGACTCGAACCCAGGACATTGGGTACCGAAGGTGTGCGCACTAACCACAACACCAACCAGAATATTCACTTAGAAACATTAGATTTTCATTGCCGATAAGATGTAATAAAAAGATCAAGGAGGTTAGCATTTTCACCAAAAACTGTCCGGTATTCGGAATGGAGAATCGTCGAATATAGAAAGATTAAAAAAAAGTTCCAGAACTCTGGCAATGGAATCGGTTCTGGATGAGTACCTAATCCGTTGAACCTTGTGCACGTTGAAATCTCCGTTTTTGGCCGCACGGTCTTTACCCCCGCTAGAATCAGTCTCAACAAGCTATGTAATTACTACAGACTAGTATTCTTACAACGAATCACCCCCGGTGGCTTAAGCGAGATAATTAGATTTTTATGTTACTCGTTAACCCATTGGCCGATTCTGAAATTGGAAATTGTAGCGCAAATTAGCACTCACATTTGCTGCAAAATTTCAAGGTCCTACCTATTAGCGTTCGTAAGTTAGTTAGTTCGTCCAAACCGCATATTTGTGCTTTTCAGTAGAACTCGCGAACAATATTGCCTGGAAAATTCAGCGCCGTTGTAGAGCACTGCCGCGCCGTGGCCACTTCTGCAATTGTCCATCGATTACTCGATTTAGAAAATTTTCTATATGTCACATTCCTGACAGTAACCGTGTAATAAAATAATGTTTTTCTTTTGTGTATTTCCAGGAGCATATACGCCAATCAAAAGAGAGTAAGTTGGACGAAATGGGACGCGCTTCGGCTAAACGATCTCGAGAGAATCTGTGTAAAATTACACAACTAACTCCAAAGTAAATATACCAAAAAATTTATTTTCTATTGGTTTTTGCTCCTTTTATTTTTCAGTTATTAAATATCTTAAAATCAAAACCGTTTTTTATTAATTTTTACCTTTTTTATTTGACAGAGATAAGAGATCACAAAGTTCATTGCAAATCCTCGACGATGTTTCCAACCGATATTATCGTGAAGCAATTCCCATCGCTGTCCAGAATAGTAGATCGGACACAAAGAGTGATACTATCCTAAGACAACATCACGATATGGTTGTCCAGACTAGTTTGGGTGGTGACGATACGCCCGTCATGGATCAAAGTGGAACTTGTGAAATGGGCTGTCAAACGAGGTATGTACTGAAAATTTCTTGAACAATGCCTATAAGATGACCTACATTCAAATCCTCTGAAATACATAATATGTATCTCGAATCTTCGCCACTCGTCAAAATTAATTTTCTATGCATTGTCTTATGCTTGTTGAATCATAATGCGACTCCGATTTATCAAATAGCGCTTCGCGTCTTTGATCTTTGCTCTCTCCCTGTATCACTTATATTAATTAAAATTTCGATTAAAATAATGAATCACCCATTGTGTACACTTTTGTTCTTTGTTTTGCACAGAGAATCATTGTTCCAGCCCGTTCCGCGCCAAAAATCCAATACGGTTTCACCGCATCAATCGGGACTACGTTTCTCAACATTTGGCTACGACACGCCACCCACATCGACCGCCAGTCAATCCGTTAAGGGGCAAAAGTTCAGCGCGAGCAAAGAGAAATCCCACACAGCACCGACAACAATTGAAATGGAAGATCTGAGTCATACAGAAATTCCGGCAAAACCCTACGAAATTTGCCATCATCATCATCAACACCAGCAGCATTTACAACAGCTCCAACATCAGCAAAAACATCAACATGCTGCCGGGCCGATGTCGGGTGGCGGTAAGGGTGGCAAACAAAAAATGGAAGAATCCCGGGCATTTATCGATATTCGAAACTCGGCGCCGGACGTTATAATTATGACGTCACATTGACAATTAAAGAATTTTGTAGGTTTAACAAATTTTACATGTACTAGTAGTAGGTTGTCACGAAAATTGATTGGCCATTTCGGGAGAGTGTGTAAATTACATGCCTTCTTTGTCATATGATGATCGAGTGGCCGGAAGTATGTAATTTTTTTAATGGTGCTGATTTAATCGAATCCTTTGAAAGGACTATTTAGGAGAACGGTGTAAATTGGTTAGATGAATTTTTACTTCGGTTCAGAAGAAGAGCACCACAGGGACCATTGTTGTGAAGTCTCCGCGCATTAATGTTTTATTGTGAATTTCTGTTTTCCGTAACGGAGGCATTCCGGTAAATGCGCCTTTTATTTATAATGCAAAAGTGATTTTTGGAAATTAATGAAAATATGTACTTATATCTTTTCAATTTTATTGGAGAATGTTTTATATAACTGTTATCGACACACTTTCATTAGATAGTGAAATTTTCATTATTGCATTAGCATTGTTTGCTTAATTATTTAAAATCTCTTACAGTATTTAGAAGAACTGTCTAAATGCAGATTTTAAATTAATTAGAAAAGAGTAATATATTCATAACTTCATTTACACTAGCTGTTGAATTTACTGATTTTACATTTTAATAAAAAAAATTGCTTGACAAAATATTATGGCTGACTAGCTTTTGTACATACACTTACGAAGCGGAGATAAAAAAAATTAAATACTCTTGTCTGAATTAAGATCCGAAGACCTTTGTTAATTGAGTTTTCATATAAATTTACTTTTAATTAATTGTTTAACGCTTAAACATAAGTATGTACGCATACTGCCGCACAATTTTCAATCGATTTTTTTTTAAAGCTTTTTTTTTTATCACGAAAATGATATCATGGTCTTCATATCCTTAATTTAAGCAAACATCTAGCCGAAACTATGCTAATTTGAATGTATCCTGAATCGCCTTACAGAAATTGTTTTCATTCTATTTACTTGAATATGCAAAGGTACATAAAAAAAAGTTGCATCCATCACAACTTTGTAAATGTAAAATATTTTAATAATTTCTATAAGAAACTAATTTTAACTTTAAGAACGAAACTAATTAAATGAAAATTAAAATAAATCGATGCTTTAAATCAAATTGACACACGCATCCTCGATAAGTTACTCCTTTCTAAAAGGAAAACAAAAGTGAATGTGACATAAATAATACACACAATGTACCAAATTGAGAAAATTACAAGTAATAAAAAAAAGAAAATAAAAACTATAACCGTTATGAATAAGTAAATAATTTATAAATATTGATAATATGTAGTAAGAAATATTAACGTGAATAAGATCGAGTTGTATACAAAATCGTAATGCGTGTTTCAACTTTAGGAGTAACATTTTTTTAGCATAATATCCAAAAAGGTGAGTAAGGTAGGTTTAATTAGATACTTTAATTGCAATTATGGACGTCTGTAACTTTTGAACGCTCGTATGTAGAATCTTAACTCATTGCCGGACACAACGCCAAAATTTGACACGATTTGTATGTCAAATGCTCAAAATTGGACGTCTATAGACGTTCTGTCCGGGAAAGGGTTAAAATTATCAGCAGGGACGTGGTGCTCTACACGGCTGAAAATTTTGGTGTAATTTTTATATAAACATATATTCATACATTTCCATATAAAAACTTTATCAAATCTACACCAACGGACCTTATAAAAAGTATAAGTGAACTATATTAAAAATATAAGTATTCTGGGTAAAAATTTTACTCTTCAATAGTATAAAATTGATAAGCAAATTTATACAAACCGTTCGAAAAAAATAAAAAATGTAATACGAGTGCAGTAGGCTTCGAATCCACAATCCTGTGATTTGTAGCCAAGCGCGCTGCTCGCTGAACCAGACAGACTACAAATCAATAGACTTCTAGGTTGAATGGGTTTCTTGCGATGATAGTGTAGATTTGATAACATAGTAGGATTGATTCTACCCTTTTATGTTATAACAACATTCAAAAAAAATTATTCTATCCCGAATGGTGTAAAATGTATAATATGAAAAGGGTATTTGGATAGTTTTATTCTGTAGCGGATATAATTAATATAATTTTCGAATAAACTAAAATTATAAGTTGAAGAGGGTCAAATTTTATTCAAATTTTGGAATAGATAGGAGTTATATTATTTTATTTATAAAATTTACACCCGGTTTACCCCAAAATTTACAACCGTGTAGAAGATTGCTATTTTTCAGCATTTTCGGTCCGTAAATTAGTTCTCGTATTCGATAACAAGCCCGAACCCGTGTTTTTATTAGGTATTTTATTTTTGGTCAAATCACAGGCAATCAGAAACGGCATCAGATAATCATGTGCAAAATGCTTGATATTTGTCGTGCTCTGTGGCCGTGATGGTTCGGTCGCCACTCTGTGAAATAGACACTCATAGAGAAACGAGTTTCCAAACTCGGCACGACTCGTCGCAAGTTTATTATTCAGAAGAAGATGATAAGAAATATTCTTATCGTGGAATAATAAACTAACAATGCGACTAGGAAGTGGTATGGCTGACAACCGTATCACACTCCGAATTCAGTTGTCTTTGTAACGTCATCAACGCACCATGCTCCACTAGGAGTTACGGTAATCAAGAGAGAAAATGCTTGATTACAGGTTCACACTATGCTTATCCACATCCTAGTTTTTTTCATCAATGAAAAAGGTAGCTGCTCAAACAGATTTATCCCTCTAATGCTGGGCTCAAAATGAACGCTGCCATGACCATGACTTCAGGATAAATCCAAAGCGGGCAAACTGAACTAGAAATGTAATAGTAAACAGTAAAAATGTATATGCAATCCAACATTAACCCTTTTATATTTGGTGTATGATGTACTTCTTTCGTTTAGCTGTGCCGAAAGGAGCACGCACAGTCACTTTTTTCCTGTTCGCTCTCGTTCGAGATGTGGGGGACATACACATATGGCCAAAAAAATAAGTACACCCATACGAATTTTTCTTACCACCCTGTAGCCAAGTAGTTATTTGAGTAAATAAAATCATATGGAAAGATTTAAATACTTAATTGGTGAGGAATCAAATAATATGTAAATTAGCATATTATAATAAATAACAGCTTTCATATACCTTGAAAAAGTGCGAACTGACTAAAATAGGCTGGACAAAATAATAAGTACATGTCAGTTAATTTGATTAAAAGTGGTTTTAATTAAAATATTTTGTTCTGATTCAACAAGAATTTGATTTATTTCCTTATTTAAAAGTAAATGGTCCATTATTTTGAAAAAAGAAAAAAATGTTTTTGTTGGCTCTCTGGAGATAATTCTTATGGCATGTTCCTTCACATCCATGTATCCAGTTACTCATGAAATTTCGTATTTGGTCCTTTTTGTGAAAACTTTGTTACTAGTTCATTGATTCAACTCTCCCTAAACATTCTGGATTCAATTTGACTCTAGTAACAACGTGAAAAGCCACTCGATTTGGTTGAAGCGGATCCTTGACCAGTTTGTGAGGTATGGTTAGGGTTAATATCCTGCTGAAATCCCCATTTAAAGTGTATGGCCTCATCAGTAAAATATTCTGTGACTCTCAACTAACATTTCATATATGGAAATTGCTTCATAGTAATGATTATTAGGTACATTTGAACGAAACCAAACTATGAAAATTTAGCGATGGACTAAGTTTTTTCCGCCTCCCTGGGAAATAGCCAGTTGATGTACCGTATATCATGTTATCTTTTTCCTGGATGAAGAATATTACGATAAGAGTAGTTTCCAATCAAATTCATTACGATCTCATAAATAAAACAAAATATTCTGTGAATTTTTATTGTTCGGTCTGGAACAAAAAGAACTATCCCTACAAAATTTTCTTGTACTGTCAACACTTTTTGACATCGCCATGGAAAGTTCTAAACTTTTTACCAAAACTGCTTTACTTCTTGTATTCTCCGATTAACTTTTCAAAGGGATTCTCTATTTTCAATATTTACCGCGAAAATCATCAGTCAAGCCAAGGAAACTTTTTTCGCCATAGTGGTAATGAGATCGGCAGTTATCCTTAAGGCCCTTACATGGACCTAACCGCATTTGAGACTACTTTTATTTAGTTTTTAATGAATTACACAGTAAATACAACGTTTGGCTGGTTTATTTCGTTAATGAGAGAATAATTTTTCCATTATTTTATATTTTCGGAATCTAAACGTCTTTTTTCGTACCTACCATGCATTTTTCGCCCCTTAAGTATTCTTGTTTGTTTTTAATTTAACGCTTGTTGCATACACCAATGAATAAACAAACAAATCCTTACGGAAAATAGCAAGTTGTTGTCAAAAATGTAAAAAACCGATGGTGTACTTATTATTTTGACCAAGCTGAAAACCCACTTCAAAGCTAATATCGGGAGGGACTAAGTTAATACGGGGATGCCATTTAGTTTCTCGGTTCCGTTGGCATTGTTGTATCCTAATTGTTGTAATGGCTATCTATTTGGAGTAATTCAATTTTAAAAAGGATATGAAAATTTGGCATAAAAAAGTACATGAGGGGTGTACTTATTTTTTTGGCCATATGTGTACTTCCATTTCTGTTACGGTAGGGCTTCCCACAGTAATAATGGAGCTTGGCCAGTGGGCACAGCCGGGAACTGGAAGGCCTACATCAAGAGGAATATGAACAGATCTTTTGAGTGTACGAACGGATTTATTTAAGATAGCTCTACTAATGTAATACAGATGGGTCCTGTTGGCTCGCCATATTGATAATGGGCTTTAACCGCCCGAGAAATATATTGGTTACTAAACATATTAAACACTACAGTATTTTTCGTGAACCTTGGATATTAGGCTGTCCTGTTCTATACTGAACAGGTGATTCTGTAAAAAGGAATAGTAAATAGATCTTATCTACACTCTAAAAAAAGATTGTAAATTTCTAGCAGATTCTGTGTAAAATGTGTGTAAAAGCATTGTAAAATTAAACAACAGTGCAAAAATTACACATTCTCTTTTCGAGCATTATAACATGTTTTAAAGTAAACTTACACAAATATGAGTGTTTATATACTTTTCCATCAAATTCTGTGTAAAATTTACGACGAAATATTCACATTCAGCCGCTGCAATAAAATTTGTGTAAAATTTACACAACATTCTGTTGAAAAAGACACAGATTATGATGATTTTCAAATGTTTCACCAATTATGATGTTCTTTTGAAGTTTACACCAAAATAATTGGAAAACATGAATAAGTTTTCCGTATAGTTTTCATATCACAGTTGCTGTTTCGCTGTTTCTAGTGGTGCAGACATATTTTATGGGCGCCACAAATCTTCTGATCGATTGAAGTGATTTTTGGATTTCGAGATAAACTGGAAGGTGTATGTGACCCAGTGCCGGATTAACCACGTGGCAGAAGGTGGCAAAGGCCACGGGCCCCGCGCTTTAACCCTTTCATGCCCAAATTATGGATTTTAAGCGGAAAATTTTTCTAACAACATTATGTCGTTCAGTAGGCATCTTTTATGATATTTTCTTGAAAAAAAAATTTTTAAGCGCTATAGTTAACAAATTAGAGCATGATGCCATATGGCATCATTGGGACTGAAAGGGCACTTAGCAATTTCCGTGTGAAAAATGAGATATTTGGTCGGCAAAAATCCTACATCGGAAATTTTTTTGCGGAATGGTTGGTGACGACCCCTAGATTATGGGAAAAAAGTCCCAACCGATTGGGGTCCACAACCTTAAAAAAGGGGGAAATGGGGGTCATTTTTCGGTTTTTTGCGAGTATTTCAAAAACGACAAAAGATATAGAAAAATAGTCTGAGAACGAAAAAAACTACATAAAATTATCTTTGCAATGATATATAACACATGAAGGATCTATTCAATGTTTCGGCGCCAGCTTAAAAATAAATTAGAACTTTTTCATTTTATACCTTTTTTAAAAGCCCCATAACTCTTGAGAGAATGTTAGTTCAGCCGTTAAATTTCGTACAAGTATTCACAATAAGTTCAATATTATTTTGGGAGAAACATTGAGTCGCTCCGACCAACGACCCCCATTATCCCCCCATTTGAATTTGGCGAAAGGACATGTCCATAACTCCCCCCAAAATTAGAGCAGAGTGCTAAATTTTGGTTTATTGCGATTGGAGCTCATAATCACCCCACCCACCAAAAATTAGATCATTCGGGTAAAAACTAAGGGTGTCTTCCATACAGCAAGCAACTAGCATTTATATGAATAGGGTACTTCCTGATTTGCCTTTCACGCCCAATGATGCCATATGGCATCATGCTCATGCAAAACCACTTTATAGGGTTTTCCTAAAAAAAAAATTTAAAAATCTTTTGATTTTCTCTTAAAACAACCTCTTTACAAAATAAAATGATTTGCATAAAATGATTATTATCAGGAAATATGGGGAAATGTATAAATCAGTTTTTCGGCTTTACGACAATCGTCAAACCTTCTCTAAAATTTCATTAAAAATAACATCCCAAAACTAAAAATTTCACGCTGGAAAAAATCAACCAGGTATTATTACACTATTGGGAGAGTCTAATATCACACAAAAAGTTAACCCTCGGATGGTTCAGTGGGGTCTGACAGACCCCAGAGAAATTTAAATCTTAAAATTTTCATAGAAAAACTTGTTGAATGGTATTTTGATGCATATGTAATATAAGTATGTGTCACATACGTTCATATAAGCATGAATTTGTTTGGATTCGTGATTTTGTTAATAAGTTATAGCACTTTGAAAGTGCTCTGGGGTCTGTCAGACCCCACGAACCATTTACGTATGTCTTTTTTACAAAAGTACATTTTTCGTTTTGTGGGAAATTTTCAAAGTATGTTATTTGGCAAACGATAAAATGTAATAATAATAGTCGGGAAGTGTTGAAACATTGTAATTAGAGTACATTTGGGAAATTAGATATGTTAATTTTGAAAGAAATGGAAAATTTAGGGTGTTTTGAATTAGGGGTTTTTTAATTTTTTACTCAATCTATTCAAAATTATGCCGTTTTTTACCTAGTTTTCATTTATGAGGATCTCCTTTCAATATTGTGTCATTACCTTATGTTTTTTAAGTCAAGACATAAATTAATGACTTTTTGAGCGTAAGAATTAGGTGGGTATTTTATATAATACATAAAGCTTCCCCAGCGAACTTGGCTGTACACTTCTCGATCCTCTTCTAAGAAGGAGGAAATCATCGGACAATATTCCCCGAAGCACAGTGCAAAATATTGAAGACATTTTGTGCATTGTTCAGCTTGCCCCCCCCCCCATGGGGGCTGATGCCCCAGGACCCCTAATAGGGTCAGATGGTCCCCCAAAGGGGGAAAGATGTTTTCTATGCCCACGAGCAAATGATCGGAAGACAAAATACAATTGCAACGAGTGTAAAAAGCCAATTTGCGAAGACCATCGAGGAAAAAGCTGTGAAAAAGAATGCTCTAAATATTGACTAACTTTGGATCCCGATTTAAGAAAAAATATTAACCTTAGCTAAAAAATGTTGATGTACTTATTTTTGTTAATTAGTATTTAATACGTTTTGATTAATAAAAATAAAATTTTGGTAAAATTTTAGTTTTTATATTGATTTATTTGTGATAAGTTCAAATTACCCTCAAATTTGACACCACCTAATTTTTTCTTCCACATACTAAAAGCTACTGTCCGAATTCCACTTTTTTTATATACCACTTAATCAAAAGGCTTCACATTTACTTCTAGTTCAAACTAATGTCGCAAAAAAGCAAAAATTTAAGTTTTAGAGCGATTTTTGCCTTGGGGTCTGTCAGACCCCACTGAACCATTTACGTATGTAAAATTTACCTGAACCATCCGAGGGTTAAAATTTATTTCTTACATTTTCTATGAAAAATCATTAAATTTCATGATGCCATATGGCATCATTGGAAGCGAAAGGGTTAAGGGGCCCCGCGTTTTTCTCAAACAAAAATTATAACAACCAAGATATCAATGAAATTTTGAAAAGCCAGTTCCTTCTAAATTGTTATAACAGGTTATCTATCGTTGCGCAGGGTGTTCCAAAATTATAGCAAGGTTAATATTGCATAAAAATACAGAAATATTTCTTTCTAATTCATGATGGCATTCCCGTAAACCCACGTCCACAGTGTTCCAGATTCACTTCCAAGCGGGACATAAGGTTTTTGGCAAATGTATTTGCACACATCCATCGAATTTAGAAATTGCAATTGTATCTCTCATTCACAGTGGCGGTACCCTTTAAACGTTTTAAAAAGTGTTTACCTGTTTAAATATGATTCAAAAATTTTGTTTTTCATTTAAGTGTGTAAGATTTCCAAGATTTTTATTTTAATTAGTAAAACCGAATAAATGTAGAAGGTGTTAACTTAAATTTGGCCATCTGGTAAGCGTTAGAATAGTAGTATCTTTATTGTGGGCATTTTTAGCTAGATGTTTGGTTGTAACCTTTTGTGAACCTGAGTAACCCTGAATAGGGACAATAGGAATGCTATATTAATAGGCAACACTTTCAAAATGAAATATTTTCCCAACTTTTCATTTCGGAAAATGTTGAATTTTTAAATTTTCAGAGGTCAACCAAAAAGGGACATCTAAAATAAATTCTTCTTTATCGAATAAATATAATTTATTTACAAAAAATTACGGTCTTACTAATAACCATAAAAAAAAAAATCTTGGCAAACTTACATAAGCCAATGAAAAACATTTTTGAATCTTTTTCAAAACAGATAATTTGGCCCCTATTTTTCATAATGCTTTGAGAGATATGCCACTGTGCATGAGGGATATAATTGATATTTCCATATTCTATTGATATGTGCAAATTTATTGCCCATCAAAATCATCAGTGATCGCATACTCACTCTTTTGATTTTTGTCCCGCTAGCTGCATTTTAGTTTGATTAAATTGTAAATGCAGAGAGTTCACAAAATAACGAGCACAACGGCTTATCATTGATTCAGTGCTGACTACATCAAGAACTATTGAGAAGTGTCGCTCAGTACTTAGAAAGACGGGTCGATTATTCAACGTTACACTATGCTGGATACCGGGCCATAGTGGCTTTGTAGGTAATCGGAATGCAGATGACTTGGCCCGACATGCGTCAGAAGTTAACGTTGAAGACGGTTACGCCAACTTGGAAACACCTATTGGAGCTTGCTCACTGATAATAGACACCGCTACAGAACGCAGGACCATGGGTTGACTTGCGCAACGACGATAATGATCTGGCCAAAAATAGATAATGTTCGTTCTACTATGCTTCTTTCCCTTGACAGAAAGCATACTCGCAGTGTAGTCGGGGTAATAACAAGACACTGTCCTATTGGTGAGCATGGTAGAAGACTCCAAATTCCTCACAACGACTTTTGCAGAAGTTGTGATGACGAAGAAGAAGAAGAGAGTGTGTATCACTTTGCCACTGTTCCACCCTGGCTGAGAAACGAAGGCGTTTTCTGGACTCAAGGTATTTTTACGATACCGATGATATTCGGGATGTGAGCCCAATACTGCTCAATAAATATATTGTTAGCACGGGCTGGTTCCTAGCATAGGCATTTAGTATGGACACATGATTCTCTCGGTGGTATAACAATGGACCACACTCTCGTCTAAGCGTGCTGGTAGCAAATCTAGCGGCCCCTGTACCTAACCTAACGACTTATCAAACACCGTACCTGTAAATACCATAAAAGAAATTCTTTTATTGCACATTCGTCGTGTATTGTAAGGCTGCATAATGCTGATATTTGCTAGCTGCTAGCCGCTTTCCTAAACCCCTTGATTAATTACTAATACAACCGAAGTCGAAATATTAATTTTTAACCAATTTATTAGTTTACTTAATCAAGGTTCCATAGGCCCCGCGCTCAACATTTGCCACGGGCCCCGCGCTTGCTTAATGCGGCACTAATGTGACCATCCAATTCAATTTTTTGATCGGACGTGTGGAACGTAGTGCAATCTGTCATGACAATCATGAGTGGTTTCAATTGCAGATTTTTTAACATAATCCGGTGGCCATTCTTCATGCTGTATGGTTGTGATAATTTTCGCTGTGTCGTGTTGTGTTGTGTGGACCGTGAGACTCATTGCAGATTGCGCGAGAAATTGCATAATGTGTTGGCTGTACGGGCGTGAGTTCGATTGTGTGCAATCGATCAACTAAATGGGGTACCGAAAATATTTTAATTTCGCTTTATTCTGTGCAAAAAAAAAACAGTATTTCCAATCAGAATTCTTCTTCAAGTGTGAAAAATTACTACATAATGATGTAAAAAGCCCCCCAAAAAGTGTGATTTTACACTTCTTGTTTGTAATAATTACACAAAACAGCGCGATTCTGAGTCAGATTTAAAATATAAATACTTCCACAAATACGCAAAACTACACCCCTTTAGATGTAGTATATTACAACATTAACTATGTAAAGTTTTAAAATACACTTCGTTGTAATTTTACCCTGTAGATAGATGGTTTTCATGTGCCATTTATAATCAGAGTAAATTTACATGAATTTTTTTTAGAGTGTAGTCCCGTCGGCTGTTTAGTCCTATCATAGACCATTGTCCGATAGCTTGAATGTTTGTTTACTTTTCATTTCCATGGTTACGCCATCGTATGAAATTACGTAATGATTCTACTGTATATGCAAACTAGAAAAAATCATTACGCATTTTCATATGATGGCGTAACCAAGCAAAATATGGCGTAACTATTGAAAGTAAACAAGCATTCAATTCAATAAAACGCCGTGTATTTAATATTATTTGGTGTGCTGCACACGAGAGCAGGAAAAGTATATGCTTGCCTACATTCTGCATCTCTCTTGATTACCGTAACTCCTAGTGGAGCATGGTGCGTTGATGGCTACCGTGGCTACAAAGACAAATGAATTCGGAGTGTGATATGGTAGTCAGCCATACCACTTCCTAGTCGCATTGTTAGTTTATTATTCTACGATAAGAATTTTTCTTATCATCTTCTTCTGAATAATAAACTTGCGACGAGTCGTGCCGAGTTTGGAAACTCGTTTCTCTATGAGTGTCTATTTCACAGAGGGGCGACCGAACGATCACGGCTACAGAGCACGACAATTCTGACATAGGCCGTATGAATACTAACGCTGGAAAGAGAATGGATGCAGGAGCAGCAACGATAATGCAGTCCAATGCAATTTAAATGAGTGCGGTCATGTTAGCAAAAGCTATAAAAAGATTTTGCTGCCAACATGACGTCACCCATTTGAATTGCATCGGACTGCATTATCGTTGCTGCGCCCATTATATTTCCAGCATAATATACCAACGCCATCTAGATACATCAAGGCCGTAACTCAGCTGTTCCATGCCGTCATAGTTTGCCTACTAAATTTTGGATTTACACGAACAAACAACAACAACAAGCATATGACGTCACTAAAAGGAACAACAAAACAGTGCAAATAGTAGGCGAAAGATTTCTACATTGCGGCCTTAATATAGAGACGGCGGTGATAATACTCGGACTAGGACTTCGCAAAAAGGTTAGTACTAGTACTTGGCAAAATTAAAACTTGAAAGGAGCCCGCCCAAGAATGGTTCCCTGATTTTTTCTAAAAGTACTCCAATTGTCCCACTCCATCTAATTAGCGTAACAAGCACTAAAGTAATTTTTGGTCAGTGATTCGTCAGACCAATGCTAAAAACATTTTATGCCTGTCCCAGAATTATCCCCTTTTCTCGGGAAATACACGTCAAATCGGTATGGCAAAAACTTTAAGGAAATATTGGGACGCTAGTTCCAAATTTCAGGTCAATAACAAGAAAGAAATTTGGATTGCTGGCCCAAGAGTTGTAACCCAGTTTTTTTACGGAAATAACCGTCGAATTATAATGGTGGAATAACTAACGCTATTTTGGGCAGCTGATTCCAAATTTTAAGTATGTAAAAAAAATGTGTGTTTTTCGCGTCCTAGAGTGGTATCCCTCTTCATGCATGCATATTCCACAAACTTTACCTGTTTCCTCCATCCGCCGGTTCATTCATTCAAATGCCATAACTCTTTTTTTCGAAGACGCAAAAAACGAGTTGAATGGAATGCATGTCTCCACAAATGTTAGTTCTTTCTCACATCCACTGATACCATGCTGTAGTTCATTCGAAACTTTAATTCTCAATCCATCAATACTAAACAATTTAAAATTTATAAAAAACACCTACACCATAAATAAAATAGGTCGAAAAGGATGAATTTTGTTTCCACAGGAACACAAATAGGCAATTATAGCTTTTATTCATACCATACTATGCCAAATACGATATTCAACTAACACCCCGACACAAAATGATATTTCATATTCGGAGAGAAATAACAGACTTTTGTCTTTAATGACAATCGAAATACGATATAACATCGTATTTCAATATACGAACGCGAGCATGTAGTGCAGTCAAAATATCCCATTTCAGGCCTCCAAATAGAAAAAATAGAGTTTGTGTTTTTTTGTTTGAATTTTTTTGGTTTTTGAATCAGCGAGCTCCCAGGAATCTAAAACTCATTTTGCTAAAAAAAAAAAGGATACTCTTTAATCCTTGACCGGAGCATGTGGGGTATCAGATCAAAGAGGACGTCGAGTACATTACATATCCGGTGTTTGTTTCCTGTTTCAAGGACCCTCAACGGAATAAATCGAGATTAAATGTAAAATTATTGTGTTTTCCGTGTATCTTTCCAAAGCCATAACTACGAAAAGAATTCAAGTTGTCACTACGTTTCTCACTTTTCCGAATTTATAATAGCTAAAGATTCTACCATTAAATTTGCTAAGAAAAAAATTATCGGAAAGCTCTGAAAATGGACATTAAAGGACACTAATTACAAACCATGATCGAACGTGAGCATGCGGGGTGTCATATCAAAGAGGACGTCGAGTGCATTGCTCATCCGGTATTTGTTTCCTATTTCAAGGACACTAAATGGAATAATTCGGGCTCAAACGAAAAATTACGACTTTGGAAGGATACATATACGAGAAACACGAAAATTTTCCATTGGGTCCCAATTTTCTCCTGTGGGGGTCCTTGAAACAAGTAATAAATACCGGATATGGAATGTACTCGACGTCTTCTTTGATATGACACCCCGCATGCCCACGTTCGATCAAGTTTTGTAATTAGTGTCCTTTTATGTCCTTTTTGAGAGCTTTCCGATAATTTTTTTTTTAGCAAATTTAATGATAGAATCTTTAGCTATTATAAATTCGGAAAAGTGAGAAACGTAGTGACAACTTGAATTATTTTCGTAGTTATGGCTTTGGAAAGATACACGGAAAACACAATAATTTTACATTTAATCTCGATTTATTCCGTTGAGGGTCCTTGAAACAGGAAACAAACACCGGATATGTAATGTACTCGACGTCCCCTTTGATCTGATACCCCACATGCTGACCTCCGGTCAAGGATTAAAGAGTATCCTTTTTTGTCCTTTTTGGGACCTTTCCGATCAATTTTTTTTTAGCAAAATGAGTTTTAGATTCCTGGGAGCCCACTGATTCAAAAACCACAAGAATTAGCCTTACTCTATTTTTTTCTATTTGAAATGCTAATATGACTGCACTATATGTTTAATTTTAAATGTTAATTTATATACATATTAGATTTGTTGCTTTTGCTTTTTTGTAATTTCTTGACCTTTAACCTTCCGTTAGTCGCAATAAAAAATGTAACACGAATAGACGCAATGCATCTATTAGATGCCAACTTTGTCATCCTGCTCTTAGGTAATGAATATCTTCATAAGGTTTTTTTCTTCATTATCTGGATATTTGAAGCCTTGTCATACCAATAGTCAATAGCCAAAGATGAAAATCGGGTCTGTTAATAATATTTTTTTTGTTAAGAAAAAGTCTTAAAAAAATGAGATTTTTTGGAATTGTCTTACATAATTTTATTTTATTTTACAGCTTTCTGAGCATAACTAAATTTTAAAATAGGCATCAATGGTAAAACAAAGGTGTAATAGTGTAACTCTAAAAGAATTGCACTTGTAGTAAATATTTTTTTTTTATCGTATACTGATGCGCCTATATCAATTACACGTTCAAATCAGTTACACGAGTGCTCGCAATGCATCTAATAGATGCTCGAGCCTCCTACGTAAAGCCAAAGGACCCCACAATTTTCACTTTCAGACTAAAATGCTTCCGTACTCGGAATACGAAGCTACTATGAGTTAGAAAGTGGAATTCGCAATAGAAAAGAAGTTAAGGTAAAAAAACAATACGTGGCATCTGTCAGATGCATTGCGTCTAACGGAAGGTTAATTATAATTGTACTCAATTTTGTTGCTTTTGCTATGTCCTCTTTTTTTAATCATTTAATTTTACTTATACCGTCCGAAATGCATACATGTTTTTTAAATTACTAAAAATAATTTTTAATAAAACGGCGAACTCAAATTAAAGGTGTTTTTAATAATTTACTCAATAAAAATATTGTGGAGTTCGCGATTTTCATTTCTATATCAACAAACTAATATGGCCTTAGTATAAATTAAGTTGTAAACCCCTGGCTTAGCCCCAATCTATGGTCTGTATAGCAACTAGGGTACCACTCCATTGCAAATCTATAGTCTGTTCTTTCGCGTAACAAAAAATAAAATCTTTATCCTTATTCATTGTCAGTGAACAAAATTGTGCGGTTACGGAAATTGCTCTCAAAAAGCCTATCACTTATTTCTGAATAGGACCAGGATATGTATGTACCTGAAGTCACGAAGAAAGTATCAAACGTTCAAACCCCATTCTTAAATCTTCGGTAGATTACCCAAACACTAAGTGGTAGTACGCAATCTACACAATCGCCTGGTGACTTAGGAAAATCAACCAAATTCCATTTCAAGTCCTTGGAGAAATCTTTTCCAGCCACGTCTACATGTGTGTTGTGCACCTCTATATGGTTTCTAAAATCGATTCGTGTGTAATCTCACCCACCATAAGTGTGTATCAAAATGGTTCACATTACCATCTTGGGGTTGTCACTCGCCTCCCTATACTATACACTGAATTCAATGTCTCCACTCTACTCCGCATGGAGAGTCTATCTCTATGTTGCTACAAAAAAAAAGGAAGTGAAAAGTATACGGTAAAGGTAACTGGTAACCAGGAAGCGTGCATATAAGAGAACCGAGTACACTTCACAAATGCGTATAGTGTCTGTCTGATAGATCCTTGAGCCAGCAGCATATGAAAGGATAATGCTCTATTATTTAGTCATA
Source organism: Microchrysa polita (assembly GCA_949715475.1). Lineage (NCBI taxonomy): Eukaryota > Metazoa > Arthropoda > Insecta > Diptera > Stratiomyidae > Microchrysa > Microchrysa polita. Next base: position 86,646,266 of record OX454417.1, read on the forward strand.
AGAAGCAGTGATAACAATCACAGCCGCATGATTTTCTTTGCATATTGCTCCCAATTGCGAACAAAAAGCAACGACAACGACGATGGTGAGGCGTTGTCCCATCGCAATTCGGAGCAGAGATAGACGTCACATACGTATATTCGAGTATGTGAGGTGGGCGATGGAAAACTTTATAAGTCGTGACATGTAGAGAAAATGCTATTGGGAATTGGGGACTTCTTTCAATGGCATCGGGAACAGCTCAAGTATGTGGTTCTGATTTCAATGTTCATCGAGACGGAATCGCACAAGTGATTTTCACAATATACCGAACAAATAAGGATATGTATATCTGTGCCAGAGTAGAAGTGTTTATGTGAATTGAAATTTTGCGTAATGATGTGGTATTCTCGAAGGATTGAAAATGCGCCATATTTTGCAGTCATAAAATATATGTGTGGCTCTTATTGACATTAAAAATTTATTTTCTCGCTTTATCACTTCAGTTCTGGATAATTTGATGACATCTACCATAAAGAACCCCTATCCATTTAGAAAATCGTAATTCTCATAGCATTAGAAGTTTTAAGTCGACCCTCCATAGCCTTCCACATCCTTAAGCATTAAATTCGCCATAATATCCATTATTAGCTTCGCATTTCACACGAATACAAAGACTTTCACGTCCGAGCCTTATTTTAACCCTGACTCCCATTGTGCGTCTTCTATCCATAGTGACATCCTCTCGCTTGTAAGTCTCTTGAAATTACATCGCCCCTATGCCAGCAGGAATTATTAGCAGTAAGGACAAAATTATGTGCTCAACTGAAATTGGCATCCTTCGCCAAAAGAGAAGAAGTTTTCGACTCGAACATAAACCATTGGCTTAGTGTTCTATTCAATTGTAGACAAAGATGATTTTATCTATTGTTAGTGACAGAATTTACTACGGCCATATAGGTTCTGCCCACAATGAAACTAAATACCTACCTATTGTCAAAGCAGTCAGTCAGTGCGAAGCGGAATATCGAGTTCGAGAGTGTGGAGTGTAAAGCTGTAAAGTAAAATACAAACAATTCGCTGGACGAGACCGGAATAATTCTAAGATGTCAAGGATTAGTCGATGGGGTTTTATTCAGAGAGCGCCAATTGAGTTTTCCGGAGGAAAAGTGGTAAATTGAATGTCCGTATATGCCGAATCAGATTAGGGACAAACGTGACCCGAAAATTTTTAGGACTATAGTTTTGAAAGATTCTTAAGATTCTTAGATTCTTAAGATTCTTAGATTCTTAGAGTTTTGTTTGCAAGAGGGTATGCACTTGTTTGTGCGAGAAATCGATTGGACTCGTAATAAATTAATTAAAAGGAAAGCAATAAATTTCTGTTTTAGGAGCATGTACACATTATTTGTATTTTTATCTGAATGTAATCTCTGGTGCATACTTTTTTTTTGTTCTTAGAAATGGGGGGCGAACCATTGATTTACAATGCACGCAATAACACCATACAACGGAATCTCACTTGACACTGTGCATATGCAAATTGAACTGCATTGAGGTGAAAAAATGCAGGTGTGAAACCAATAAGGACGCGAGTCGCGAGCTCGTCTGCAAAGGTATAACGACACGACGATATGTCGTTTGCTGAGTAGTGTGTTTCGAGTGCTTTCACCTACATTCGAAAATGATGCACATTTCGATAATGAACGGAAGACAATTATATATCCTTGCTCCTGATGACATACATACAAATGCAGATGACTGTCGATGACTTCGCTGCCTCTGTTTTCCGAATATGAGCAGGATTCTAGATGAACCTCTTCACATCTTGGGGAAACCATTATGTAGTGAAACTTTTACGAAATCGACGATTTATGATATTGCGTGAAAAGAAAGATGTAGGTACTTGATATGTTTTCTAAAGTATGCAATTCAATAGTTATGCAGCATTTTTGCAGGAAAGTTGTTGAATTTAAACACAGCCAGTAGAGTTTATATTTAATAGAGGTTTGAGTGCGTATTTATTGTTAGTTGTTGTTAGATTATTCAATTATTATTTAACCCCAATTGCTTAATTACAATCACGCGCAAACTAAAAACGTAGTGCTTGTACATGTTCTATATTACATAATACATACATTGTTCTTTTTTTTTCATTTAAGAGCCTAAAATGAGTCCAGAGATATGAAATGTGATTTTAAAAATTCCAGAAATGGGTTTTTTGATTTATACGCGAAAGACCCATGTTTCGGTATTCGCAAAACGCTTTTTCCGAAATGGAATTCTGTAATAAAATAATTTTGTGGAACTGTCCGTTTATTAGAGACTCGCCTGTTGAGAAAAGGCATAAACTATCCTTGTCCGGTTAGTAAAGTGTCCGGCTATTGAAATTGATTTTCCTATTAAAACATGTGAAAAAACTTTGGGGAGAATAAAAGTGTCCGTTTAAAAGAAATGGCCGGTTATTAGAAGTGTCCGTTTCGGGAAGTTCGTTTGTACAAATTTGTATAACCGTCACTATGTGAAATTGTATATTAACTTTGTCAAGAAGTTTGCAAAGTACAGAAGTGTACCGAAGAAAATCGATTGGGCGATGTCCGTCTGTCTGTCCGTCTGTTGCAACGCAAACTAGTCCCTCAGTATGCATACTCCAGCGAGTTGCCGATTTAGAACTAGTATTACATGGCGCGCTGCAATTCTCATCAGATTCGATACCGGTGTATTTCGTGTCCTATACAGGGTGTCCGGAAACTGCCGCATAAACGCACCAGATTGTGATTCCTCATGTGATTTCCAGCAAAAAAGTTGTACGGAACATACTCCCTCAGCTTAACCCTTTAGCTGCCACAGGCATTTGAAGACTTTTGAAAAAATCATTTTCTTGCACGACTTAAAGCCTAATATCTCCAAAGCTAGACCAGCTAGAATAGTGAAACAAAATGATTATTACAGCCAACAAATTCACCTATAAAATAAAACTAACCAAACTAAAATCGGATATGAGGTTTGGGTTTTACAGAGCTTCAAAGTCAAATTTGCGTAATTTATATTAATAATATAATAAAAATAATATTTTTCCAACTCAATTTCTCCAACTACTCCCAGGATGAGGTGCTTGTACGATTCTTTTAAGATTGGCGCATAATCTTACAATCATATCCTTTTTACATCATTTTAATCTAGCTCCATTACTTCTAACAGTTTTTATACGTTAACCCATTTTCAACCAGCGTTGCGTATGCGCAACGTGTTTTTTAGCATTTTTCTTGAATTTTTTATGATAGGTTAAATGCAGTTTTATTTTAAACGAACTTGTTTTTATTGGAGTATGTCCCCTCGACCTTTAAAAAATATGTTTTTTTTTACATCCTCCCCCCTCCTATGACTCCATAACTCCCTACACCCCCATTCACCTCTTTAGTCGATTTTTTGAGCCTAAAAATAAAATAAAAAAGTTTTTTAATTTAAAATTTTAATACATAAAAGTAATAGATTTCTACCCAGTCTATCGACGAGAGTACACTACATTTGCGACACACCTGGGCCGTGCTACACCGCGGTTTACCTGAGTGTTGCGCAAACGCAACACTGGACGAATCATGCATTATTTAAATTTGACATTAGTTGACCGTTTTGGGGTATATAACCTCAATTTAGAGCGTGATTTCGTATTGACCGGTTGTTTGCTTTATTCGATGCTGCAATTATAGTTATTTTCAGATGAAAAAATTGTTATCGGTAAATGGTTTATAATTATTTTGGTGATTAAAAAGTTTTTTTTATAACTTTTTTTTTTGGAAATAATGAATAATTCATCATGTCGCGCCGTAAAGTTTTGACTATGAAAGAAATCGAAGAGATAATAGAAAACTGCAGTGATGACGAGGACCCCATCGATACTGTTACCGTATTGCCACTCCTAGTTTACACTGGCGCAGCTGTAGGTAATTACAATAAACAAGGGGGCGGAGATTTCAGTAACTGCGGCGCGGAATTTTGATGATGCCATTTCATTAATATTGGCCTGAAACGATCGAATCTGCAATCCTTTTCCGCTAAATCGTAACTGTTCTCCAGATATTCAATGTCATAGTTTGACTTTTCTATGAAGCTAGTTAAGTAATTTGGTAAGAAAAGAGGGATATTTCCGCTTTACGCATTGGGGAAAGTGTTCGATATCATCAAATTGACGTTTTAATTTTAATCAGTGTCGCTAGAATAGTAAGTCTTACCAATTTGGCAAAGATGTGAATAATGAGAAATGTCGAAATATATTTGCGAGCAAGGCCAATGAAATTTAAAAAGTTATTTTCGGTGCAATGCTATTGATTCACATCAATATGTAGTAAAAATATCCCCAATTTCCCATTAAAAACTAAACTACCCCATATAAATATCAAACTTTGACATTGAATATCTGGAGAACCCTCCCGATTTCGCAAAAAAGTATTGCAAATTCGTTCGTTTTAAGCCAATATTAATGAAAGGGCATCATCAAAATTAGGCGTCGCAGATACTGAAATCATGCCCAAGTCGGCTTAGGCGCTGATGTTGTTCTTCGACTTCTAGCAAATGTGGAATACCCAATGCGCCACATTGTATTTTTTGACAATTTTTTCACATTCTATAATTTGATGTGCCTTTTGGCTGATAAGCGGCTCTGTGCGACTGCCACTGTAAGAAAAATCCGATTTGGGGCGGCCAAGCTAAAAACTGGAAAATATTTGAAAAGAGGGGACCATGGTTACACCTTTGATCAAAGCAACAAAATTATGCTCTGTAGATGGCGAGACAATTGTGAGGTAACAGTCTGTACAAACTACGATCAAGTTGAGCAAATGACGAATGCTAAACGCTGGAAAAAGACAACTCATGAGAAAGATGGCTCAGTAAAGGAAGCTGGAAAATATGTATTTTATAAGCAGCCATCATACAACTAAATATATAATAAAGGAATGGGAGGTGTCGATTTACATGATAGTGCTATCAAAATGATCGCAACAACATTCGCTCTAAGAAATGATATTGGCCGCTGTTCACATCCACCATTGATTCTTCTATTGTCAACGCATGGAATTGCATTGTTTCGCAGCCAAAAAAAAAAAAGAAAAAACCGATTTGCCAGAAGGAGTTTCGTGGTAAAATCGCTAGGCTTCTTCTTCTCACTCCAGATGACACAGAGTTTTCAACTGATGATAACATTGTGATGAAAGAACCAGATCCTGAACACCGTTTGAGTCTTCCTCGTGTTAGTGGTCAACAATTTTCGGTTGAAGTTCCCAAAATGAAACGTCTTCGTTGTCAAAAATGCAAAAGTCAAACGATTTAAAAGTGCCAAAATTGTAATATTGCATTACACCCTAGTTGTTTTGACGAATATCACAGTTTTTTTTTTCAAAAACTATGAATTTTTATTTGGAAAAAAATGCATGATTCGATCAGTGTTGCGTATACGCAACGCGCTTTTCCGGGAAAACTATGGGTCGGAATTTTTTTTTTTACATGAAATTCGATTTCCGTGGGTCCGATTAACCATAAAAAGTATGCTCTTTTCTTTCTTAACTAATTTTAAAAATTTCTGGTTGAAAATGGGTTAATTGTAGAAAACTAGGGTCAATTTTACCTCGAATTCATACAATTCAATTCACACTGCCCCTAAAGATCTGCAATTTGTAAAATATATTCAAATTATGTCGATATCGAGCCAAAATTAACCCTAGTTTTCTGCATTTAAGGTTCTAAAGCTGTTAGAAATAATGGAGCTAGAATAAAATGATGTAAGAAAGATATGATCGTAAGACTATGCGCCAATTTTTAAAATAATCGTACAAGAACCTCACCTTGGCAGAAGTTGGAGAAAATTGAGATGAAAAAAAAAATTGTTTTTGGGTTAAATCACGCAAATTTGGGTTAAGCTGAGGGGGTATGTTCAGTACAACTTTTTCGCTGGAAATCAACTGAGGAATCATAATCCAGTACGTTTATGCGGCAGTTTCCGGACACCCTGTATAAGAGGATCGTACACCTTTGCCTGATTGAGTCCGGTAATACCTCTCCTGGTATTACATGACGCGCTGCATACGTAGAGGCATCTGATGAGAATTGCAGCGCGCCATGTAGCATGTAATACTAGTTCGAGACCGACTCGAAATGCACGTTGTGTGCCGCAACTCGCTGGAGTATGCATACTATTATGCTGTCTCACTATGGGCAAACTGGACGGTGGATAACTCAAATCATTTTTTGAGCGTGCAACATCCACCGTCCAACAACAATGTTTTTGTTGCTTTGTTTAGTCCCTCAGTTTTGAAGCTATCGGGCTGAATAAAAAAACAAGTTTCCTTTTAGTGTACACTGTATATATGTCAGAACGAATGGAATCGGACCATGGGGTCATGGGGCTGCCTCTGAAAATTAGGTTCTTCTAAAAACATTTTTTTCTTTATGTACCAATATTAACCAAACTTCACCCTGTTCCTAGTAAAGCCTCAAAACTTAACTAGGAACGGATGGAATCGGAATATTACGTTAAAGGGCTGCCATACAAACGAACCACCGAAAATTAAGTTCTTCTAAAAAAAACTTTTTCATTTTTAATCCGACCTTAACCTTCCGTTAGTCGCAATAAAAAATGTAACACGAATAGACGCAATGCATCTATTAGATGCCAACTTTGTCATCCTGCTCTTAGGTAATGAATATCTTCATAAGGTTTTTTTCTTCATTATCTGGATATTTGAAGCCTTGTCATACCAATAGTCAATAGCCAAAGATGAAAATCGGGTGTGCTAATAATATTTTTTTTGTTAAGAAAAAGTCTTAAAAAAATGAGATTTTTTGGAATTGTCTTACATAATTGCAGTTTTACAGCTTTCTGAGCATAACTAAATTGTAAAATAGGCATCAATGGTAAAACAAAGGTGTAATAGTGTAACTCTAAAAGTATTGCACTTGTAGTAAATATTTTTTTTTCGTATACTGATGCGCCTATATCAATTACACGTTCAAATCAGTTACACGAGTGCTCGCAATGCATCTAATAGATGTTCGAGCCTCCTACGTAAAGCCAAAGGACCCCACAATTTTCATTTTCAGACTAAAATGCTTCCGTACTCGGTATACGAAGCTACTATGAGTTAGAAAGTGGAATTCGCAATAGAAAAAAAAGTTAAGGTAAAAAAACAATACGTGGCATCTGTCAGATGCATTGCGTCTAACGTAAGGTTAACCAAACTTCATACAAATGCGTTCCTAGCAAAGCCTCAAAATATATCTAGGAAGGGATGAAACCGAAACACAGCGTCATAGGACTGTCTTGCAAACCAAGCTCTGGAAATTAGGTTCTTCTATGAAAACTTTTTTCCTTGTGAGCCAATCTTAACCAAACCCAATCAAATGTGTTCCTATTCCTACTAGTAACGCCTGTGGTAAAGCCTCAAAATATATCTAGGAATGGATGGAATCAGAACATTACGTCATAGCGCTTTCATACAAACGAACCCCCAAATATAAGTTTCTAGTAAGAAAAACTTTTTTTTCTTTTTTAATCTTAACCAAAATTCCAAAATTCAACACGTCATAGGGCTGCGGTAGAAATATTTTAACACAAAGGAAGCATAAGTTTCATTCAGATGTGACGGGTATTCAAATTTCGGCTGCGCCCGAAATTAGCCTCGGTCTCGTTTATAATTAATATTAATATTAGACTTTTATCGGACGACAATTAAGTTCGTTGCCTTTTGCGCAGTTACAGATTCACTAAGAAAATCTTGTTTAGTTTATGGATTTTTTTTTTGACACATATTCTGCGACAACTGTGTCGGTTGATGTATTTTCTTAGACTTTCACAGAACGAAAAAAAAATGTATTCGGATTCTCCCCGCGTGTTAGTGTTATTGGCACTGTAAATCCCACCGATTGTGCATCAAACATAATTTGAACCATAAAAAGATAATATTCAATAAGTGCACTGTACAATGTTATTTTTTTTACAAATTTGATTGTTGCTTAAGAAGGTCGTGTTATTATCCATATTAAAAAAACATTTCTACCGGTAATGATTAGCAGAAATCAAATATTAATTCAAAATCGTTGCATTATGTGATCGTCTTCAAGACATCTAGTTTATCGTATTAAATTCGATCATTGATAGAAACCGGTTGGTTCGTGGCTAACTTACTCACAGGTTACATTATGCGTTTTCAAATCAGCAACATCTAAACATTCGTAAAGTTACAAATTTTATTTTATTTTTAATAGTTTTAATTTTTAATAGAAAAAGAACCTATTCCTTCGTGATTCACATTCTATCATTTTGCTTAAGTTATAATGTTTCCTATTTGTTAAGTGATTCTTTTGAAGTTTTTAAATTGACCCAATGGCAACAAACGGTAATATTTTCATTGACCTAAAATTTAGTAATATTAACCAGAAAATCTCTATATGAAAATAGACGAAAAGCTATTGAAGCCAAAAACAGCATTCCTCAATTTAAAAAAATAAATTAAAAAATACAAAGTTCTTTACATATTTTGGAAGAATCAGTTGCACTTGTTTGCGTCAGTAGTGTACCCCTAATTTAGGATGTCAAGAGCCGCCACTGACATGTATCTTTATAGAAATCAAGAAAGAATTTAGTTGGGAACTCATAAAATCAGATTTCCACTTCAAGCATATGTAAAAATTAGGCATCGGTGAAAATTTCAGGACCCTAGCGATATCCTGTCGAAAAATATGGCCGATTTACACTATCATGGAGGGGTCGTTTGTATGGGAGGTAGGGGAACCCTTGGTCCGATTTGGCCCAATGCCATCCAAGCTTTTATCAAAACAATCATCTGACCAAAATTTCAAAACGCTAGCTTCATTATTTCGGGAGTTATCGTGCGAACTGACAGACACGGACGGACAGACAGACGGACATGGCTGATTCGAATCAGGGACCGACCCTGATCATTTATATATATATATATACTTTGCCATACCTCCGGTGGCTCCTTTGAGGTGTTACATAAATCGTCGTAACAAAAACAATATACCCTATAGCATCTTATGGGTATAGGGTAGAAATATATCAATTTCATTATCATGTTTATGCTTTCGGCTTTATTGGGCTTTTGTTTATTAATATTTATGTGTGTAGATTTTTTTTTGGATTTTGGTTAATATGTAGGTATTACATTTTAGGTTAAAAAGTGTCTTTTCTCGCTCGATGATATTACGATATTACGACGATGTTAGAAATATTTGGACTAAACGTAAAATCGATACTGACTGAAATCGTTAGCATAAAATTCAACCGTATTAAGAACCATGGCAAGTGCGTTTTTACAGGGACCAGAGTCTGGGGATCAGGAACGCAGTCACTAGAACTGTCCGCCTTTCTCCAATTTTCGTCTTCTTCGTCAATTCAACAATTGAAGATAGCAGATAGTGTAGGACGAATGGAAAATTGACACCTATTTAGGTGGGGTTTGCTATCGTCTTCCCATTCAACATTATGAATGTTTTGTGAGCTAAAATGTATGGTTCCTTATGTTTCTGTGAAGTGAGATTGCCTGTTTTAATTTTTTAACGATTATTAAACTGGCTAAGTTTTTTATTGTTTGATTTCACAATTGAAAAATGAACACTAGTATTGCAGGACCTGCTCCTGCTTACACAAAACACCTCACTTTTTCATATAATATTAATGAAATAATAATTTCCTAATCTCTCGCTTTGATCTAAGCCGTGGCCTACCTAAATCATGAACAATCAATGCCATTAATGACAGGGGAAAATGGCAGTTGCAGAAATGTGGAGGCGATAAAATTAGTACGGTTCTAGCCGCCCTACTGATTTCGTCGCCTCGTGTCTCGTAACTTGAACGATCTTACCATACCGAACTTGAATCGTTGGCTGATCCAGCACAATGGCCGAAAATTCTAGGCGTTCAGTTTTAAGAAGCTGTCGCGAAAACTAAACCAACGGAAATAGAAGAAATATCAGTTCCACTTGACAGTCAGAACAGACACGTTTCCCTAAAATTAACTAAGAGAAAACCAGAGAAGAAATCAAAAGGTGGTGGCTAGTTTGCTAAAAAAGCACAAATAAGGCGTTTTGCTTTCGGTGGAAGCGAAGTCCGCATTTTCAGCAACGATCTACCAGGGCTGGAAGCATGTATATATGTATTATGTAATTACTTATGTCCTGCGGCCTTAGTCCAATGTTGGATTGTCGCGCCTGTTATTTATTTAATTACTTATGTCAATAAATTTCTTTTTTTTTATTTTCGTTACTTCTATTCTGTTACAATTTTTTCGTGTATAGAAACTATAAGGGGCGCTTCCTTCAAGTTCGCCCCGGGCACCATTTCACCAAAAGCCGGCCCTGCCGTCGTTAAGTCATATGTCTAGACTCGAATAAAGGTGTTCTATTGTATTATATTTGCACTGTCTTTCAAAAACTAACAAAGAGACAGACGGGCATCGCCCAATCGATTTCTCTCGTCACATCGATAAATTAATAAATACATATAGTGTACTTTGTACAGTCGGAGTTGCTTCCTTCTGTGCATTGCAAATATCATGACAAGGTTGATATACCCTTTCCGAATATGTGAAGGATATAAAAAAATCACTCCCTTTGTAGGTACTAAAGCCTTAGAGAAAGCATAGCAACCCATGCCATGCGTTAGTCCAGAGTGGCTATGTGCTCATACAACCCATATGTGTTTGACTCCAAATTTATTACACTACACTCCACGAAATAATTCAAACGTCAAAATATTGTCGATGCAATTATTAACCCTTCTGTCGCCGCCTACGAGCTATTATGCCTGAGGTGTAGCTGAATCTTCTGTGAAATCAATCTTATTTTTTGAAGAGGTATAATATTGGTACTAGAAACAAGTAACATACTATGTCTTACGATGATACGCGCGCCGTTTTTTAGTTTCTTTAGACATAGTTTATATTTCCCCGAACGTTTGATCGCATTTGTGGCCGTCAGTTCCTTTAAAATATATATGGAAAGGGGTTGAAAACATTGTTGAACGATATTTTTCATCAAGATATAGTACCAATGGTCTGTTTAGGTCTATGTGCCTATGTGCCAATAGAAGGGTTAATTATCAAGTCGGCATTTTAAGAGAGTAATAAATACTACGCGGATTTTATATTCTCAATTGTAAACAAAAAAATGACAATTGAATTAAATTTTCACACATACTATGAACTGCCATAGTGTGAAAACGGTGCCATTTTTATTTTCTGATAGCCACTCTGTACTAACGCATGCTTTCTCTAAAACTAAAGCAAACGAACTTCCTGTTGATTTATTTTTTTATTTTCAATAATTTTTTTACGATGTTATCTATAAATGTAATTTCCGTATCTTTCAATACGTCCACTTGGCTGAAAGGTACAAACTTGCATAATTAATTACGCACTTCGCTGAGTAGGTACTCGTTCAACGAAAGAGGCACTTCTGCCTTTTATGTTTTTCATTTAGTGACTACACTATACTACTTATGCGATTCAAAATGAAATTTCCAATCGACAGATATGAAATTAACTCAATATACTTGTTTCGTAGATATACAAAATGTATAACGAGGATGTTCAAATTCAACGAAATAAAGTTATATTCAATAAAGGAGGGTGAGTATCTACCTTCTTATAGTACGCGTACGTACAGAATGGTATTAAAATACTGGTATAGTGAAATTGAAATATTTGTGGAAAAATTTTATGCTGAATTTTTACTGGCAATTCAATTCGTTTATTTATACGGAAGTAAAATAGGGTCATTGATAAATACATACATCCAGTGGTATGAAGTCTACCTTTGGTTGTATCGCAATGTTTTAGTTTAGATATTTGTAAGTACTATTAAAGAATTTTAACACTGCTACAAATACCTGATCATCATTAATTAATTTTTTCACTTGTAACAAAATTTAAATGAAATTCTTTTATTTCGTCTCATCTTTAAAAGAAACAAAGAAGCTCTCCTAAACCACGAAGCCTTACAAGTGTTCGCGACTCGATGGTCAGACGGTTTCTGTCGACAAATCACAAATCAGCCACCGCGACTTTATTATCCTCTTGTGAGCCCCCTATTCTTCACTAAAAGCTGCAAGTATGTATCTATAGGAGTCTCCCAGAAATAAATTTTCCTGATATAAACCTCGCATTATACGGTCAGTATGTACTCCCAAAATATTCTACACAAGCAAATATCTATACAAAGCAAATTTATTATCAGAATATTTTCAACAATATTTTTCCTTTAGTATTTGCCTCAATAAAATGATAATAACAAAAACGTATTCACATGTAAAAGAACCTCTTGAACGTGAAAAAAAATTATATTTCTTTTTCATCACTTCATCTTCACATCATGCAACGTGTCTGTTCGTTTCAGGTTCAAAGGATCAGATTATTCGCAAAATTGGACAGGTAATCGAAACTAAAAACGTGAGAGGAATGATCAACCTTGGTGTGGGGTATGTAGGCGTATTTCGATATTTCCAGCACCCGTAAGAGACGCTACGACTGCGGCTATTGTGAAACACACATGAAGAATAATTTCATATTTCGGGGCTTTTAATGTTCATTTTAGTATGGATGATGTGAACCGCACATCCTGCATTTCATTCGTAACATTTATAACTGTGTTTTGTAATGTATGGCAGGTGTTTGCAGAAAACGATTTCATTTATCCACGTTTTTTTTTTTTCCGGATACAAGAGTCAAGAGTGTCAAGTCAAGTTGACCTCAATATGTCCCGCAAATATGAAAGTTTGAATACATATGCAAATCTTAGTTGCCAGCAAAAAAACAAGCTAAACTACAGAAACAAAGCCCAGGTGCCCTTTATGGGCGGCCCACACAAAAGACGAACTCTGCTCTGCCTGCACACAGTTGAGTCGACCGACTCTCGACGAACGTCCTGAATTCATGACATTATTTCCGTTGAAAGTAAAATCGACATCTATCCTGTCGTATACATTCAAATTCAACCATTATCCGCATTGATAGCTTCATTTTGTAGAAGGGACAATCCTTCTATTCTAAGGAAGCCAGTACGCCATTACCCTCAATAACCACAGCTCGAAGAGGATTCATAACGAAAGTTGTGCCATGAATGGGAATATATGTACGTGTTTTTTTCTATCTGCGGTTGTTGGATTCAGCTGACATTATTACTTGCTCTATCTATATGGGAAAGTAGTGTTGGTGGGCTTTCAATTTCAAGCAAGGATTCTCTTTTTGTTGTTTATTCATCATGCAGTAAAGTATGCTAATATTCATAGTATGGCAAGTTGTAGGTATTATTAAAAAAAAAAGAAATGTAAAATGTGATCACGACGAATGGGAATGTACGGCTTTTGGAGTCGGTGATTTAATTTTGCTGAATGAGATCCATGTGATGCCTTTTCAAGTAAATTTTTGGTCCGGTATTTATTCTAAAGGTTGTTTAATTGATATCATAAATTATCATTCAGACAGTTAAAATACCTTGCATAAATGCAATTACGTTCACATTAAACGTAAATGAGCGATGACGGGATATAACTACAATTTATTTAACTTTGTCCATAAGTATACAAATTTTCTTTTATCCATTAAAATAAAACCCTCAAAATATCATTCATTTGGATAAATAATAAATTTTATCCGTAATTATATCAGTTTTAGTTTATATGGTGTTCGTAACGTTCGGTGTTCCATGTGTTCGGTGGAACACGGGCCCCCAAGCAACCGGGGCCCCCTAGCGTAGTTACGAAGAGCATTAAATTTTGAACTTGTAAGTTCTCTTCTTTACTACGGAGCAGCTTTAACCGAGAGTTTCAAGGATGATTGTAGTGATGTGATGAGTTAAGAGGCCCGGCAGGTGTGACTGGCTCGGCACCGCCTAGAGCTCCTACGGCCTCTTAAATTTGTCCGCCCTGATTCAATTCGGAATATTTTAAGCGGAAGCCTCGCCTCGTGTAAAATATTGAAAACAATGCAAAAATGTTGAAGTGATTCGAAAGTTAAACATTCAGCGTAAAAAATACGCACTTGGCGGTCTAAATTCATGAATTTTAGTATGTATGTAGTAGTGTAGTCATTACATGATTTCAAATTGCAAAATGTGAAGAAGCATTTTTTTATGGTTTTTATACTTTTTGAGGTGCTGAGCTCGAATCTGGAGCTTCCCATCAAAATTTCAATGCGAAAAAGGGCAAAAAAAAACTTCAAATTTTGTTTATGTTTTTTTTTTGGATAATTACTCCGAAATTGTACATGAACTTGTTAGAGAAAACATGACTGCGGGTCCATTGTCTTCAAAATTTTGCAATCAGATGTACCTACTACGTTTATTACGTACGCACTAACTACAATATAGGTGAAAATGTGGACTTTGATAAGGTGGACGCCTAGGAATTTTAAAATGCGGTTTACAATAATGAAAGTAAGTTAAAACACTGGCATGCCGATATTTGAATGAGACGAGGACCAACAACATTTATACAGCTGCCAGTAATTTATTTATTTATTTATTTAGGATACCAAAACAGAAAAATGTAATCTATAAACGGTACAATTTAATAATTTCACATTCAAGAGTCCGAATTCAGATACTGATCAATAAACAATTAAGGAAATGCAACTAATGTAAAATAAGAAAAAAAAAAACAAAAATTAATCAAATAATATAAAAGGATGCAATGAACAAATATTAAAAATCATCAAAAAGTCTGTTATTAATAGTTTACTGTGTAGTACATTAATCCTTAAATGCATGGGGTCTGAACCCATTATCGTAACTGATCTCCCCTTATGTAAAATCGGTCACTGAACACGGAATCAGCCTTCATTTTTTCAGAAAATAGCCCATTTTCCCAGAAAAGCGAAAATAGTAGAATTTGCATTGTGTACCAAATATGGTACGCCATGCATTCAGGCCATATGTTGTTAAGGAAAGACATTTTTCAAATTTTATTTAATCTGCCTCTTACTTTAATAGGAACAGTACAAAAAAAGAAAATATGTATAATGATTATTGAGAGTTTTGATCGAAATTATAGTGGAAACTCGATATAATGAGCTCCTCTTCATTGAAGAAAAGATGGTCAATTCTATTGAAATCGCGAATATTCAGTTTTTTTAAGGGAGCTCGGGTAGGTGCGTGATTAGTTTCCTATTCCTTATTGAAATCTGTATCGACGCCTATTTGTGACATATCCTAGAAGTTGATGGAAAGTGGAGTTGGTCTTACTAACCATACATTGCCAACAAACCAAAATTTAGCCATATATTTTGATAGAATACCGCGAAAACTTCAAATGTGTGTCAAGTGGTAGCTGTTGGATGTCCTTATAAAATATTAAAAGTGCGTCAGATCCGACTCATATACCCCTTCCTCCTCTACCAAAAAAAAAAAAGCATCGATTATTTTGGGCTTTGCGTGATGCCGTCTAGCACTGTACATGGGTGTGACCCATGTGAGAAAAAAAAATTTGAAGTGAAAAAACATATTAAAAACAAAATATGTACACATCAATAAATCATTTTAAAAACAAATAGTTTTACATTAAATTTAATATGATTCACTTTAATGATCTGTTCAAAATTGACTGAAACATCGATTTAAATGTATTCTACTTTGTTTTAAAGTTGTTTCATTTTGAAGGCTGTGTCCGTCACATGTACATAAGCCCACCACTATTTTGTTCAGTGCTAGTAGTCTCTGATAGCTTAGGTCACCTTAGGTGTAGGAAGGAAATAGGACTACGAAACGAGAGGTACTCGGTTCGATTCCCAGTAGAAGCAAAGTGAGAAAAAAAAGTTTTTAAAATATTGTAAAAAAAAAATAAATGAATAAAAAATAAAAAAAATAAATAAAAAAATAGAAAAAAAGGGAAAAAATACTTTTTCACTTTTTTAATTTTACAATCAAAACATTTTAAATTTAAAGTGAAACACTTTTAAAATAAAGTGAAATCACTTTGAAAATAAAGTGATATTCAATTTTGATTTGACATGCAGCAATTTTAAAAGTACAAGAATCACTTTAATATTTCCACTTTTAATTCAAGATGAAACATTTTTGAATTAAACGTAAACGTATATGGAGCCAAATCATATTTGAAAATGTTTGAATCATAGCAATTTTTTTTTATTTTATAACGATTTTTTTCTCTGTGTATAGGGTTTGCACTCATCATAGTATTAGCGCGACTAGAACTCGGTCTTGTTATAACATAAACCTTTTATATAATAGTTCGTTATAAACATGTTCCACTGTTAACCTTCAAGCGGGCGCGCGGGCGGTAATTTACCGCCCTGATCATATAAAAACGCATAACTTTTCCCCCGTTGGCCGGATCGAGGTGGTATTCTTAAGTCATACTGTTATAGATACGATACAATAACATTTTGGGGAAATTTTACCTTTCATGCCTATCCAGCGGTCATCAAACGTTCGGGGATTGTATATTTTGGTATATAGTTGTGCTCAAAATGTGTGTGCTCTGTGTGTAAGAGACTCAAACTTTATTTTGTTATATAATTTTTTTCTTTTTTGTAATGAACATGGCGTACTGGACATTTGTATGCATAAAATACGGTACTCACCTGATCTATACCGCCTGATACCATCTGTAATAAGAAAAAGACAACCAATGAGCCTGCAGTTACACGCATTGAAGATATTAAGTTATTTGAAACGAAAACAAATAATAATTCAAATCTTTATGTTGGCCCGGCCAACAAACAGGAAGAAGAGGAGAGCGAAGGAGAACCACTTGTCGGCGTCGTCGTCTCAGCATCGGTCATCGCAGCATAGGTCATCGGCTTCTCGTTGTATCGGTTGATTCTGGCTCAGGTATTCAAACGGCAATGCGAGGTAGACGCAGTATGGATGTATCGGTTGATTCGGCTGCTTCTCCTTGGTTCAATCCCACTTCACTACCATCCTCAATTCTTATATATCCAGAAGTAAAGCCTTTCTACCTAAGGCACACAACTTCTGGCGAAAACATTCTCATTCGGTATTCTATGGTAGACTGCGGAGGGGGAAACCACAACCTCCTAGCTAATACAGAGGGGGATCAACTCCGGAACGGAGCACCGCGCCTCTACTCACATTTCAGAGAGGGGAACACCACAACCTCTCAAACACACAACACGAAGAGGGGAGACACCACAACCTCTTCAACACGTAAACTCTGTGCAAAGAGGGGAACACCGCAACCTCTCGAATTTACCACAAATAGAAAGGGGAGACTCAACCTTTCTACGAACTTCAACTCAACATGGAGAGGGGAAACACCACAACCTCTCCAAAACGTAAACTCTGTGCAAAGAGGGGGAACACCACACCCTCTCGAGTTTATCACAAGTAGAAAGGGGAGACACCACAACCTTTCTACGAACGTCAACTCAACATGGAGAGGGGAAACACCACAACCTCTCCAAAACGTAAACTCTGTGCAAAGAGGGGGAACACCACACCCTCTCGAGTTTATCACAAGTAGAAAGGGGAGACACCACAACCTTTCTACAAACACAACGCTGAGAGCGGGACGACCACAACCTCTCAACGACTCAATCGGAGGGGACCAACTCCGGGGTGAAGCCCACACGGCTCTAAACATCTCACTGAGAGGGGAGACACCACAACCTCTCAAACTATCATTTCTTTCCGGAAAGGGGGAAACCACAACCTTTCCATACAACACTCACTCAATACTGAATCTTAGAATACCTGTACGTAATTTTCGGTGCTGTACACACAGCAAAACCTAGTCCGCCATCAATCAGATCTCACACAATAAGTATAACTACAATACAAGCAACTACAAGCTCAGTGTACTCACCTACGCACAACGTTTTTTCCTACCGATTCCTTGTTGTCACCGCAAAAGACGGAAAGAAGACGATGGGACACCTTAGCAGCAGCCAACAACTATCGAATGTGTCGTGATATCTTGAAATGGATTTTCTCGCGGCACACTTCACAAACACCCCGGAAATACACTTGATGCGAAACACGATCGTGTGAAATAAACTTAATTCTACGCGTCGATTATTATTCGCGTAATTTGACCACAGAAATATAGCAAAACCACACCAGGAACTTAAAAGCGCTTGACGTTCCGCTAGGAAAAATGACCGATTCTATTTTATTTTTCAGTTGTCATTTAATTTCATGGCCTACTATGAAAATACAATCATACAAAAACACCAAGCCTCCTTCATGTGTAATATCACTGAAGTGACATGCTTCGCTAAAACTGCTGAATTTGTTTTATTGTTCACCAGATAATACTTTTTATGATGATAACTTATTTGGGACATGCTCTTCTTTCAATTTATCATAATTATGAGAATGGAAGTTGTACGGTTGAGCGCAAATGGAGGGGAAAAGACGAGGGCGGTAAATTACCGCTGCGCGCCCGGTACTGTCACAAAAAATGCGCGCCCGCTTGAAGGTTAAACGTATATCTCGAGACTTCTTTTGACTTATCATAGCTCATGAGATTCCTTTCTTGAAAAGTGTACCGATTGGATTGACTTTGCTTGGATATGAATATGGAAATGAACTGCTGCCTGATTTATATATAAATAAATTTGTGCAGGTCCCAGGACATGTCTATAAGAATTACATCCATGTAAATTTTTTGTTTATCGAAAGTGGTACTCCACATAGTCTTCCATATGAAATGGTTAACCCTAGAGGCACATTTTCTGAGGATCCTGACCGTGGACTTCCAAACTTGTCATGATCAAATGGTTTAAGAAATTGGATATAAAGGCGCAGCTGCTTGAGTCCTGGTGAAATTCCAAGTATCTTATTAAAGTGTTAAGTACGGAAGCCCGCTTTTCAGTGGCGTGTCTTAAGGACAAAACAAAAGATGTGAAAAAAATGTTTCAGTACAGTCACTTGCCAGCTAAAAAAACTGCGGAATTATAAGAAGCAGCTACAGAAACGCTAAGCCTTGACTGGTGTGCTATAGAAAACAAAAACACAAAAGCGATCCTTCTAAATCAACTATGACAGCTCCGGCTCCTTGGATCCTGAACAGGTCTGATTAACCTAGCTTTCCTAAAAATGGCAGTAAATGTCCTGGAAAAAATGATCGGTGACATAATTTGTATAAAAATTTAGGTTATTTGGACCTGTTCTGGGCCCAATAAAACGCACCATCATGTCAAATGATAATTAAGATTTTATAAAAATATCCTACCCTACCCAAGACTAAAGGAGAATAATTTCATCAACTAAGAACGATGGGAATGTGTAGATATTTTTGAATATGCCCCAATGCATGCATGCACCATATATGGTACGTTGCAAAATTGGTGCAAACAATATCTTTAGTGACTTTTTTTGGTCAAAATTTGAAAAGAATCTCAAGAACACGTTCCAATTTACTCACCAATATTTTTCCTTTTCCAAATAACGATAAATTTCGCCAATTTTTTTCGCTCGAAAAAAATAGCTTTCAAAATTTCACAAAAAATAACATTCGTCCACTTTGACGACGCACAGGCGATTCAAGGAAAGCTTCAGGAAGCCAAAATGAAGTTTATGTGAAACCTTTTTTTGTCTACTTTAAGAAAAAGTAAAAAAAATCAAATCAAAATCAGAAAAAATATGAAGGTCCAAATTAAAATTCCCCTCATTTAAAATTTTTTTTAGATATAATGAAAAAGTTATTAAAAAACAAAACCGACTGATTATTAT
Source organism: Microchrysa polita (assembly GCA_949715475.1). Classification (NCBI taxonomy): domain Eukaryota; kingdom Metazoa; phylum Arthropoda; class Insecta; order Diptera; family Stratiomyidae; genus Microchrysa; species Microchrysa polita. Next base: position 86,665,970 of record OX454417.1, read on the forward strand.
TTTTGTGCTATTCTGTAGTAATGTAAAAGCCAAATGGCTAAGGCAAGCAACCACGAAAATTGTCAATATCGGTAATAAGGAAAGTGCATATAAGTGCCGTCGATCCGTCAAAGTATATATGGAGCAGGGGGCGAAGCCCCCTTATTTTTTTCAATTTTTAGGAAAAATAGTTGAAAATGAGGAAAAAAGTTTTGTCGCAATCGAAACTCCTGCTAAATTGCGTTCACTCCTTATGTGGCATAGCGCATCCAGAACAAAATTCAGGAGTTTGCGTCTTGATAAAATAGTGTGTCAGGTATGGCATGTTCTACTACGGTAAGCATACCCTGCCCGGAAATCTTCATTTTCTGATAATTGGCCCAAATTGGCTTTCATCAGGCGAAAAATTGAAAGGTTTAAAATATTTAAAATTATTTTGAAACATGTCCCAAGCAACAAAAAAAGTCGATCTGAGGCAGATATTCGGGGAAGTACTGATAAGAAATCAACTCTGTCAGTCAGGGTTTCGACAAATAGTTAATATTCACACCCACGATGTGTCATGGGAACAGATTTAATACAATAATTGTTTGCAAACTCTGTCATTTACCAAATTCTCCTTCGGCGTGATTATTTGCTACTGGGAAGTCCGAGCATTTGACAATCCTATTAGAAGCTTAAATGTTTTCAAGCAGCATTTTTTTGGGCACTGATAGTAAATCTGGAACCAAAAATTTACTTTATACAGGGTGGGACTGTGAATTTTTTGAGCGGGATTTATAAGGCTTTAAGGATATTTTGGCGAGGAAATAGTATGCCTAAAAAAATACGCACATATTGCTATATTAGGCTCCTAGCAGTGTGATTATGGCCCAGTGGAAGACGAGGGCTTGATGCAGACCAGGTAAACCTAAGTTATCAAAACCCTCTTGGACTAAACCTAACTCCTCTTTTGTCGCCGCTTGACCCTGTGGGAGCACTTTTCAGTATTACTTCTCAGTGCAACTTTCAGCTAATCAGCCATCACTAGGGCCAGCAGACTTACGTCTACGCTCCTCCTTCACTAGCTCCATGTGAATTATAAACGAGACCGAGGCTAATTTCGGGCGCGGCCGAAATTTGAATACCCTTCACTCTCCTCGGGCTAAAAGTTTTTTGGGGTGAACCTATGACTTGTGTTTAATCCTTCCCCATTCTTTTCCTTCTGTTTTCGCATAATATTTGATATTGACAAATTCTGTGGCGTCGATAAAACAATATTTGTGTGAGGTTTGGTTGGAATAAGTGGTCAAATAAAAAAAAATATCTCAGAAAACTTTATTGGGGGGATGCGGGAGCATGGCCCCATAGTACGATTCCATTTGTTTTACTTTGTTTTTTTTTTTTTTTGATAAAGACGTATTGAGGTTTTTTTAAATTGGTGTAGAAAAAATGTTTCTTAGAAGATCCAAAATGGGGAGGTTGGGCTTGTATGGTAGCCCCATGACTCCATAGTCCGATTATTTATGGCATCAATTGAAGTGCACTCTTACGAGTTTTGGTTGAAAGTGGTGCACAAATAAAAAAGTTGTTCGTAGAAGTACTCAATTTAGAGGGTTGGCTTTGTATGATAGCCCCATGACCCCATCGTCCGATTCCATTCATTTTTACACATGTTTTGTGGCATCAAATGAAATGCACTTTTATGAGGTTTGATTGAAATTGGTGGACAAATCAAAAAGTTTTTCTTAGAAAAACTCAATTTGGGGGCTGGGTTTGTATGACAGCCCCATGACCCCACAGTCTGATTCCATTTATTCTTACATATATTTTGTGGCATCAATAGAAACACATTTGTGTGAAATTTGGTTCAAATGGGTGCACAAATGAAAAAGTTTTTCTTAGAAGAACCTAATTTGGGGGGTTAGGTTTGTATGGCAGCCCGATGACCCCATGGTCCGATTTGATCCATTCTTACATATGTTTTGTGTTATCAATAGAAACACATTTGTGTGAAATTTCGTTGAATATAGTAAACACATGAAAAAGTTTTTCTTAGAAAAACCAAATTGGGGGGTTAGGTTTGTATGGCAGCCCCATGACCCCACGGTCCGATTTTAGCGATTCAAACATACAAACTGCCTGCAATGAAAAGAAACATGTGTGCAAAATTTCAGCTCGATAGCTTTTAAACTGGCCGAGTAAAACGCGTAGCAACAGACGGACAGACGGACAGGCGGACAGACAGACAGACGGACATCGCCCAATCGACTCAGCTCTTCATGCTGATCATATATATACATATTTTATATGGTCGGAGATGCTTCCTTCAATGCGTTACAAACTTCATGACAAAGTTAATATACCCTTTACTCTGCGAGTGAAGGGTATAAAAATAAATAACAGGCGCGACAATCCAGCATTGGAATAAGGCCGCAGGATGTGTTAGTGACACCCTATTTCCAAGATCTTATCTGCTTTTTTTGTTGAGGTAATGAGATCAGCATCACGTTCAGCAATGTTATTTATCCCGATAAATGGATACTCGTTTAACATCTGAGTGAGATCATAGTCCGTCACAAGCTCGTGAGTTCGAAAAACACCATGATCCACGGTGAGATTCGAACTCATGACCCTGTGCACCGAAGGTGCGCACACTAACCGCTAGACCAACCAGACTACGTGAATTAGAGATGTCAAAAAAAGTCAATACCCGTTACCTAAGTAGTCGTTACTATTAAATATCGGAAGTAACGACTACCGAGTACAAAAAGTAGTCGTTACATACAAGCAAAGCAATCTCGTATGTATGTACACAGGCACAAACGCAAGAACCGAGCAGAGCGAGTAGTACACAGTCTGATATCTAGTCTCAGGTACAAGCGCAAGCACAGTGTGTTATGTACTCTAGTACATAAGTACATACATAGTACAAACGCAAGCATCGAGTCGAGCCACAAAGTTGGACAAAGGATAGTACTCAGAAACTCTTTCCTGATCATTGCACAGGGTGGTCAGCGATAACCGTCAACCCGGTTGTTGGCCACATCAATTTCACAATCAACTTCGTACTATTTTGGAAATCCGTAGATATCTCTGGAATTTTATTTTTCGGCCAACCTATACGATCGAAGTGTCACCGGCCTCGCCACAAAATGGCAATTTATTTGTGTAAAACATTCCAAAGAACTAGTAAAAACCTTCCCACCTTCTATACTATGTCTGCGATCAACCGTGAATACGAGTACTATCGTATCAAACGTCGTTGTAGTTTTTTATGTGTTTCTTTAAAAGCAACGATTATTCAGTAACGAATACAAAGTAACGATTACTCGAAATAAATGTAACGAATATTACCGATTACTGAAATGTAACTAAAGTTGACATCACTGATATGAATGGCACAAATTGCGTTACTTACTGAGTCCCAGTTATTTGCTGATAACAGCATCAGACCCACTAGGTTCTCGGGACTTTTATTTTCTCCAAATTCCGCTTCTAGTTGACCGCGGAGTCTCTCAATCTGGGAAAATCAAAGAAGACATCCGCAGATCCCTTGCATCTCGGACATTCCGGCGAGTCGTCCAGCTTAAACCGATGCAGATATTTACGGTACCCTTCGTGGCCCGTTAGGAACTGGGTCATGGAAAAATTCACATCCCTGTGTTTTCATAGATTCATACCTTTCAATGTTTCTTCGCCCCAGGTTCACCTCCGGTGTTACACCTTGGCGACCGCTGTACAGCCTGCTGATCTCATCCACTAGGATTGGTAAATCCGTAGGCGAACCATGGTGCACTGGCCCAAACTGGAGAGCCATATTATAATGATTGATGTCACCACCTTCGACAATAGGAGCCTCCTACTTGTTCTGGGGCCACCTATGTTTGGCATTATTCTTGCTAAAGTCGCCGTGGCGGTTGCCGCCTTATCGCCTACATACTTTAAGTGCTCTCCAAAATTTAGTCTCGAGTCAATCATAACATCCAAATACCGAATGGCCTGCTTAGAGGTTATGATGTAATCTCCGACTCTGATTTTGAGGGAACACTTTTTCTGCGCTTGCTAATTACGACGGCTTCAGTTTTCCGATCATCGAGCTCTAATCCAACGGTTTCCAGCCACAGTTGCATGGAATAAGCACAATTGTTAGTTAGTGAAGCCAAAGTTTTGAAACTTTTGGACATTTTTTATAAGTAGGCAACATGATAAAGTTCGGTTGTCGCCATAATAGCAACTAGACTTATTTTTGGTGTGAAAAAGAAACCAAAATCAATGATTGCGGCCTAAAATGTCTTCAGCGGTCTTTTGGCCAGAGTATGATAATAAATTAATTGTTATATATGTAAATCTAAGTTTTACTCACGCCCTCCTTCCCAAACCGTCACGTCTCCCCAGAGTTTGGGAATCACTGGGTTTATTCTATTACTGTCAACCTTAGTTTGGATTGGTTTGAGTTAATTTTTGGTGGTTTGATCTTTAGAACTACCGGTTTTTTTTATATAACCGCGAAAAAAAAACATAAACAAATCCGATCCCCTCTTTTGCCCAACTGTTGAGCCCCCTATCAGTCAGAATTTTTTTTTCAAATAATCAGGGGAGTATTATCAACAATCCCGCTAAAAGTTGTTCTACTCAACAATAATATTTTGGCCTAATTTTCGTGGGCCCTCTACCGATTTCACAAACATAGCTATTTCAGACAACAGCCATTCAAATAAATTTATTTAAGAAGCCATTTTCAATACTTGCCCAGAATTTAAATTTAAAATAATTCCTATTCGGTTCAAAAGACACAGACTCCACCGACAATCTAATGCTGTAAATCCTACAATATTAGGTACTGGATCCCTACTCAAGGACACCACAATTTGTATTCCTTAGTGAACAAATGCGTTCTGCTATGGAAATATGAAACATTGCGAATTTCAATTCATTTGAAATGCAAAACCATTGGAGTGGGTTCGTAAAAACTTGCAAGTTATTTCTCATCTGGAATAGACAGGGATTGTGCACATAACCACATAACTATGCGTAGCGTAGTTCGTAGTGTCCGAATGGGTCAAAGAGTTACAAGTCAAGGAATGTTTGGGTAGACTAGACTGAATGCTTCCATTTGGGAATGTTGTGCTTGGAAGAAGATGTCTTTGAAATTCCTACCGTTTCTGTTCTACTTTGATAATATGTAAAATAAATTAGCAACATTGTGGATTCTGGTCTGATTTATGCGAAAAGAAATTTGAGTTAACAATGCTAAACGGCATACTATGCATTACAAAATAGAGGTCGGATTTCATTTAATTTTTAAGAATAGTTTAGACATAGATTTGAGTTAATATTGGGAAAATATTTAATATAAAATGGAGAAATTTGTAATTCCTAATTCAAAACATTTCCCCATATTGAAATTCTGTGCAAAATCAAAACATCCGGTTACGAATTCGACAATATTTATGCACATATTATTTTAAACTATATCCTTGCCCTGAATCCTTAATCGACAAACTGAACCATATTATGTTCGAGAGTTCGTTTCAAAATTTTACTATGTGCAACACACACTCCATTTTAATGGATACTATAAACAAGGATTGCACAACAGTAAGCCGTTCTGTGTGTGCATTTGAACAGCTGCCACAACAAGAATGACTTCCATCCAAAAATCCCATATTTCCAATTTAACACATTCAGAAGTCATATAAACTTTATTTTTCCATTAGCTTTGCTAGAACAAAGCAAAAATGCATACTACCAATATCCATAAAGTTGCAAATATGTCTACCAGCAAAAAAAAATCGAACGTAGCTTCAACTCTGCCCAGTCCAAGATTTGAGTCTCTGCAGGAAAGGAGAAGGCTTGTCGAAATCTCCATATTTCTATCAAAGAAATAAATTTTCTTCCATACTGAACCCCTTTTACACGGATCGTTCTACAAGGATCCATTACAGTCGCCACCAAGGAAGTCACTAAATATACCTCGGCGATTGCTATATTCCTGCCATTATTTCAACTTTGGGGCGGAAGAGTAGTAACCTACGTATCGTTTGGCCATAGTGTTGCCATTTTCAGAAAATTATAAAAGTAGCGTGTCAAAAAAATAGTTTCAACCATCGTACACTCTGTTCGGAATTGGCAACGGCAACACTTCGGTCCAGGCCATATTATCCTTTGCCGAAACTTTATCCGTAAGTATATGCGGTGTTCGGCCCAAAATCGTCGAAAGGATTCATTGATCCGGATATGCATGCTGCTGGGATTCTCGATGCCAATTCAAACCTATAAATTTCCCTTCAACCATAATTTACATGTCCTGAGTATCGACCATGAATATCAATTTTGCTCAACGAAATCATAAAACGGATACTGTGCTGACTCGAAATTGGCAAACAACCATGAAATCGAGATTTGAACAGACTTCCATATGCACAACGACGGTTTAAAGGTATGTAATGTTGCGCTGCTCCAGCGTTCAGAACAATTGTACAAGAAACGACTACGAAGAAGACGACGACGACGACAACGATGTTTCTGTTATGCGGCGGTGAGTCTCGTCCTTTTTTTCACCATTTCACGTAGTATGTAGTTTATAGCAAACGGGCGAATGTTTCGGATAACTGTAAAAGGAGGCCATCAACTGCGACTGACTCGTACGTATAGATAACATATATATTCAGGGGTAGAGGCCAATTCCCTAATGTCCTCTTTCGGCGAAAACGCCACCGATTTGAATTTGAAATGACATCGAATCTTCGACACACGTTGAGCAGCATCCTGCTTTCAAATGCACCTGATTTCGATTTTATGGTTCGTCGGAAAATTGAGGTAAACGGCTTTTTTGAGATACATTGATAGCGTGCAGTCCCAGGGTTAGACGAAATAGGCATTTGGCATTTTCGTTGCAGTGACACGAGATCTGATAGGGAATTTAAATTTAAATATAGATGAGTACCGGACAAATTCATTTCGTTAAGTGTTCAGTGTGGGTGTGTGTGTGTGAACTTCGCCGTGTGACATTCGAAAAGTAGATACGCAGGCGACACAAAAAGAATGATTTAATTTGATTTGCCCTATACTAGACGTTAGCGTCACTCCATGCCCGAGCAACGTGCACTCATTGTTCACTATTGAGGGGGGGGGGGGGAAGTAGCCAAATTGCCGCCCTCAGCTATTGGTTGGGCTTGAAAGCAAACAGACAGCATATGGACGTATATGATATTAACATTCCATACTTTTTTACGAAAACCCGATGTGTTTTGACATGTATATGTCTTTGCGGAGGCTACCTGATAAATACTGGGTGTCGTTCCGTGAAAAGGCGTCACGAAAAACTGTAACGAAAAAGTTTAACGCTTAAAATCGACCTTCCCGTAGTTCGATCTTCACCAAACTTAGTACACATTATCCTTTAATCGCCCTGACAAAGAATCGACGATCACAATTTTGATAAGTCGCGCGAATAGCGGTAAATTCGCCATTGAAGCGAACGAAAAGACATCCTTCAATTGATCCTCCTGGCGCTGCCCGTGGACCGATGTCGATGAAACTCGGATGGAAGTTAAGTGGTGCGATCCTTAATATTTTGATGTCCGCACTTCTTATGAGAAAGATGTCCTTGGATACAAAAGGTCCTTTTGTCTGTGGGAATGCATTATAGACGATATGGATATGATGTGGATATCAAAAAACAGTATTCGTTGCGACGAGTCTTGTAAAATCACGACAAGTTGATTTTGAGTTTTGTAAAAGGATATTACCACCAAAAAGGACATTTATTTCCACCATAGGAAACAGAGTATGGGCATTATGGGTATCGTTCGAAAGGTGATGTTTGGGGCACAGTATGTGATCGATTTCAAAGGATTTTTGGGCTTCTGGAGTGACAGGATAACGGTGGAACCTCGTTAAAATGAACGTAGGTCCCTTTTTCTGTGCGAGTGCGCTACAGACGTAATGAGTATCAAAATACAGTATTTGTTGGTACGAGTCTTTTAAAATCACAGCTATTTGATTTTGAGTTTTCAAAAAAGGATATTACCACCAAAAAGGGATTTTTTTCTAGTATAGGAAATATAGTATGGGCATTATGGGTGTCGTTCGAAAGGTGATGTTTGGGGCAATATGTGATCAGTTTTAAAGGATTTGTGGACTTCCAGAGTTACAGGATAACCGTGAAACCTCATCTCAATAAGCTTACGTTTAAACATAGGTAAAGTTCACTGAGCATCAACATAACTTTAGCAGAACATTAAAAAAATAAAATTTCCTTAATGTAACAACACCCGTTTTAGTATATTTAGTATAATGATCAGCAAAATCAAAAGAATGTTTAGTTAACTTATTAAAAAGAAAAAAATCTGACATGGGGCTCCAAAACATCACCCACTGCACCAAACACCTGTTACTTAACCCACTCGGCTTTGCCGACTCCAATTGGGGCGAATAAATCTAGCAATCATCACAGATCATTTCGCACAGCTCGATGTACTATGCAGGCAGAACATAACTGAAAATATAGGCAGTCGAAGAGCTTCTGGGCAACGGAAGAATGATATTGGGTGGGGTTCCAAAACGAACAGTAGTATGTTCCGTAAACATGTTTGCCATTCTGATTCCCTAACTGTCATTTTGCGGATAAGAAATCATCTCCAGCTCTTTTCGTTAACATATCTCACAAAAGCAGACAAAGGAAAAGAACCGGAAATTATTCCTGATACGCAAAATGGCAGTTAGGAGATCAGAATGGCAAACATGTTTGCGGAACATACGCAACTGTTTCGTTGTGTTCGGTACACTGTGGTGATGGACGTACGTTATGAGGTTTAATATACCTACAATTAAATATTTGAATTTGTTTGAACTTATTGGATTGAAAGATGAACAAAGGTTAAATATTTATTCAGCAGATGAATTTCATTTCAATCAATGACGTCCGTCACCGCACCACAAATCATTCTTCCGTTGCACTTTTCCTCCTCACAAAGCTCTTCGTCTCGTTCAGAATTACGTTCTGCAACGTCGAGCTGTGCGAACTAGGGATGTCAAAAACCGGCCCTTAACCCGGTTGTCGGTTTTTCGGTTTTTTTTGCAAAGCCGGTTAGTCCGTCCGGTTTTAACCGGGCTCCAAGTACCGGTTTTCCGGTTAACCGGTTTTTTTTTCAATTGATTTGTCTAGAATTTTACTAAAAAAAATGCTTACACACTCGTATTGCTGGTGTTCGTATCGTATGCAAAATCAACTTAAAATGCACGTACATGATGTAGTAAGACAGCTAATTTAAAAAAGAAACATGTTGAACAAAAAAAGACAATCAAATAAAATTGTGAGATGTGATTTCATTATTTTATTAGTTTTTGAAAAAAAAATTCCAAACATTTACAACAGGGGCCATTCTAATTTCCCTTGCGTAATACGAAGCGACACGATGATACTCGAAATGCACTGATCTACTATACACGAATATCAATACACATTCAAGATACAGTCGAGAGCGGATAAGTGCAATCGTCTCCGGCAGCAAGAAAAATTGCACTTATCCGTTTTTTTCACTTATCCGTTTTCGGACAGATTCAGAAAAAAAAACAAATTTTTAAGATTAAAGGATATTAAGAGTGCAAAAATTGTGTTAAAGTGTGTGTTAGGCTGACTAGTTCTTAATCAGTAGATTGCTCTCTTCAAACATTTTCAATATCTAAATTGCTTCCAGCGTCCCAGTTTTGCTTAATTACATTAGTTACTATGAGTGTTAAATTTATCGACACAATGAAAAATTTTCTTTTTGTCGTTTTTTAATTCCAAAGTATAAGTCAACGCCCTATAAGTGATAACGTCTAATAAGTGATGTCTATGAATACGACGCTCCTTTAAGGGCTCACTTATATAGAAAAAAACCCGTATTTATGAACATTCCTTAACTCATGGAGACCTTGAGTCAAGGATGCCGAAATTGAATAAATTAAATGTCATTTTCCATACTTTTTCATAGAAATCACTTATATTCACGAGTCAATGCATCCTTGATTTAAGGAGAAACTCAAGGAGACCTTGAAATTTTCTATAGTTAACCTCATTTGAAGTCAAGGTAGCTACCCAACTTCCTTGAAATATAATATTTCAAGTATATTGAAAACTTAAGGTCTCTTTGAGTTTCGCCTTAAATCAGTTGACTCCTGAATATAAATGATTTCTATGAAAAGGTATGGTTATGGTTATGACATTTAATTTATTGAATTTCGGCATCCTTGACTTAAGGTCTCCTTGAGTTAGGGAATGTTCATAAATACGGGCCTTATTCCTTAAGGGAATGCTTATTACTTAAGTGGGGAGTATGAATTCCGCCCTAAGTTTAAAAACACCCACTTATTTCAGTCGATTTTATTCATATGCATTTCGGCTTCCAAATATGGTAATACTTCACCATATTTGCTGATGACGGCTTCACCATTGTTGAAAGCCGAAATGCATGGGAATAAAATTTACTGAAATTGTATGTTTTTAAACTTCGTCCGCTTATTTCAGTTTCGAGAGTTGCGGTGTATAAGGGTAAAAAAAGAGACTATTTTCTGCCAAAGATATTTCAGTTTTGTTGATTTAGTAAAAAAATGTAATGCAATAAAATTCCCTTTTAATTTTAATTAGCCCCACGAGAATATTAAATTCTACAAATTGTCCAAGATGTTTGTATATAAAATGCCACAATGAATTAACGGGCACAAATAATTAACAAAGTTGAAAAAATCAGAACGTAATTTTTATTAGAATGCAATTGATTCATTGTCAAAATCTAGGCGGAAAAGGCCCCACAATTAAGTCAATGAATTGCCATCATCAACGATAATTTGAAAATTTGGCGCCGCATACTGAAACCTGAAGAATTAAAAACAAAAGTAACTGCTTAAACTTTGACAAAATTTCCATTTTCATTTCAAATAGGCAAATGCAAGTAACTATTTACCAGGTTTTCTTCCATTTCCTTGAATTGAGTTTACTTATTTTAGGGGTGTCTTTGTGTCAATAAATTTGCCACTCATTAGTATGTATCATGTCTTATCCAGCCGAAAGCCATTAGTATTTGCGCGTTTCCGTCTTAAATTTATTGCTTCCTAAATTTACAGGGGTCCGCATTTTACACTCTTAAGTGCACAGAACCTTCAGAAAAAAATCGTATCAATTTTCGTGAGAAAAAAAAACTGAATCGTATTCTTAAGTGCAAAACGAATGCACGACATCGAAATTCGCAACTTGCACTTATCTGTTGCAGTTTACGTGTGCGTATGCATCACCTTTCATGCAGTTTCGTTGCACAAGCGAAATTTGCACTTATGCGTTTTGCACTTATCGAGACAATTTTATATGAAAACAATGTAAAAAGTCATGGGGCTTTTAAATTTTATGCAGAAATGCGTTTTTTTGCACTTAAGCGTTTTGCAGTTATGCGTTCTCGACTGTACATGTGAACCGCAGTGTAAACATAAACAATATCTGCCTTGGAAGAGATAAGATACAAGGAGAGGTAATTTGACGAAGCGATTTTTCTACGAGTAATAGCAGAAAGAAGAGTGTTAGACAATTATTAAAGGGCTGAAATTAGCAGACGTAATTTTCCATAAGAATTGCAGACTGAAAAATCAAGAAAATATAAAAAATTGTATGAATTTTGAAAGATTTTTTTTCGGTTTTAACCGGATGGACCAACAACCGTCCGGGTTAAAACCGGGAGGAGGAAAAAACCGAAAAAAAAACGGTTAACCGTTTTGAAAGTACCGGTTTTCGGACTAACCGTCCGGTTTTTGACATCCCTAGTGCGAACATTATCGTGATTATTCCTAGATTTACCCGCCCCGATGGGAGCCGGCATGGCCGAAAGAATTAAGTGGCAGATAAAAGGTTGGATTGAACTGAGCGAGGTTTCGAAGAGTCCACGAAAATTAAGATATTTTTCTATTTAATAAATTTTCAAAAACAGTTTCTTTTTATTTCTAATGTAATGTACTTAGTAAGCCTTAATGACAAAAATCCAATTGAAATCCGGCTACAGAAAGGGATGGATGTAATCTGATATTCAATTTAAACTTTGCTTGCCTTTGCAATTCAACTAGTCAATAGCATTCAATTTCATTCAATACGTATGCAACCGTCCGTCATTGCACACAAAATCATCTATCGCTGGCCCTTGTCCGCCTAACCATACTGCTCAGGGCTTCTGCTGTTATGTGCTGTAGTTACCACAATCAATTTTTTTTCTTTTCGATAATAGCCAACATAGTGCAGTCGGTTAAGTGGCAGGTAAGTTTTTCGGACAATAGATTGATGATGTTTCGAATCCCCATAGAAATTATTGGATTTTTTCTGTTTATTTTCTTTTTATTAAGTTTACCAAACATTTTTTTGTGGTCATTATTTTGTATATTTTGTATATATAAAACGCATGCTGTTTAATTTTAAGAATGTTAATTTTCGATTTATTTCATTTATAGTGTTAACGTTTTGATGCAATGTTATCTTTCTTGTGAGGGATAATGGTTTCTTGTTACCAATAATGTAGACATATACATTATCTAAGATTTTTCCCCTTAGGGAAAACTTCTCGGAGTTTTTTTACTCAAAAATATATTACTTCCAGGAGGTTCGGGCCTGTTACAAAAAAAAAAACATTGAAATTCAATGAAAACTGAAACAATGCGCACTCATTCATTACATTCTTCAAAAACCGCTCAGAAATGCTTAGATACCTTTTCAATTTCTGATGTTGTTTTTCATAGTCTTTCGTTTTGGAATTCGCATGAACGGGTGACACCAACAAATCAAATTTGCTATTATATTCTGATTCATATCGAAAACGGGTTTCCTGTTTTGTTTTCGTCAGAAACTTCAATTTTAGGAAAGCCTACGGTGGTTTTTGAAGGGGCCACTTTAATATCATCTGAGCTTTTAACATTATTGCGGTTTACGTTGCTTATTATGCAATAAGCCTTGGGCCCAATTTCAAGATATGAATTTTTTTTCGGTAAAACAGGTAAGAAAAAAAAAACGCAAATGAAAGCATGATGTTTTTCAACAAAAGTCAATCCCCGCCTAAAAAGTGCTACGTTTTGCTGATTTTAATTATTTTCCGGATCTCTCTGGATGAAAAATAAAACTTAAACATATTTACACTTTTTACTGAAAACTTTAATAGCCAATTTCTAGGGTTGGGTAATCCCAGGATTTCAACTAACAATTAACATTATTCCAATAAATGAAAAACAGCGAGAATTAGATTTGCTTTGAATTTTAAAGCAAATTTAATTCTCGGTGTTTTTCATTTATTTAAATAATATTATCGGAATTTGCGCGAATATCGTTCTGTCTATAAGGGTTATAACCAGTGGCGTAACGTACGGTGTTTCATGTGTTCAGTGGAACACGGGCCCCCAAGCCGGAAGGGCCCCAAGTCCCGAGAACCATATTTGTTTTAACCTTCCTATACCCGCGTCAAATTTTGTTACACGTATACCCGCGTCGGTCTCACAGACCGATGATTTTCAATCCTTTTTAAATTGTGTTTTTTTCCGTAACAAAAGATAAATAGAGGATAATAAATAATAAAACTAAAGTGTATAAAGAAACAACAATGTCATTCAATAACTTTATTTCCATTTTAATCAGATTTTTGCGAAAAAACTTCAACATTGCAACTTTTATACTTTGAAACTATAAAATCTCAACATAAACATCTTTTCCTTTTAAAAGACAAAAATATTCTTTCGTCTCGCATAAACACAGGATGTGTACTAAAATAGAATCAAAGAATGACTCAAAGAACACTAAAAAAAAAATTAACATACTAATTTTATACTGACACAAAAAGTCACACCTATACCCGCGTCGGTCTCACAGACAATTTCTTCCAAATGCACCAATACGCCCGTCTTGCGTAATCACAAGAGATGCACTAAAATAAAGTCAGGAACAAATCCGGCAACTAGCATAAAACTCGACCCGCTACCTTTTCATTTAAGCTAAAAAAAATTGAAAAAAGTGTTTTGTCGGTCTGACAGACCAACGCGCGGGTTAAATATTAACCTTCCGTTAGACGAAATGCATCTCACAGATGCCTCGCATTGTTTTTTTTACCATAACTTCTTTTATATTGCGAATTCCACTTTCTAACTCAGAGTAGCTTCGTATACAAAGTACGGAAGCATTTTAGTTTGATAGTGAAAAATGTGGGGTCCTTTGGCTTTACGTAGGAGGCTCAGGTATCTATTTACTACAAAATATTTACTACAAGTGCAATACTTTTAAAGTTACACTATCACACCTTTGTTTCACCATTGAAGACTATTTTGAAATTTAATTATGCTCAGAAAGCTGTAAAACTGCTATTATGTAAGACAATTCCAAAAATCTCATTTTTTTAAAGACTTTTTGTTAACAAAAAAAAAATACATATTATATTATATATAGACCAGATTTTCTTTTTTTGATATTGACTATTAGTATGACAAGGCTTCAAGTATTCAGATAATGAAGAAAAAAAAAACCCTTTGAAGATATTTATTACCTTACAACAGGATGACAAAGTTGGCATCTAATAGATGCATTGCGTCTATTCGTGTTACATTTTTTATTGCGACTAACGGAAGGTTAATGTTAATTAGTAAAATGCACATAAACATAGTCAAAGGTACGGACGCACTACTACCGATGTGTAAGTTAAAGTTGAGAGCTATGCTTTTGAAATATTGACACTTACACATTCCAAATTGACGAATTTTCGATCATGATGACCAGGGCCGGATTTAGCCTCTATTGCGCCCCTGGGCAGTAACGAATTTGCCGCCCTCCGCCACTAGATAAGCTTGAAGGTAGCAGTTGTCACCTCACAAGGGGAATGTAGGCAAACGTTAGCTGGCGTATGTGAAAAACTGAAAATTTCGTTTTGAAAATTTCGTTTTACTAATAAGCGTATTTTTTTGCTTGAAAATTTTTTATGTTGCTTCCCAGGGGAGGAGTCAAGGTGTTCCGTGCACCTCCCAAAATTGTTTTATGAATGATTGAAACTCCAATGATAACATAGAAAACTGTACAATTCTTATTACATTCGGCTTTTCACTTTCTTTAGAAATGCATTCATGTTTTGTAAATTTTTTTCATTGTCGATCGTTTTGGAAATAATTTGCGAATTACCCCAACAAATAAAATTTCCGATATTAGCATCATATTTAACCAGAAAACATACCGAATAAACCCAAAATAAAGAAAGCTTACGGTAAATTTTGAACACACCTTGACCTAATTTGTTTTCTTTGATAAAGATAACGAAAACGAATTGCACTTACTGATGTTATTGAGCAAAAATCATTCGGTGCCTAATAAGTTCTAGATTTTCCTGATTTCAACTATTTTAAATTAGTTTTCATTTTCGGTGGAGTTCTCCGTTTTTCTCTAAACAAAAAATGGTAAATTTGAAAATCTAAGCGTAAAAATTCTTAAAAATTTAGTTAAACCCGATAGAAATTCAAAAATTTGATAGCCAATGCTGCATTTCTAATATCGAGACTTGGGCACCTCTCCCGAAACCAAATCCTTGCTTCCCAGCGAATTCGATGTGGGGGCAAATTTAAGAAGTAATTGAACACACGAAAATGTGTGGTTAGATGAGTTACTTGCATGGGGGCGTTTTGAACTTTCCAAAAAAAATTGTCGTTTTTTTTTCTTCAAGTCTGGGGCAATTTTAGAGGCTTGAAAACAGGAGCTGGCAGCCACGTACTCGCGTATTTACATATATCATTTAATGTGGCTTCGGGCATAATGTTTAAAGTGAAGCCAAAAATGATTTATACTCCTACTCTAATTGAACTAAAGGCCGCCATGCCATTCAGAGTGAATGAGTGTATGCATCAAGCATAATTTTGCGTAGTCCCAATTTTTGAAGGAGGAATCACATTAAAATTTGAGTTGAGGTTGCGATTAGGTGCTTTGTATTAAGCCGAATATGTACATCTAACTAGAAAAAATTTAAGAATTTGCCGCCCCGGGCAGTAGCCCAGGTTGCCCACATGGGAAATCCGGCCCTGATGATGACGAATTTTTTATCCAAATTGATCAATTTCAGAATCATATCGAGGAATATCCATTTCTAATTAACGAGATTCTATGTCAAATTTTGACGAATTTTCAAATGTTGATGAGAAATTTCCATTACAAATTAGCGACTTTCCATGTCAATTTGAGGAATCTACAAATAACGTTGACGTATTTCCATTTCGAAATGATGAATTTCCAAATCACTCTTGACGAATTTCCATTACAAATCGACGAATTAAGCTTACGAATGTCCATATCAAATTTTCAAATTTCCACGTCAAACTAATGAATTTTGAATTAATATTGACGAATTTCCATTTCAAATTTATAAATTGGTAAATTATGTGTACGGATTTCCATGTCAAATTGACGAATTTCTATGTAAAACTTGCTAACTTCCAAGTTCAAATAATCGAATGTTTCAATCATTTTGACGAATTTTCATGTGAAATTGACGCATTTGCATTTTAAACTAGTCTTGATTTATCGGTTTCCCAAACATAATAATTATACTCTAGAAATGTATGTTAACTGCCGGTACAGGCACAATACCGCAAAGTCAGAAAATTAAAATTAAAATAATTAAAAGTCAAGTACCTACGACTTGAAAGTTTGCAGCTGGCAGGAGGTAGGCAATTAGTAAGGTTATTATTGTTTTCTTAAAAACGGGTAGCTCCGCGACGATTTATGTCAAAGAAACGGCTGCCGTAGGAGCATTTTGATAGACAACACTAACTTCCATCATGATCACAGTGGGATTCGCATCCACGCTTCTGCAGCTCAGAGATAACGTTTTATCTCTTCAACCTTCAACTGAGCCACCGAATGCCCTTGAAAAATTGAAAAATATTTAAAACAAAGTAACGATTGAGGATCAGAAAATGCGGATAGCAACTCCGGTTAGCGGACGTTGTTCTACAAATAAAGAAAATAACTGGCACGACAGACCAACCAAGTCCAACAATGGACTAAAGCCGCAGATTCTATATAGGCCAGTCAATTACCGATTTTAGGTCGCAAAAAATTGCTCGGGTCTGGTTTTTTTGGGATATTGTTAGGATAGATACCAGAAGTGTACCACTAAGTTTGCAACTTCGAAAAACCTGTGCTAACCCCGTGACCCTAAAAAAACCTCAAAATTTTCGGACTTTCTTAATATTTTTGTTTGTAATTTCTAAAAGGTGCTTCCTACAAGTAAGTCGTCCACTGCACTTTTCAAGCTAAGAAAATCTTCTTTAATTTGAGTTTAAGTCCAGCCTTGTAGGTGCAAAGGATCTTAAGATACAGCACTTTAAAAAATGTGATTTTTTTGTAAAAAAGGCCGAAATTGTATTTTAGGAGGTTTGTATGACAGCCCTATGACGTAATGTTCTGATTCCATCCATTCCAGGATATGTTTTGAGGCTTTACTAGGAACACATTTGGGTGAGGTTTGGTTAATATTGGTTCATAAAGAAAAAAGTTTTTCTTAGAAGAACCTAATTTCCAAAGGTTGGTTTGTATGACAGCCCTATAACGTAGTGTTCCGATTTCATCCGTTCCTAGATATTTTTTTAGCCTTAACCAGCAACATACTTGGGTGAAGTTTCGTTAATATTGGTACGTAAAGAAAAAAGTTTTTCTTAGAAGAACCTAATTTTCAGGGGCAGCCCTATGACCCCATGGTCTGATTCCATTCGTTCCGACATATATACAGCTAAGGTATTGGTTTATAACTTCATGTCACATGACTTTCTCTGTAAAATGCGTATTTAAGCCGATATTCAGCTCGGAACATGACTGAAATTACAATTTCGAACGTTTTTTCAAAAAACAATGTTTAAAGTGCTGTATCTTGGGATCCTTTGCGCCTACAAAGCTGGGGTTACACTCAAATTAAAGAAGATTTTCTTAGCTTTAACAGTGCAGTGGACAACTTATTTGTAGGAAGCACCTTTTAGAAATTACAAACAAAAATATGAAAAAAGTCCGAAAATTTAGCAAACTTGGTGGTACACTTCTGGTATCTATCCTAACAATATCCCAAAAAACCAGAGCCGAGCAATTTTTTGCGACCTAACGCCTTATTTTTCGGTTTATTGACTGGCCTAAATATATTTACTATGTATAATGGCTACACATTTTAACTGGATTGATTAGCTGTAACTCCGTTAGCATTACTCCAAACTGGAAAAAAGCGACTGATATGAAATATACCCATACGTCCATATGTCAGATGAAAACTAAAAAAGTCGACTTTTTCAAATCTCCAGGACACCCTGTTAGCTTTGTCGTACCACCTTCTAAGTATTTCGTGCCAAACACCCTTACTATTCTACACATTCCTACCAAAATACATGACGATCGGTTAAGACGTTCGCGAGTTATTTAGTGAACAAATTTGTAAATGTCCGGGACACCCTGTTATCTTTGCCATACCAATTTTTAAGTATTTCATGCCAAAGACTGTTACCATTCTACACATTCCTACCAAATTTCATGACGATCCGTTAAGCCGTTCGCGAGTTATTTAGTGAACAAATTTTCAAATGTCCGGGACACCCTGTTATTTTTGTCCTACCAACTTTTAAGTATTTCGTGCCAAAGACTGTTGCCATTCTACACATTCCTACCAAATTTCATGACGATGGGTTAAGCCGTTCGCAAGTTATTTAGTGAACAGACGGACGGACAGACAGACAGACGGACAAAATCGATTTCATAAGGGTTTTTTTGAATAATCTGAAAAACCATAAAAATTACTATAAGAAAAGTACTAAGTATCTTTCACAATCAGTCAAGTCCCATCTGTAATCAAATCTAATTCACCCCATGGGTGCCTGCTAGGTGAGTGACCATCTTCAACTAAATAAGTGAATTTTAATAACTCCAATAGAAAATCACATAAGTAACACGAGTATAAACCAATATGTAAACCATTCAAAGATTCACTTGAAACCATTGAACTTCATTGAATATTCAAATACGTATATGAAACCAGCTAAAATATTCTAATCAACACGGACGAGTTCTTCAAAAACTCCTTTCAATTCAAAAAACTCCCAATGGGAACTATTTTTCAACACAGACAACTTTCATCCTTTATCCTTTCACAAACACACGCACACACAGAGTTCAGAGTTCGTACATCCGCATTCTAGACATTTTTTATTTATCAACAAAACATCCTATCTGTTTATTCCCGTCCATAAATCTATCTGAAAAGGTTTATTTTGGAACATCACTTTTTTTATCTGTCGTTTCTTTTCTTTTTCATTTCAATTCAATCCTTTTCGGCAGACATGGTACACAGTGTATAGGTACCGACCGTGGAAACCTGCCAATCTGCTATCTTTTGAATTCTTCTCTGGCACCAGTTCACTTTTAATTGAAACGCTACCTCAAAAAAATCATGGAATAAAATTGAAAGCCTCTTCATCTTGACACGAGGGAAAATCTTTCCATTTGTTTGGCTGGCAGATCCGATTAGTTGGAAAACTGTTCGACTATACAGGGTGTCCCGCATTAGGTGGTCAATACTGTAAGGGTTGATAGCACAACTTGTTTCAGCAAGAAAATTGCCAATGCAATCAGAATTTTTTTACCGTTACCTTGTTATCGCTCTTTTTGTGACAGTCATCGAAAATCGTGACTTGTCATGCAAAGTCATAATTTGCAGCCCTCCTGATGACTTAATCCAAGATTTGATGTCAGTTTCAGAAACTACGTAAAATTTCACAAAAACTGAAGTTTTTCCTGTTGCCAACATTGTCGCCACTTTCAAGATACAGTTACTCAAACTTAATATAAATTTTAAAATAGATTTTTTATTGAAAATTCAAACAGTAATTTCATAACGGCGCTTTACAACTCTGCAAAATTGGTACTGTTCAACAAAATGATATATGTCGCAAGAATAGTGTTCTAATTCAAAATGTAAGACTATTCACTTACCACGATGCGTATTTTCTTCTCAGCGTCCAGGTCCTAACTGAGTTGAGACGTTGTTCTTGCTTTATCAGTAGCAAATTTGTCTTAGAACTAGTGCCACTAGCGAACCTGGCGGAATTGGAAGGAGTTAGACTTGAAACAGTGTTTCCCAACGAAAAAGGCGTGTTTTTTTTTATTTAACTCAAAAATGCTAAATTTTAAGTTGTGACGGTGTTCTTGCCGACGTGCGATATGTAACTCCAAAACCCCGCAATGTAAATATGAAAAGTGATATACCTACCATTGGAGTGCCAACATGTTGAAGCAACTTTTATCAACTTTGCAGACTTGTACGTATAAACCACCGTTATGAAATTGCCGTTTGAGTTTTCGATAAAAAATCTATTTTAAAATTTCTATTAAGATTGACTAACTGTTTCTGCAAAGTGGCGATAATATTGGCAACAGGAAAAACTTCAGTTTTTGTAAAATTTTATGTAGTCTCTGAAACTGAAATCAAATCTTGGATTAAGTCATCAGGGGGGCTGCAAATTATAATTTTACGTGACAAGTCACGATTTTCGATGACTTTCACAAAAAGAGCGATAACAAGGTAACGGTAAAATAAATTCCGATTTAATTGGTATTTTTCTTGCTGAAACAACCCTTACATTATTGACCACCTAATGCGGGACACCCTGTATAAGTTATATAGCGATTTCGACCTATGAAAGGTGTACAAACACTTTCTTGACTTTTTTGATTCATATGCTGGTATAAAACGCTGAAGATATATGTATATGGTGAATGGTGTCATTTATCACTAAGTGGCATGGCAGTTTCGTATCTGATTAGGAGCAAGTTGGAAGGAAACAGGTCAAATGGGGAACAAGGCACAAGGTTAATGACTAAATCATCTTCACGCGTTCAGTTCAATTCAATTCGGATTCAAGGACTTGATTCTGAATGTATATGTGTGTCTGTAGGTGACAGATTGATCTGATTGGTAACATTTTTCAATTTGTTGCTAATCACTTTATTTAGATTGATTTGTTGTCCTTAACACCTGGCATTAATCAGCAATAAACTGACATCAATCATTTTAAAGCCGGTCGACCGAATGGTCGATCTAAAATCTAATTTTAATATAAAACCCAAATTTACAAATTTAAATTGGTTATTTATTTTCGGGGAACACCTACCGAACAAGGATTTTTGCTCCGACTTTGTAAGGACTAAGGAGAAAACTTTTCTTGTTACCGATGGCTTAGTATGTTGTGTTGCTATAAATATGGCCGATACCTTGAGTAATGATTGTGAAACTGAAATTTACCCTATGGGCAAACTTTAAATGCAAAAGATGCTAAGATAGTAAGTTTGGGTAAAACTTTCAGCACTTTGTGAATATGCATATAGAGGGCTATCTCTAGTAGATACACTATATGGGTAAATAATTTAGTGGTGGATAAAATTAGCAGCGAAAACAAGAAGGAGAATACTTACAAGGAAATTGATAAGAATAGCCGTAATATGTGTATCGAAAAGGAAGTGATGAGTTCACAATAAAGAACACACAAATTTGATAAGAATAGGCACAGTTTGTAAAAACTTAGAATGAAACAAAAATATACCTAAGGAACATCACTGAAATATTTAACCCTGGCGTGGTATACTAATCCTTTGGCGTTCTGAAGGCCTTTAATAATGCATTTCCAGAACACACATTCCACCCAAAATGTACCATTAGCCTTTCGGTATCAATAAATCCACGTAATTCATTGTCTGTACTTCAGTTCTGAAGAAAAAATAAATAAATTAATAAGATAACAAAATACTTTAGAGTTCAAACTCAAGCATGATTTTTTTCTATATTTTTTATAAGCACCCCCACAACGTAATCGTCCTACAATAATAAAAACCACTGACCCTAAACTGTTTATTGTTTCCATGCCATGGACAAATATTGATACAATGGCCCACTTGACCCGAAAGATGGACCGAAAAATACAATAATCCCGGATATTGGTATCCGTGTTCAAATACACGCATTAGCTTTCAAGCCATCTCCACTTTGAATCCCCCCAATTTTGAGGGAAGACGACCGAATCAACGTGCTGTTGTTAGCTTTGCAAGAAAATGACATTAGTCGATGTTTCGTTTTGTGATCGGAACAGAGAAGATTGGCATCAGGATCTTTCAGATTCGAAGAGAAATGACCATAGTGGAGGTCTGAAATGTTTTTTGTTGAATTTTATATTAGACAAAGATAAAATTCAATTCAAGCGAATAACTTTAATTTTTTTTAATTAGGATTTTTTTTATAAATGCAACGAGTAGCCCGTTTATTATAAAAAATTTCAGAAGTTGGTATCAGTTTCTTTGGGTTAATCTAGCAGTACCAAGTCCAACCTAAACTCGATAATCCACATCCACTTATACTAGTCTAAGATACGGTTGATTCATACTTTTCTGTTCGGCACATAAAATACCACAAGAAAAGCATTGCTATTGACATTTTTTCACATCCGGTTCTTCCCCCACTATGCTGTCGACACATCTTTTTCAAATTTCCTATCGAATCGATGTCCTGTCGTTAATTCTCAAAATATGTCTTATATTTGGAGAAAATTTAAAAGGTGAAAGACTTCTGCAATCATGTGTAATCAAGTCTATGAAAGATCAACTTCTTTTATGCTAGTATTGATAGTAGGTAACAATTAGGGTCTTTTATATTTCAGACATGTACCACAAAAGGGACGAGAAAAAAGAGAGAAGTGTATTGACAGTAAATTGATCTCGACTCGTTACACATTTGGATGCGAATAAATTTTACTCACATGTCCTTATTTGTCATGGAAACAGTATAGGTGGTCATGTCTCCGAACTGTTTAGCTTTCAGATCTTAAAGTGCCATATTCAATTCAGAAGTTAATATGTATGAAAATATGGTATTCAGCTACTCGGCAACAGAAAAGAAGGATCAAAATGCACATACAATTTTAAAAAATTTGCGCGTGCCCCATATAATTTTTGATATAAATTAAATGTTCAATTAGCCGAAGCATTTTCATAGCATTTAATAAAAAAAAATGTTTATGGATCAATTTGTTTTTAATTACTTTTTTGACCAACTGACCACCATGTCAGTATAATTTGTATAAAATGTTTGGAGCTTCGTTTGTTACATGAACGAATCAGATAATAATATAAATCATATTTTTTTACGTCAATATGTGGTTTATGAAGAATTTAATTAATGAGTTGTGGAACAATTTTATTAAACCGCAATGTCCGGATAAACCTTTGTAAAATCATAAAATTATTTTACAATATGTACATTTATATGTATAGTGCAAAACTGTAGTTTAGACCGATTATGAATGCGTGACATTTCAATAATTGCCAAAAAAAAACAAATCTTCTTTATGGCACGATAGCCCGACTTCGGGCCTTGGCCGCCTGGATAGAAAACCTCCAATTGTCGCGGTCACGCGACCTTGTCCTCCAGTTCCGAAAGCATAGCATCTGGTGGGCGTCCTCACATACAGAATGCTCCCATCGGGCTCTCGGTCGTCCACGCAATCTGGCTCCGTCCACTGGTTGCGCGTTCATCACCTTTTTGGGCATGCGATCGTCGTTCATCCTTTGTATGTACATGTCCCCCCCCCCCCATTGCAATCGCTGCAATTTCACGATCTTCAAAACCTGTAGTTCATCATACAGCAGATACTGATAATTTTGCACCTATGAGTCGCCTTCACCATATAGTGGTCAGAGTCAATATTTGCTCCACGATAGGACCGAACATCCATTATGCTCGATGCCCATCTCTTACAGACAAGGACGTGGTCAATTTGGTTGACGGTATGTTGATCTGGAAATCTCCAGGTCTGCCTGTGAATGCGACGATGCGGAAAACAGGTAGAGCTAATGACCATATTTCTGCTGTTCGCGAAGTCTATTAGTCGTTGGCCATTGTCGTTACAGTCTTCATGGAGGCAGTCGATGTCGTCGTTGGGTTGTATCCGTCCAATCCGAGGCTTTCATTCCAGGTTTCTTGAAGTAGAATTTTTTCCAAGGATGGGTTGTCGGCCCATCGCTTAACCATGATAGTATTCATAAAACAAAAGATGTCCATCATGGAGAGGCCTCGGAGGTGCTGCTTCGGTGATTGACTATTTGTTTTTTTGTCACCCTATTGCCTATTACATTTAGTAACCTGAGACGCTGAAGTTGTTAATACAGCACTCAGGCGCAGCGGTTACTCGGATAATGCGGGAAAGTAACGCCCCGTAGAGAAACATAGGAATTGGCCGGAGCCGCTCACCCTATGAAACTCCTCCTGCATAGCTAAGGGTCCGCAGTTATATCACAACTGAAAAGGTTATAGGAATCGGCCGGAGCCTTTCAAACTTTATTCTCTCCCTTACGGGAGAAAACCATTAAACCGTTGTGGCGACCGGTCATATATACCTTGACATTTTCCTAAAAAAACAAGCCCAGGACAAATGACCAAATGTACACCATTTATAACTCAAGAACGGCTAGACCGATTTCCATGATTTTCGGTTTGTTGGATTAGGCTCTGGCCGTAATAGCATAGTAAATATTGAAACACGCAAAGAATTCACAATGGGCAAACGCAGCCTGCAAAAGTCGGTTCTTCTATAAAAAAAATTTTTATATACCAATTTTGACCAAACTTCACCCAAGTTTGTCTATATGTATTGAAGTAAAATAATATGTGTAAGAATGGACAAAATCCGACCATAGAGTAATGGGGCTGCCATAGAAACATCACTTCTAAAACTACGATTTTCTTAAAAAGTGTGCTTCCTAAAGACCAATACACACAAAAAACCAATTCTGTACGTATGTTAGTAGTGCTTTTCCTCCAATAGTACTGAACCGATTTAGCTGAAATATGGTTTGTAGGAAATTTTACTAGCCAGATGGCTTTAGGCTAAAGTAAAACAGGGTACATGTAGAAAATGTATACATATGGCAAATTTTCTTAAATTTATCGAAAAATATGCAAAAATGAATCATGTGATTGAACATTGATTTTCGATTTTGAAAATTTTGAATTTTTAAAATACTCAATTGACACGCTCTGTGGCTCAAATATGTATACGAATGCTACATATCTACACGACCAAGCCCAAAAGAGATAATGGAAGTCCGCTTTTCCTAGACTTTGCAATTTGACATTTACGCATTAGAGGTAATTTGAGCAATTCAGAAAAGTTCGCAGTCGAAGATTTTTTAAATTAGTGAATTATTTAAAATACATCATCAATGTGGCACGATAGCCCGACGTCGGGCCTTGGCCGCCTGAATCGTTGACCTCCAATTGTCGCGGTTACGTGACTTTGTCCTTTAGTTTCGGAAGCAGCTGGTGGGCGTCTTCACCTACGGAGTTCTCCCAGCGAGCTTTCGGTCGTCCACGCAACCTCGCTCCGTCAATTCGTTGTGCGTTCATCACTTTCTTTGGCATGCGATTATCGTCCATCCGTTGTACATGCCCCGCCCATTGCAAACGTTGAAGCTTCACGATTTTCGATACTTCCAGCTCATCGTACAATTGATACAACTCATGGTTGTACCGGGTACGCCATTGGTCTCGCTCGCGAACGGCCCCGAAAATTCGCCGAAGGACCTTTCATTCGAATCGGTCTGGCTTGGGTGAGGGTCCATGTTTCGCAGCCATAACATAGCACGGGTCGGATGATCGTTTTGTACACGCGGAGCTTCGTGTTCCTGTGCGCAAGTTTCGAATTAATTATAGGGAGGACCGAGAAATATGTCTTATTGGCTTAATTTCGTCGGTTTCGTTGGCGTCCTTTGATAAGTTACAACCCACATAGTTGAAGTTGTCTACATACTCGATATTAACCTTCCGGCGGGCGCAATACTAATCCTAACACGATCGGGCGCAATGCATCTGACAGATTAAGTGCAGAAAAAGGAATGAAACTAAGTTTCTGTATATTTTAGACTCTTATTTATTGTTGCATTGTCTTTTTGAAAGAGTTCTACGTAATTTTAGAGACAAAAACTGGCTCACAAAGTTTGATACCCTTCACATTTTAAATTTTCTAAGAATATTCCGCTTTCAATAGCTTCAATATTTAAAAAACCTCCAACAACTCGATCGCTTAAAAAATGTGAGCTTATTTTACTAAAAACACACTATTCAACGATTTGGTGAACCTAAAAGTCAACACAACCTTATTACGCAATGCGAAGAGTATAACATGTGGAAATTTTCACAGAAAAGGAGAAAATAACACAATCGGGCGCAATACATATGAGAGACTATTTCATCCCCTCCCGCCCCTCAGACATATGGTAGATAGAAACTGAAAACTGCTTTGGATAGTTGATCGACAAAAATTAAACTACTGTGAGTTTCAGATCTCTCCCTTTTCGTATCACTGATTAGCGCAACAAAAACTGGCCACTTAATCTGTCAGATGCATTGCGCCCGCCCGAAGGTTAAGGTCCCCCACTGTGATGCTTGCATTTGCTGGCGTCCTTGTTTTCGATTGCATCATGGCCTTTGTTTTGCTTTCGTTGATATGTAGTCCAACTTCCTTTGCGGCGTTATTGAGGTTATGCAGAAGGCTTTCTGCATCACCCAACCTTCGAAACATGATGTTGATATCGTCGGCGTACGCTACTAATTGAGTCGACTTGATGAGTAGCGTTCCGCTGCTGTCCATATTCATGGCTCGAATTACATACTCCAAAGCAAGGTCGAAGAGCGTCGGCGCCAGCCCGTCGCCCTGCTTGAGTCCAGTACGAGTTTCAAATAGGTCAGTGAGTCGATTCTGCACTCTGACCTGCGAGACGGTATTAGTCATCGTCATCCTTGTGAGTCGCAATAACTTTGCCGGTATACCAAAATTCAGCATAATGTTGTACAGTAAACTTCGAGCGATACTGTCGTATGCCTGCTTGAAGTCGACAAAGATTTGGTATACGTCGATGTTATATTCCCAGCACTTTTGGAGTAGTAGCTTCACTGTGAAAAGCTGATCGGTCGTTGATCGACCAGGTCTGAAGCCGCCTTGATACTCGCCAATGATTCGTTCTGCGTACGGATTAATTCTCTTTTCAAGAATTTTAGATAATATCTTATAGGCCGTACAAACTAATGATATGCCCCTGTAATTCTCACACTTCAGCTTGTCACCCTTTTTGTGGATTGGGCAGATTATGCTTTTGCGCCAATCTTCGGTGATTTCCTCGTCGTTCCATATTTTCAGCAGTAGCACATGTATAGCGTTGGTCAGGCACGTTCCACCATGCTTCAGCAGTTCTGCTGGGATCTCGTCAGCGCCGGGCGCTTTATTATTTTGAAGCGACTGTATGGCAAGACTCACCTCCTCTACTGTTGGGGGTAGAACGGGAGGGCCTGGTTCGGCTAACTGCTCAAGAGCTGGCTCCGCGGGGGATGTTGATGGTGCATTGAGGAGCTCTTCAAAATGCGAGGCCCATCGTTTGTTGACGCTTTCGATGTCGCTGATGATGTTACCATCCTTGTCCTTACATAGGCTTGTCCTGGGTTGATATCCGTTCTTAACATTATTTATAAGTTTTTACGCCTGTCTAATGTTCTTACTGGCTAATCTTTGGTTTATTTGCTGTAACTGCTCGTCAAAATGTTTGCGTTTCTTACGTCTAATTAACTTATTAGATACTCACCGAAGCTCGTTATATCTTTCTTTCTTGGCTCGGGATGCGCGTTGTGTGTATTGGCGATAGGCTTCATTTTTCACCTCAATCGAGGCCCTGCATTCGTCGTCGAACCAGTGTGCTCGTCTGCGCCGGCCTTTATAACCCACGACCTCTTCTGCGACCCCCTTGATGCTGTCTTTGAGCTCCTCCCAGAACTCATGGATGCCTAAATTGTTGTTGTCATCGAGCATGGCCGACAGTTTTTCCTCTAGTGCTGTTGTATACGCAGCCGTCGTGGCATCATCAATCAAATTGTCAACCTCGAAGATCTTGGCAGGGTTGATTCTCGTTAGGTGCACCGAAGAGATTCTGCACCTGTAGGTCGTCTTAACCAGATAGTGATCGGTGTCGCAGTTGGCTCGTCGATAGGATGGAACATCTAGGACATTAGAAGCCCATCTCTTGCTGATCAGTACGTGGTCGATCTGGTGTATTCATCTGGAGACTTCCAGGTCTGCTTGTGGATTCGTCGATGAGGGAAGCATGTTGAGCTTATTACCAGGTTTCTGCCGCTCGCGAAGTCGATAAGTCGCTGACCGTTGTTGTTGTTTTCGTCGTGGGGGCTATGACCTCCAGTAGTTCCCCTATGCCAGCTTTCATTTCCGACTTTGGCGTTAAAGTCTCCTAGCAGCAGCTTGACGTCGTTTGATGGAAGTGAGTCGAAGAGTGTTTCTAGGTCGTTGTAGAACTCGTCCTTAATCGCGTCTTCTTTTACTTCTGTAGGGGCATGCGCATTAATGAGCCAGAGATTAGCGAAACGGGTCTTAATGCGGATCGCACATAGCCGCTCGTTGATGGGTTTGAAGCCGATAACGTGGTCCTTCAGCTGCTTATTCACGATGAAACCTACTCCAAACTCCTTGTTGCCCTCCTCTTTACCACTCGTAAAAATAGTGTGCGAATTGAGGTCGTTAATCTCGCTTCTGAACCATTTAGTTTCCTGGATTGCAACTATGCTCAGCTTGTATTGTTCTACCTGATCCAGGAGGGCCCTTAAGGTCCCCGGTCTATTCAGGGAGCGTACATTCCAGGATCCGAAAGAGTAATCAGTTGTTCGTTTGCGGGGTCGTCGTTGTTTTGTATCCGTCCAATCCGAGGCTTTTGTTTCAGGTTTCTTGACTTGAAGTTTTTCTTAGGATGAGTTGTCGGTACATCGCTAAACCATGATAGGGTTTAATCGTTGAATAAAGGCCATCATGGGCATGCCTCGAAGATGCTGCTTTAGTGGTTGACTTAAATGTTTTCTGTCACCTATCACGTTAAGTAACCTGAGACGCTGCAGATGTTAATGCAGCACTCAGGCGCAGCGGTTACTCGGATAATGCGGGAAAGTAACGCCCCGTAGATAGACATAGGAATTGGCCGAAGTCCTTTTCCTATGAAACTCCTCCTGCATAGCTAAGGGTCCGCAGTTATGCCACAACTGAGGAAGATATAGGAATTAGCCGAAGCCTTTCAACCTTTATCTTCCCCCTTACGGGAAATTTAAAATACGCTTCTCAAAATTTTTTAATCGAGTAAGTCAAATGAATATTGCTTAATAACGTACAATCAATGAAATTGTACATTATTTCCAAAAATTGCTATAAATTAGATTTGAAAATTACAAGCTGCTTGTGGGCAACCTTGGGCCATTGTGGTAATGAAATTGAATCTTTTTAGCAATGAGACCTCATACAAAAGGCTTATCAGATATCAGAGGGAAGCGATAACGATGATCATGCAACATGGAAAATATTTTGGTGAAAAATTGAGAGGACATCGTTGAGAGGAAGGAGTAGTTGGAAAGTGAGCTCTTAGAAACAGAGCGAGTAAACGACTTTTCTGGTGCACCGTCCAATATGTGTATGAAAAAGTCGATTTGAAATCTTTGAAATGAAGAATAAAACCATTTGAGGCTCCTGACACTACTTGGAATGGATGCCAACTATAAAAATTAGACACTGTTAAAACTCCCATAGAATATTTCAGTTCATTTTTCGATGGTGATGTCATCAAATCGACAAACTTATTTAGTCTTAAAACAGTTGGAGTTGAGCTAAAAACATCGCGGAAGATGAAATACGATGCTACATTGGAGTACTTTTATATATAGGGATTATAAAACTCAATTAAAAAAAAATGCATGAGTGGAATGGGCATACTATGCTCTAGCTCAACACGAAATAATCGTTTAGGTTCTTGTGACATAAGTCATCTGATAATGACCTAAAAAAAGCGGGGAAGTTTCCTCAGTGTGCCTAATATCCCAATGTCAAAATGTAAAAATTTCCCATTGTCCCAATTTCTCAATGTTCCGATGTCCTAATATCCCAATATCCCAATGTTCCAATGTATTAACCTTCGGGCGGGCGCAAGGCTTCTGACAGATTAAGTGACCAGTTTTTGTTGCGCCAATCAGCGATATGAAAAGGGAGAGATCTGAAACTCACAGTAGCTTAATCTTTATCGATTGACTACACTCTAAAAAGTGAATTTAAATTTCCGCTGAAAATGCGGTAATTTTACACTTTTTCCCGCTTATAATCACATACAGAGTGCATTTTTCAACAATTTCTGTGTAAAATAAGAAAATTACACCAAAATCGGTGTGAAATGTATTTTTACGCTACACTTCTGTATAATTCAGATTTTCTGGTGCATTTTTACAACGGTTATGTGTATAATTCGGATTTGTGGTGTATTTTTACAACGTGCAGTTGAAGTTTTACTCATTTTTTGTAGCGTGCTCTCCAGTTGTCATACTTCAATCGGCTGTACTTAGCACAGTGTACCACATTTTTCCAAAAATTCTCTGCATTTAGAACTCATGTGTACACGCTCTGTGGCTCACTTGGTTGAGTCGCACTCTACGATGCTAGTAATCTAGAGGTCTCGAGATCGAATCTCGGCGTGGTCCAAAATTTCCGTACATGTGTGGATAAGAAATATTTAGTGCTTGCAACATTACACTCCGAAATGATATGCAATGTAACGTTGACTGGAAATTACCTATAAACGGCTGAGTTACGGTACTGAGAAGAAGAACAAGTGTACAGATCGCACAAAAAAGACCATATTGCAACCTCCCATGTAGACGAAAAACTGATCAGCAAAACTCGACCGATACTTGTTTATATTTTTTATAGCCTTAAATAGTTTTATTGATAGCTATATTATTTATAAAAATCTTAACAACGAAAAAAGAGTGAAACCGCATTATATTCCTATTATTACGGAGTGTTTTTACACATAGCGCGGTGTAAATTTGCTAATATATTGGAGTACTTTTTTAAACATTTTTTTATGCAAAATTACACTTGATTTGCAAATTTAGATTGCAGAGTAATTTCACTATTATAATAGAAGGAAACAAAGTTTCCTTCTATTATAAGAGTAAAAATTTCATAGAGTGTACCCAAAGCAGTTTTCAGTTTCTATCTACCATATGTCTGAGGGCTGGGAGGGGATGAAGTAATCTCTCAGATGTATTGCGCCCGATTGTGTTTATTTCTGCTTTTCTATGAAAATTTCCACTTGTTATACTCTTCATATTGCGTAATAACGTTGTGTTGACTTTTAGGCTCACCAAATCGTTCAATAGTGTGTTTTTAGTAAAATAAGCTCATACATTTTTTAAACAGTTGAGTTGTTTTTACATATTGAAGCGATTAAAAGCGGAATATTCTTAGAAAATTGAAAATATGAAGGGTATCAAACTTTGTGAGCCAGTTTTGTTTCCAAAATTTCGTAGAACTGCTTCAAAAAGAATGAATGCAACAATAAATAAGAGTCTAAAATATACAGAAACTTAGTTTCATCCCTTTTTCTGCACTTAATCTGTCAGATGCATTGCGCCCGATCGTGTTAGGACTAGTATTGCGCCCGCCGGAAGGCTAATATCGCAGTGCCCCAATTTGTCAATATCCCGATGTCCCAATATCCCGATGTCTCAGTGGCCCAATGTCCCTATGTGCCAGTGTCCTAACGTGCGATTGGCCTATTATCCCAAGGTCATAATGTCCCAATGTTTTAATATCCCTTATCTCAGTGCGCTAATGTCCCAGTTTCCCCAGTGTTCCTAAGGTCCCAATGTCCTAATAGCCCAATGTCCTAATGACCCAAGACCCTAATGTCACAATGTCCTCATATCCCAGTGCCCCAATGTCCGAATATCCCGGTGTCCCAATGTTACAACATCCCTATGTCTCAGTGGCCCAATTCCCCTATGTACTAGTATCCCAATGTCCGATTGGCCTATTGTCCCAAAGTCATAATGTCCCAATGTCCTAATATCCCAGTGCCCCAATGTCCCGGTCTCCCAGTGTCCTAATATCCCAATATCCCAATGTTTCAATATGCCAATGTTCCAATATCCCAATGTCCTAATATCCCGATTTCCCAATGTCCCAATATCCCGATGTTCCAATGGCCCAATGTCCCCACGTCGAAGTTTCCCCATTTTGCCTAATGTCCCAATATCCGAAAGTCCTAATGTGCTAATGTCCTAATGTCCCAATGCCCTAATGACCCAAGACCCTAATGTCACAATATCCTAATATCCCAATGCCTCAATGTCCCAATATCGTGATGTCCCAATGTCACAATATCCCGATGTCACAGTGGCCTAATGTCCCTATGTACCAGTTTCCCAATGTCCGATTGTCCTATTGTCCCAAGGTCATAATAATGTCGCAATATCCTCATATCCCAGTGCCCCAATGTCCCACTCTCCCAGTGTCCCAATGTCCCAATATCCCAATGTTCCAATGTCCCATTGTCCCAATATCCCGATGTCCCCACATCCCAGTTTCCCCAGTGTGCCTAATGCCCCAATGTCTTAATGCCCTAATGTCCCAAGACCCTAATGTCTCAATTTCCTAATATCCCACTGCCCAAGATCCAAGTCTCTCAGTGTCCCAATATCCTAATTTCCCATTTTCCCAGTGTCCCAATGTCGCAGTGTGTTTTAAAAAATTGTCAATGCGATGAGCCGAAAGACGCAATTGCTGGAAAGCTTTTGTTAACTTTACCTATTAATTTACCATTATCCCATCCACTTATCTAAATGGAAGACATTGATTCTTTAAAACGACCACCAGAGGATCATTCATTCCAAATTTAAAAAAAATCCCATCACGGGGAGAGACAGTAGAAGCAAGTCTTTCTGCAACTATAGACTCCAGTCTGAAATTGGGTTACTCGCTTAGGTCTGTCAGGATGAAAATTTCATATATCTTACCCGTTATTGTGCCGATCGAAGATTTTTTTTTTTTGGAAATGTGGAATACTTTGGTAAAAAAAAATTTTTTGGGGATGTTGCCTGGAAGGCTGTAGCCCTATCAATGAAAAAAAAAACAAATTGTGTCCGGTAATCATAGACTTGTTCGCTTTCGTTTTTTTTTCCTTTGGCGGGCGATACGTTCTCGCGTCTCTTGATTTATTAATATCTTTGTCAAATTAGTAAAACTTACTATTCTGGTGGGACTGATTAAAATGAAAACGTCAATTTGATGGCTTCAAACACTTTCCCCAATGTCAAATTTCTTAACTTGCTCCATTGAAAAGTCAAACTTTGTCATTGAATATCTGGAGAACCGATTAAGCTAGAGGACTTGCCGGAATGCGTGTGATGTGATGCATGCGATTTGGGAGGCTGCGAAACAGGTCTAGTTTGATTGTCCCATAAGTCCCAAGAACGTAGTGGCTCTGATACTGCGATCAGGAAAGAACTGGGATTCAGTAAGCAGCAGGACAATTTGTGCTGTTCACATGAGGCAACGTAGCTGCAAGTTTACTACCCGTGCTGATGGCTTATTAGCTGAAATTGGCCCTGTGAAATAATACTGAAAAGTTGTTCCGCAGTGTGTAACGGTGATGAATGTAGGAGTTCCACCAATCTGATATGAGATGAGCCATACGGTTTGGTATTAGCAACCGGTTGGAAACTCTAGTAAAGCTGATAAAAATCGAAAAGGTAAACACAGGACGGGTGGGACTAATAAATCCCCATCCGGACTACCCTAAATACTTGATGTTTAATTTTGACTATACTAATTGTTGGCATGATCCTTAATAGTTTTATAAAATTTGAGGATATTATTTTTACAAATAGAATATTTTAAGTGTATGAAAGAAACTTTTCTTTGACCAAAAATATATATGTTAAGCCCCGGCGTACTTTCTTAACGTGTCACACAACCCAAAATACTATTAAAACAAAAATACATTTCTTCGAAATTGGCATATTCTTCCTATGCCAAACTACTAAGTCAATTTTCATAATTCTTGCACAGCTCCTTCTTAGCCCGGACAATATGTGTTAAAGGGACATTGTTGACTAATTTACTCGAATACATAAAATGACGTCATCACTCTCTTCCCAACAATTTTACCCACAGTTGTGTCAACTCTTTATTGAAACGATGTGATTCACTTAAGTTTTGTTCTAATGTGGGAAACAATTTATGTCCGTTAATTATTATTTATATCGCAAAATGCTTTTTTAAAAGAAGTGCCCTATTTAAGTGTCCAAATTTTCCGAAAATTTCTATGAGTTAAATAATAAATAATTTTTTTTAAAAGCTATATTTACAATTTTGAGTTTTATCTAAATTTGTTTTATGTTCTTTGTACCTTATATAACTTTATTTAAAAAGAAAAAAAGAAATTTGTTTGCCTTTATTTGGATGATAATGTTTTTAGAGTGTCCTATACAAGTGTCGCGGACTGTATAATGTACACTAATTCAAATTGAAACTCTCTCCCAATTTGCTGCAAATGCCTAGCAAGATGTTGACAGAAACCCCAATTAAGGACAGAGAATCACTGTTGGTTTTAAATTTTAAATAAACAATTGTTGAGATTTTTCGCCAAAAAAAACAGCGTTTATCTCTTTTTTCAAATATCCAGCGCATGCAATTTACGCAAAACAGTTTAATTACATCAGTAAATCTCAGTCTGGTAATAAGTGTCTCTTAACCGAATCAACTCATCGTGAATTAAATGACTACCACCCTATACAGAAGTTTTCGATGCTTTATTATCCGCGTACTAACCGTTAGAGACCATGAGGAGCACGATGCTACCACGACTCAAGTGTCTTTGTAATTCATTGTTTGAATTAACGCACTCGTCGCAGATCATTATGACATGACTGGATGCACTCATCACAGAAACTGTTTTAGTTTTTTATAGCGATACAAACTTTCGCTGCCGTTTGTTGACTCTCATTTTAATGAGGTCCTTCTGTCGTCGCTTCTGGGATATCATTTTTTTGTCGGTACTCGTCGGTCACACTCAAGGACTCAAGTGTGTATTTTCGTGGTTGCAACTAGTAACGTAAGTTAGTCCTTTACTAGGAGTTATTTGCCATTTTTTTCCGAATATTAAATTACAAGCCAAGCGCACGACTAGAACACTCCAAACAAAAGGACAATATGCAATTATGAAACTTTTTTACTATTATTGCTAGTGGCGTCGGGTGAAAGGCCAACTGACTCTTCCAATTATGCATCCAACCCCTATTTTATTTTAATCGTTTACTTTAGATGAGTGTATCCCCAAAATTGTCATTACTTGGATAGCAACTTTTAGTGACGAAACACACTCAACTCGAACTGGATCGCGTCAGATAGAATTTACACCTGCACCACGTTACGTTGACATTGACGTTCGTCATGGTATGGGTTGCATGTGAAATAAAAGTTTTCAATGACCACTAATGACTTCACAACTATTTTCGAGATTAATTGGAAAAGTTTGCGGCGAACGGATAATGAGGGAAGGACTTAATAGCGACCGCACTCCATTATGGCTAGGAAAAGTCGTTAAGTGGAAACGCCTGCAAGATTATTTGGTCCGTTTTTTTTACGTATCAATAAATATGAGAAAGGACTACTTGGTCTACAAATGAAAAGAAGACTTTTCGGGGCATTTAAGAACTTCCTAGCTATGGCTCATTGCATTGGCCTATTTAGCGAGCAATGAAGTGTAAAAAGGCGTTTTGTATTGTGCCGTGTTTCGGTTGGATGGAGCTTTTTTTGTTGGCAGAAAATTGATAGATTGTTTCTAATTTATATCAATTGTTTAATTGAAAATTTCCATTTAACGTTGTACCTACAAGATTTGTAGAAATTTGGGTTTTCACTGGAAGCATTTGGTAATTAAACTCCACACGGATAAAGAATCTAAGTCCCTATCCCAAATACCAGATGAACTCATTTACGGCAACTTAAATTCACTTCCTTAGATTAATTCAAATTATCATTAACACATGATGCACCATAATCCCAAGCAGGTGTTTGCCGAGTTTTAGTGCCTATTAAGGTCAAGAGTTTGCCACATTTGAACGTAAGCTAATCTCTTAACTCCTCCAATTTACGACTATCTCGGACGGAAATGACCCCAAGGGTCAACCTTGTCGTATCTTTCGATGTTCTTGTGCTGCTGCTGCTTATACAATCCGGCCATTTCCTTGCCACATTCTAAGTGGATAGTTTTCCAGTAATTAAGCGAAAGGCTTTATGCGAATCGTCAAGATGGCGTCGACTACGAGTACACTACGTCGACTAGAACTCTCTCATCATTGCCAAAGGATTTGCGAACTCCTGCTGATACCGGGATGTTGTGCTACTATGTATGTGTGTGTACTGAGCTGTTACCGTGCTCGTCTATACGAAATGCTCTTAAACATTTTATATAATTTAATTTAAAATATCATCATCGTGTAAGTAAAGTGACTTAACATTGTTGCAAATATTTTTCGAAAGAAGATCCTTGCAGTTCACTGACTATCGTTGAAAATCTCGTTATCGGTTCAAGGGCAAGTTTTAATGAATATTTCATGCGGGAGAAAGGTATTTATTCTTAGAAAAGCGACGCAAGGTAGAAAGTTTTGTATGTTGAACGAAGCTTGTGAATTAATACTGACGCTGGCCTGGCTTTAAATAAGAGGAAACATGTTCTTTGCCCTTTGGGTGTGTTTGTCTATGTTCGACCTCGTCCTTTTGCGGACTTAAATGGAAGCCAACATTACCTGAAAAAAAAAGATTTAATAGAGTAGTTAGTTCTAAAGTACAGGCGGAATAGCTTTTTTGCAAAATAAAAATAATTCATGAATAATCCAACAATGTTTGCAACAAAGTCAATAACACATTTTAAATAGGTACAATACAACATAAATGTAGTTTTATTTTAAGTTCCTTACAGAAACGCAACGTTCTGTGACTATGACCTCGAAAATAAAAGTCAACTCTGTTGAAAATAATACGTATGTATGTATCTAAAGCCGCCTTAATACAAGCCCGGAAGCAGAACTCGGTCATAGCCTTAAACGTCAAATTATAGGCTTAAGCAGCAGCGTTGCCACTCGTGTTACAATTGTAACATTTTGTTACAATTTTCGATTTCTTGTTACAATGTTACACACCGACCAATTTTGTTACAATCGGCAAGAGTGGAGGGATCAACTACATTTGAATATTTTTCTACTATAAGTGACATGAACAATTATTTTTCCAAACAAATTTAATATTTTTGTGATGAGCATGATCAGCCACTGATGAGCATGATCAGCCACTGATGAGCATGATCAGCCATCTATTCAGCTAGGAATGTCCAACTTATGGTCCGCGGGCCACAGGCGGCCCAGTTTTGTGAGGCCCGCGGCCATATCGGAGACACACAGTATGTAGCAGCACATTGCGTAAAAAATGGAAATGTTTGTAAAAAATAATATGAGTTGAACTAAAGTCTATGAAATTTCTTGAAACTCGTCAATTTAATTAATTAATTATGTATTTATTTAGGAAGCTGACGGTTGTCTAGTGAACTTTTGTTCGAGACTTATTACTGTCCGCCGAATAATTTTGACTTTCAATGATATTTCTGGAGTGTTTAATTCTTAGTAATTTAATTTGAAAAATGTGGTTGTTGATCGATCCACAAAACTTCAGGGTTTTAATTTCTTGTCGAAAGTTTCTAAATTTGTTTGAAGTGCATTTTATGAATATTCTATTTCTAGAGTATATAATCATGAGGTCGTTAGTGACTCAGATTGAAATTTCGAAAAAAAAAAAGTCTATAGGAATTTTTACAAATTTTATCCTGCGCCCGTCAATCCTGAAGAAATTTGGCCCAGGTCAGGTTTTGATTTTGAAACCCATGGATCAAGCGCCCGTTTTTGTTGGTCCCTTCTTGATTCAGAATCAATGTTCAACATTCAATTATAGCAGCAAACTGCACCAAGCCTTAGAGTAAGTTCAGTAAAAGAATTGAATTCTACCTTGACACAAATTTGAACAACAAATTTACGGTAGCCAAAATGTTCGGCAAAGTTTGGAATGTAAGGGCACGAAATTTCACTTTAAATTAAAGTAACATTTAAAAGGGAACGTGATAATTTAATTCAAATTTATTAAATTTAATTCTTTTTCTGGAAACACTAGCGAGTGCATTTTTTTGCTAGCTGCCGGATTTTTTTGCTGACTCCATTTTAGAGCACATCATAAGTTGGTGCGAGTTGCGCGTGCTGGTGTATTTGGATTCAATCCCACTGACCCGCGTATTTGCTACCAAATTTATGTTTTTGCAGTAGGTTAGAGTACAACACGCAATATCGAAGATGTTTTCTGAACGGAATAAGTATAGCTCAAGGACAGATAATAATGTTACTGCATGTATTTATGTTCATTATATCTACAAGGTGGGCCAAAAGTAATCATCCGATGTTCTTTTGCTGTATTAATAAAAAAACTTTGGTTTTTCTAATGAAATACGATTATTTAATCCCTTAGAATTTATTGAATCAAGCCGCAAAAATGATATCGGCCAAGTGGCCGCCGCCACAGTTGATTACCATACGGGCCCGTTTTATGGCATTTTCCATCACTCTTCCCAGAATATCGGGCGACAGGTTTTCGCATTCCTGGCGAATATTCTCCTTAAGGGCTTCAAGAGTCTGAGGCTTGTTGACGTAAACCCGCGACTTCAGAAAACCCCATAAAAAGAAGTCTGGAACAGTTAAATCGGGTGATCTGGCCGGCCAGTGTAAATCACCAAAATGAGAGATTAACCGACCTGGAAATGCTTTCTTCAGAATATGGCCGCGTTCCTTAGGAGTGAACCGATTCATGGCTTGACAGTTCGTATTCTACGTTTGTTTACTTCAGAAATTAGGAAAAATGAAAAAAAAAGAAGGAAAAAAAAGTTACAGCGATTTCTAATAAAGTGATTACTTTTGGCCCACCTAGTATATATATTAATTAAGTTCGATTATATCGTATTAAGCATTGTCTGATGTACTGAAGGGAGCATCTCGTTTTGCGCCCAACGTTATGAAATTATCTGCTCCTTCAGTCATTCGGAAACTAAGCTTCTGCGCTGAGCAGTGTCATTATCAATTGATTGAGATTTGTAACCAATAATTTTTGGATTAAATCTGTTATGAAATAGTAGGTTCGAGTTTAAACAAATTGTGGATATTTTGACATATCGTTTCTCCTATAAACCAACTTCGTCAAAAATGTTTATGGAACAGAACAGATCAAATCTTCGGAAAGTCAGACATTTTCAAAAACCCTTATTTTAATTTATAACTGTCTGCTATTTGTGAAGCAACCATTCAATTTGGACTTGCGCACATTTAATGCTAAAATTGTTCATTAACAACAATATCTTCAAATTTGTTACAATCAACCTAAAAATGTTACAATTTTATCAGATAAATGTTACACTTAGAAATCTGAAAACGGCAACCCTGTTAAGCAGATGGAAAATTTACATTGCGGTAAAGGCAAATCGGGTTGTGTCGCGGCAAACTTTACACGAAAGGTATTGGTTCCCGGTCAATTTTCGTCGCGAAAAGTGCAATGTGTCGTGAATTGAAGTGTCTATAATGCAGTGAACGAAAAAAATCCCGGTGAAAAGTGAATTTTCCACGTGTTTTCGCGATTTTTATCAGAGCAGACATGGTTTTTTTTACATGCGCTGTGCTTGTGTTAGTGCATCGTGCAACGTATATACATTCTTGCAGGGTATGTAAAATATTTGCTTGTGTGCGTTTTCTCTGACAAAGCTTTGAATGTGGTTGTAGTTTCGGTTAGCGATTTCTTGCAGGGCGGCTTTCTAATATAGGTGGCTTTGTATGTATCACTCAAACATAATTTTAACATGTAATGTACTACTTACTATTTATCTAACTTCACGCCAGGGGCGGCGCATAAGGGCACGCAGGGCCCGCGTCGCGGGGGGCCCAGAAGCCACATGAAAGATTCCTCGAACCACAAAAAAAAGCACGATTGCGAGAAACAATACTCCGACGTATATATATTTTTTTTTTGTAGACAGAGAAACAACTTCGAAGCAAAAACAAATACTTAATTTATTGTTGCTCTTTCACCAGGTCCTTTCGATAAGCCGCTGCGCCAAAAAAAGTTCATATTGTCCTGAAATTTTTCCAAGTTTATTAGACAATCCGGATCCTCAGATTTTCAGAAAAAAAAAACTCTTCTATGGTTGAAAAAGTTTCTCTATATCTTACGACGAAAACGAAACGATACTTTAAGTCCCACTATAAATAAGCTATCTTTAAACATATTTGAAGATTGTTCCTTTTCTATAGGGTGTTTTTACCAGAGTAAATTCAGATCCACTTAGTCATCAACTGTCAAACACGAACAAAATTGTTCGCGAGTGATACTAAACTAGGTTCAAACAAAGTACGGCTTGTATAGCTTGTTGAAGACTCAAATATTTTATCTTGCTTGCAGTATATGCACAATCATTAGGTCTACGGTGCTTAGGCGACATTTGATTTGAATGGAGTTTTACCAATATTGTTGTATTGAATTTAATAATTACGAACAAACGTTCTTAAAAATGAAGGATTTCAATTACAGCACACTTAAATTTAAAGTTATGTAACTATGTTCACCAAGGAAAAAACTTGCATTTATGTCTCCCGTGAAAAATATGCCGTGGAGACTTGCCTTTTATTCAACCAATTTAAGCCAAAAGTGCACTTGCGGCCCGATTGATTGTTGATGGCACCTTTTTCCTGCGAAATAAAGTGCAACTGAATTGTTTTCGTTAGCGAAATGTCTAAAACCGGTGTGGTGGAAACGTGTCGTTTTTTTTTCAATTGTCTAGCAAGTTACAAACTTCATCACGTATAGTATAGTCTTGCTCGTGCGCTCGTCTTGAAAGCATATGTTCCTGGGATCGAATCCCACTTTAAGGCCTGGATAGACCTCAGGCGGAATCAGAATGAAATTTTTGTCCGCAGCGATTTAGGTACTCAATAAAAATGCATACTTACTGCCGTGGAATATGTGGAAAATGCTGAAGAATTCCATAAGCTTATAGTCCGAAAATAGTTCGATAATTTTTTCGGCCATTTTGTGTATTTTTTTTTTTTCAAAAATTTCATAGTGCAAAATATCTAGTGGCGGGGAAATCGAAAAATAGGACATAAAATTCACGAGAAAAATTTCGGAACCATTTTCGGATTGTAGCTTATGGAATTCCCCAGCATTTGTGACATGTTCCACGACAGCGAGTATGTATTTCAATCGAGAAAATGGCAGCGGGCAAAAATTTCATTCTCATTCCGCCCGAGGTATATCCAGACCTTTAGGTATTTTATTATGCTTTTAACCCTTTCGCTCCCAATGAAGCCATATGGCATCATGAAATTTAATGATTTTTCATAGAAAATGTAAGAAATAGATTTTAACTTTTTGTGTTATATTAGACTCTCCCAATTGTGTAATACCTAGTTAATTTTTTCCAGCGTGAAATTTTTGGTTTTGGGATGTTATTTTTAATGAATTTTTAGAGAAGGTTTGACGATCGTCGGAAAGCCGAAAAACTGATTTATCCATTTCCCCATATTTCCTGATAATAATCATTTTATGCAAATGATTTTAATGGTTTTATTTTGTAAAGAGGTTCTTGTAAGAGAAAATCAAAAGATTTATCGATTTTTTTTTATGAAAACCCTATAAAGTGGTTTTGCATGAGCATGATGCCATATGACATCATTGGGCGTGAAAGGCAAATCAGCAAGTCCCCTGTTCATATAAATCCTAGTTGCTTGCTGTATGGAAGGCACCCTTAGTTTTTATCCGAATGAGCTAATTTTTGGTGGGTGGGGTGATTATGAGTTCCAATCGCAATAAACCAAAATTTAGCACTCTGCCTTAATTTTGGGGTGAGTTACGGAAATGTCCTTTCACCAAATTCAAATGGGGGGATAATGGGGGTCGTTGATCGGAGCGACTCAATGCTTCTCCCAAAATAATATTGAACTTATTGTGAATACTTGTACGAAATTTTACGGCTGAATTAACATTTTTTCAAGAGTAATGGGGCTTTTAAAAAAGGTATAAAATGAAAAAGTTTTAATTTATTTTTAAGCTAGCGCCGAATCGTTGAATAGACTTCTAATGTGTTATATATCATTGCAAAGATAATTTTATGTAGCTTTTCGTTTTCAGACTATTTTTCTATATCTTTCCTCGTTTTTGAAATACTCGCAAAAAAACGAAAAATGACCCTCATTTCCCCCTTTCCCCCCTTTTTAAGGTTGCGGACCTCAATCGGTTTGGGCTTTTTTTCCCATAATCTGGGGGTCGTCACCAATCATTCTGCAAAAAATATCCGATGTAGGATTTTTGCCGACCAAATATCTCATTTATCACACGGAACTTGCTAAGTGCCCTTTCAGTCCCAATGATTTCATATGGCATCATGCTCTAATTTGTTAACTATAGTGCTTAAAATTTTTTTTCAAGAAAATATCATAAAAGATGCCTACTGAACGACATAATGTTGTTAGAAAAATTCTCCGCTTAAAATCCATAATTTGGGCATGAAAGGGTTAAGAGCATAATGAGGTAAATCTGAATGTCGCCAACACTGGGCTGTGTGAGCTTTTTTATTAAAAAAAAACTCTTGATGAAATCATTAAATTAATACACGTTACAACATGAACGCCATTCTCAATGTAAGAACGCAAGGAGTCGCAGCAGCTCTTAACAAAGTTATTTTAAGTACGATTTAATTTTAGTAGAAACACTCTAGCGTCATAATCATGTTTGAAAAGAGTAGATTCAATCGTGTTTTCAATTAATTGCACTCAGAATTTTTCTTAGTTTAGGGGCCCATTCAAGAGGTTGGCGGGAGGGCCCTGAATAAAGTTGTTCCGCCACTGCTTCTCGCTATTACTTTGCTGATTGTAGTACATAATGTCATTTTCACTGAAATACATTCTCTTCTGTTTCTGACCTCCGAAGCGTAAGGTTTTGCTTATTATTTCTCTGGTATCGCTCAACAAACTCTTTTGTTGTTCGCTCTGTCACCTGAAACTCATTCATGTATTGCTACAAATTTTATATTCGAAATGTGTTCACATGTGTCATTCACGTTTGACACAAGCCCTAACGAACATTTTACCCACTGTTTATCAAAACTTTTACTCGGTTATGCTCCGGTGGTGCAGCAATGGCGTAAGCTGACATTGCCAAAACTCTTCGAAATGTGAATAATGTTGGTGCCGTCGTATGATTGACAGACATATATAGCCAGAAGTCACAAAAGTACTATTTGCGCGTATTCACATTCATATTTCATATACGCGTTCCTGTTCTGTTTATATAACGAACCAAGGACGAGGATGTTTGCAATTCAACGTGTTCCAATGTTTGTACACGAACGAAGATGAGAATTTTAGGTTAGGTTAGAGGACAATCAAACAGTGTTACCAATTCCCTAAATTTAGGGTTTTTTTAAACCTACTAGGGAGAATTTCTGTAGGGAAAATTTTAGGGGGAACCTTAAACACCTTAGGGTTTGTTTTCTAACATAAATCAGCAAATTCCATGAAAATTTGTGTATGTGACAGTTTCAATATGTTGGGACATGATGGGGCTTGTACACGTGGTTTTCGATTGCTTATTATTTATCAATAAGTTCCGAATAATATGTTCGTAAAAAATCAAGTGAAATGGAGACTTTACATGAATTAGGATAAGATAAGAGGGGCATTGCCATGAGGATATCGCCTACGTGTAAATACATAAATATTCAAAACTCTATGTCCCAAAATTGTGTGTCTTAAGTGGCATCTAATTATATTATAAACCAAACACATTGCCACTTGACGGGTATACTTAACTTGATGTAGTTCTGATTCCATGTTCACCGGATCAGAGTTCTTTTCCCCCCAACTTATAATAGGGGCAATAAGAGGATGACCTAACCTCAAACTAGTTTTTCTTTTTGAAATGGGCTATGGGCGGTAAATTCCTATTCCGATTAACCCGACTAAATCGATGCCTTCGCTACACCTGTAGAAAAATCGTTTCGATAGCTGTGTCACTATAATCATCGGGGTACCAGTAGGCCTGATAACCCTCGTAAACAGATCACATTTGGTGCCGAGCGTGGGCCCTTTTTAACTTTCCGCCATTTTTCCAATTTAGGAGGGGAATATTACATTTAGGGGGAAATC
Source organism: Microchrysa polita (assembly GCA_949715475.1). Lineage (NCBI taxonomy): Eukaryota > Metazoa > Arthropoda > Insecta > Diptera > Stratiomyidae > Microchrysa > Microchrysa polita. Next base: position 86,710,141 of record OX454417.1, read on the forward strand.
ACACAGCCTACCTGGCAACACTGCAATCAAATGTCATCTAGGAGATACGTGGAAAATTGAATCTCGTTCCTCCTATACAGGGTGTCCCGTTCATGGTGGAGAATCTTTTAATGGTAGATAGTGTGGCTCATTTGGGGAAAATTAATGTTCTACGAGACACCTCTATTTTGAACCGTTACAATGTAAAAGCACTTTTTGTAAATTGTGTCAAAATACCTGACTTGCCGAACTAAATCAAAATTTGCCAAACCACCAAACATGTCATCCGAGATATGACTTCACTTTCCGAAACTACATAAAATTTCCTATAAAACGACACCTCGTCCGGTACGAAGTTGCTCGTATCTTCCGAGATACACCAGTTCAAACTTTGAAGAAATTTTAAAATCGGTTTTTCATGCAAAATTCAAATGATAAAATCGTAACGGTACTTTGAACTGACAAATCTGCAAAGTTGAAAAAAGTTGCCTCATTATGTTAGCTCTCGAACGACATATAAAAATTAATGGCTCACGATTTGAAAATTTGCGAATTTAACGTTTCAAAGGTAAAAAAATGTGGTTTTCATATAAAAGACGTTTAGGCTATTTTCAAATGAATTTTATTCATATGTATATTTGTTTTATGCTTACCAAATAGGAGAAAGAAGCGAAACCGAAATCTATTTAATTTTTAAAATAATTTCGAAGTGAAAATTAGAGATATTGTTCGAAATGTCCTCCTTCGTGTTGGATACAAAGTGAACATCTTCTGGCAACTGATGCGACAGCGCAGAGAACTTCTTCCCTATTTCTTCTCAAATCGTTGCACTCTGTTTTAATTTTTTGAATCAGTTGTTCCCGCGACGTAATGGGTTCCTTATAAACCCGATTTTTCAAATTTCCCCAAACATAAAAATCAAGAGGAGTTAAATCAGGACTTTTTGCAGGCCATGGAATAGGCCCATATCGTCCAATCCATTTCTGCTGGTATTTATCATTTAAAAACTCTGTGACAACTCTTCCATTATGGGCAGAACATCCGTCCATCTGCCACCAAATTTCTGATCGTTCCGCAACTGGAACAGCATCAAGTAAACTTGGTCCGACTTCAGTTTCCAGCACGCTATGGAACGCCACTGAATTGAGCCGTTCAGGAAGAATTATTAAGGGCTCGGAAAGGCGATCTCCGAGAACACCTATCCACACATTCACCCTAATTTCATGTTGATAACAAGAAGTTTTAGTTGCGTTGGGGTTCCGAACACCATATCGATGTATTCATCATCAGTATATCCCATATTTATTATTCGGGAACAACATATACTTTTAAAAGTTCGAAGTTATAATATTATAACACTAATAACAATTTAAATAATATTACCTGGTAAAATATTAGTACAAACACTAATTAATTTATGTAGTAATAATAGCTCACACACTGACTGACGAGGGAAAGAACTTGCGAATAAGTGCAATTATTATTTAAAATTAATATAAATCAGATCTACGGTTAAAATAACTGTTACATTTTTGGCCCGAAACATTTTCAATGTAAAGTTTTTTCGCCCAACAAAATGAACTGTGTTGATCATGTGCAAATGATGTACAAATTTATCTTCATCATATCAGATGATTTGCATTACACGAAAACCACATTTTTTTACCTTTGAAACGTTAAATTCGCAAATTTTCAAATCGTGAGCCCTTAATTTTTATATGTCGTTCGAGAGCTAACATAATGAGGCAACTTTTTTCAACTTTGCAAATTTGTCAGTTCAAAGTACCGTTACGATTTTATCATTTGAATTTTGCATGAAAAACCGATTTTAAAATTTCTTCAAAGTTTGAACTGGTGTATCTCGGAAGATACGAGCAACTTCGTAACGGACGAGGTGTCGTTTTATAGGAAATTTTATGTAGTTTCGGAAAGTGAAGTCATATCTTGGATGACATGTTTGGTGGTTTGGCAAATTTTGATTTAGTTCGGCAAGTTAGGTATTTTGACACAATTTACAAAAAGTGCTTTTACATTGTAACGGTTCAAAATAGAGGTGTCTCGTAGAACATTAATTTTCCCCAAATGAGCCACACTATCTACCATTAAAAGATTCTCCACCATGAACGGGACACCCTGTATAATAGACTTCGATGATATGAGCTAAACAATCGTATTGTGTTACGAAATTGATCATTACGTAAATGAGAATTTGGTTGCGGTTGATATATTGTGTTTATGTAACTGTAACGGTTCTCAATTGATTCAGATATATGAAATACGAGGTGAAAACACTTTGAGAATATAATGCAACTCCTGTGTTGCCACTAAAAATCAAATCTCGAACGAGAAAGTCAAGGCTAATCAAGACTTTAGATTTCAAGGCTTTAGTATCTGGATCTGGCCACAGAGTGGACAGATAATTTTGTATAGGGGGGCTGGTAATTCGACGTTTCCCTTGCAAAACTTTAAAATTGAAAAAAGGCAAAAATATTCTACCAGTTCTGAGTGGTTAACAGCTGAGAGTCAACCTCGGTTTTAACGAACCTCAAAGGACCGCAATAATTGGTTCGCTATAACCGATGTTCGTAATGTCTAAATGTTACGAGTAAATTGAAAGTCCAGAACTAACTTTTTACACGGTTTATTAGCAACAAAATAAAGTCGTTTCGATAATTTTTTTTATTTTTGTTGATTTATCAAAATAATGTTAAAAAATCAAACAATTGCAAACTTTCGGCTTCCTTATTGTTTTTAAATCATCGGAATCAAAGACATCGTCGACCACTAATAAACCAGCATGCTTATATGAGTTGCGAATTCTACTCGTATCAATCGTTACTTGATGCCAAGATTTATTGCTGAAGTTAGTGGCGCAACCACGGGAGGGGCTAAGAGGGTAAAGCCCCTCCCAGACCCAGAAATTCGGAAAAGGAAATGAGATTTGAAACAATGCATTTTATTGGAAATTTTATAAAAAATTAAACGGGGGCTGTACAGGTTGCAACATCCATACCTGCAAATTAGAAGACACACTGGTCTGAAATAATAGTTGCGGAAAGGGAAAAATGTCTCCAAAAAAAAAAAAAAAAAACTCCGCCTAAAAGTTAAAATTGTTCATTGCAATTGAAGAAGAAAAATCATACATAAAATGGCCGAGGAAAATTATGGAACCATTTTCGGTCTGTAGCTTATGGAATTCCCCTGCATTTGGCACATATTCCACGACAGTAAGTATGCATTTTGATTGCGAAAATCGCAGCGGACAAAAATGTCAAAAATGTCAAAATTATCAATGGCATGGAGGATAATATCATGGAAGGTGGTCACAATGTCGTCAAGAATCGATGAAGACAGATGGATTGCCCATAGTCGGCATTTAGAAAATCGTAGATAATTTCATAATTTGCTTCCTGGCTAAAAGATATGGATGAAAATTCTACTGTAATGGCATAGTGATGGCAAGAATTATTAAAAAGGTTCTCAGCTTCTGACGTTGCTGTAACAACTACTTCATCATAACAGTTGGTGAAGATCATATCTAACCATCTACCATTTTGGTTGGGGTTGGACGAAACCTGCTGTAAGTCAGCAAGGCCTTATAGAGTTTCCTTGGAATTTCCAAACGAAATCTTCTGAAGCTTGATGTTAGATCGAAAATTAATGCGAAATTTAGTTTTCCGCAAAAAAACAATAACACATTTTTAGAAAACTCTACCCTGCTGCAGTTGTTTTCCATGAATTCCTTAAAAACTGCACAGCCAAAAAACTTCAATTAGCCAGATTTCTTCAAGCTTCTTTGCATGGCTTATTTTCATAAATGCGTCATCTCGACAATTTTAATGGAGAACACGCTGCGCTGTGAGATGAAAACGTGATTGAAACGTGTGACTCTCATACAGAACGGAATTTCGACTTATCGCTACTTCTCTAGAGGTTTTCAACATTTTGTCGGTCTTCAAACCCTTTTACAGCGTAAGACGAATTAAACAAAGAAAGAATCATTCAGATCGGTCCAGTGGTTTTCGAGTTTATAATTGACAAAAAATCACGTTCCATTTTCATTTATAGGGGATTGTGCTATACATTTCAAGTATCTCGATTGAATGGGCGATACCTTACCCGATCGTTGCTTAAAGGCGAAGGCGAGTGGTTTGTGATCAGTTTTGATTATGAAGTTGCGACCTTCTAGCATATGACGGAAGAACTTGATTGCTTCATAGACAGCCAGAAGTTCCCGATCATACATAAGTGCTGTAGTTTGCTTGCGCTGAATTGACCTTTTTCGAAGAAAATGCTAGAGGCTTCCATTCGTTATCAACATATTGCTCGATAACCGCTCCTATGGCGGTATTTGAGGCATATCATGCTACTTTTGCGTCTGGAGAAGGATGAACCAGTAATGTAAAGTTTGCGATAAGTTGTTTACACTCCTCAAAAGCAGTTACAGCTTCGTTCGTCCAGACGATTGGTCTTTTGTCATTTTTTCTGCTATCACAAATAAGGATGTTGAGTGGGGCTAATACTTGCGCTGCATTTTTTAAAAAGCTTCGATAAAAATTGACGACTCGCAAATATTGGCGGAGTTCCACTATATTTTTAGGTCGTTTGAATTTGCTGATCGCATTTACATGACTTGGCAGAGGCTGCGTACCCTTCTCCGATATTAAATAACCCAGATATTCGATTTCTTTTACCCCGAATGTGCATTTATCGATATTAATTCGGATTCTGTGTTCGCATGTTCCTCTGGGTTAGCAGAAGCGACCAAAATATCGTCCAGGTATGCGTAACAAAAATCCAAACCTCGTAGGACTGAATCCAAAAACCATTGGAACGTTTGGGCCGCATTACGCAGGCCAAACATCATGCGGCAGAACTCGTATGACCCAAACGTAGTGTATAAGAGAGTCTTTGGTATATCGTCTTCGTGTATCGGCACCTGATGGTAGGCTCGCTCCAAATCGATTTTGCTAAATATTGATTTGACAAGCAAGACATGAGTAAAATCTTGAACGTGAGCAATTGGGTATCGGTCGGGTGTTGCAATTGAGTTAAGACGCCGATAATCACCACATGGTCTCCACTCACCAGATTTTTTCTGGACTAAGTGGAACGGGCTAGCCCATGGGCCACTTGACGGCGGCATATTCCATTGCCAACCATGCACTCTAATTCTTTTTTTGCAGCAGCAACATACTTCTCTGCAGAAAGTCGTCTTGGCTTCTCTGCAACTGGTGGACCACATGTGAATACTCGATGTATTATAGCATGCGGCCAACCTTGAGTAAAGCTAGTTGAAGCAGTTTATTCGGGGTATTTTTTAAGCAGACTGGGGAATTGATTATCAGCGCCAAATGCTGTTAGCGACAGGGAACTATTTTTGCTCAATTCTGCACACGTTGAAAGTTGTGTATACTGCCATCCACGAAACGGTTTCTTTTAACGTCTACGCTACGAGAATAATGAGCTCTCTGAGGAAATCAGCACCTATAATGGGTTTGCTGACGTCTGCTGCATGAAAACACCAACGCATTGGTTTTCGTAGTCCGAAATCAAGGTCTAGTGCACATTCCCCGTACGTATTAACCTTCAAGCGGGCGCGCGGGCGGTAATTTACCGCCCTGATCATATAAACAAGCATAGCTTTTCTCACGTTGGCCGGATCAAGGTGGGAGAAGTATGTATTCTTAAGTCATACTGTTATACATACGATACAATAAAATATTGGGTAAATTTTACCTTCCATAACTCTCCAGCGGTCATCAAACGTTCAGGGATGGTATATTTAGGTATATAGTTGCGTTCAAAATGTGTGTGCTCTGTGTAATATCACTGAAGTGACGTGCTTCGCTATAACTGCAGAACTTGTTTTATTGTTCACCAGATAATAGCTTTTATGATGATAACTTATGCTCTTCTTTCAATTTACCATAATTATGAGAACGGAAGTTGTACAGTTGAGCGCAAAGGGAGGGGAAAAGACGAGGGCGGTAAAATACCGCCGCGCCCGGTTATGTCACAAAATGATGCGCGCCCGCTTGAAGGTTAATGATGGTGTTGTTTGCCGCATGTAGTTTAAATTCAGATATTTTATGTTTTCTTACGTGGCACAACTGATACACTTGCCCCAGTGTCCCCCAAAAAAAGCATACTACTCCGTTTTCAGCGTCTGTCGATAATTGATTACCAGCCAATGACAGCATTTCCCGCAACAATTCGGAATACTTCCGATCGCCTCCCAGCCAGCATCGGCGTAATGTAGGTACCGTGAACATAGCCACAAATAAGCTTTACTTCATGAATCACGAATCGGCATTATGTATCGATAGGACGCATTGAAAGTTAGATACGTGATGGTCAGCTGAACGAATGTCGACGGATCATGCATATAGGAAATATAATGGTTTTCTCCTCAAGTGTGATTTTTGTTGCTGGGGTGATTAGAATCGCGAATAAAAGATGATCGTTCGTATAGTCTGGCTGGAGTAGTGGTTAGGGCGCGCACCTTCGGTGCATAGGGTTATGAGTTCGAGGCTCACCGTCGCCCGTGTTTTTTTTATTTATTTATTGATGCATTGAATATATATGATACTTAACTATTACATAATGTTTACGAATAACGATTTTATAATTATTATCCGTAATAAGGCGCAAATACAATATATACATGAAATAGGGGGACATCGTGATATACTGCTTGTATGAAAACGTGATGAATGAATAAGCAATAGGTGCTCACGCGTGTTGCATGAAATAATGATTACAAATGTGTTAAATGCTGGCTGGGCTAATTCTAACTCTGTCAGAACCTTATTCAATTTTGTCTCCGGTGTTTCGTCAAAGCGTGCGATTAAGCGTTGTTTGATTGCATCGTACTTTTCAGTTGCGGGCGGGTTTTCGACCAAATCGACAATCTGTTCCAAGATTACAGAGTCCACTGATGCCACAATGGCATTAAATTTGCTTGCATCGGACGATACTTTATGATTTGCGAATTGCGACTCGATTTGAGCAAACCATAGTGTTGGGCGTCTCTGCCAAAACTGTGGAACCTTCAAATTCTGCACAGCCTCCATACTCGTGGAATTTTAAACACCGGCATGGGTGAAAACCACACGTTGTTGGGTGCTTTTGTGGCGGTGTCTTCGTCTGTCATGATGAAACCGGAATTGCAATAAAAAGACGCGAGGAAACGATTAATTTAACACGATGGTAAATGCGGGGCCACCACTTGTAGCGGATAATCGTCTTGCAATGATAAACGCGATTAATAATAACAAACAAGAAATTTTATTATTTCTTCCGAACACATGAATGTAAATGTGTATGCTGATATATTTTAAGATGGCGGCTATGGCAAGAACCTGGAACCTTGGAAAAACCAACTGGAAAGTATTCTCTCACCGCGTCCCACTCACCCGCTAATCGATCCACATGCGATGTATCGAAAATTTCCCCTATGTAGCGTTGAATTGGAATGCTCGATCAACTGTCACGCACAGCTGCTCGACCATCAATACTGAAAATTCTTTATTCACAGTTCAGCTGAAAAAATGTCATTTCTGAGCTGGGTTTTAGTGAACGTTATAATAGGCGTGTTTTTTGTGCTCGGGTGTAGGTTAGTTTAGGGTAACTACATGGGGTTACAATAACAACATAACCCAGATAAACCCAGTAATGTATCGAGGGTACGTACTCTGACCAAAGTTAACCCGCAAGAATTGTTACAGATGTGATAACCAGCGGCGCTCTAACACGAAAAAGCATGAGCTAATACCAAAACCATTGGTAAAATGTTCATTGTTGTTTTTGTAAGACATGTTAATTTACTGGTTAATTATTTATCGCAACTTTGAACCTTCAGCTTTTTACAAAGTTCATGGTTGGTGCAATAGATCTAAACAGCTTTTAACCCAAATCGTTTTTTTTTGCTTATATACCCTAACCTGCACCTTTTTTTACAAAAAAACACGCTTAATATTGGGCGATGAGAGTACGTATTTTGAAAGAAAAGCTGCAGTTTTAGGATTTTTGATTGCCGCAATGTGTGCGAATGTATCAGCTGATTAGAGAGAACTGACATTTCGTATAGCAAGCCCATTCAGCGAACACAAACTTAGCAGTTTTCCAATTTCTTGTGGTGGGGATATGTAGCATATCCTAATCAGCGTTGCCGCTCGTGTTACAATTGTAACATTTTGTTACAAATTCCAATTTCTTGTTACAATGTTACACCCCGACCAATTTTGTTACAATCTGGCGAAAGTGGAGAATTCAACTATATTTTAATATTTTTCTACTATAAATGACATGAAGAAGTATTCTATTTTTATGATTTGTGTATGATCACCCATCGATTCAGTCAGGCATGTCAAACATGTGGCCCACATCGCAGTTTTGTGTGGCTCGCGGTCAGATTGGAGAAACACAGTATGTATCACATCGTGTAAAAATAAAAAATGTAAATCTCTGTAAAAAATTAAAAGTTGAGGTGTTGAGCTAAAGTCTAAGAAATTTATTAAAACTCGTCAAAAATTATATTGCTAATGCAAACTTGAATTGTATTTAAAAATCCTACTCTCTGTTTTAGGAAGCTAATGGTTTTTCAAAGTACTTTTGTTCAGGAAAATATAATGCCCATCGTGAAATTGTTTTCTCTCGAAATTTATTTAAGAAAGCAGTATTTGGCTTTGCCACAGTGGCGTTATAACTTATGTTCACCTTTTTCAGGTACTCGACTTTATGTTCGAACTTTATTATTGTCCGCCGAATGATTTTGGCTTCCAAAGTTATTTCTGGATGACTGGTTTTGATAAGCTGTCCAAAATTTGAGTTAATTACTTAGCAAATAGAGGTTGTTGATCAATCCTCCAAATTTCGGAGTTTTTTGTTAAGTCTATAAATGTTTTCATAATTTTTATCCTGCTGCCCGCTCAATCCTGAAGACGCTGACATTTGTTAGCCCAGGTCAGGTTTTGATTTAGACACCCCGTTTTTACTGGTATTTCCTTGATTCCAGAATGAACACTGAGTTCATTCAACTATATCAGCTAAATTGCCCCAAGCCTTCAAGTCAGTTCAGTAAATGAATTTAATTTTGCCTTGCCGCAGATTCAACCTAAACATTTACGGTTGCCAATATTTTTTCTCGTCATTCGGTAAAATTGGGAATGCAAGCTTTATATGGGCTCCAAATTTCATTTTAAATCAAAAGAACATTTGAGAAGGAACGTGATAGCTTAAGTAAAATTGATTCGCGAGTTTGATAGTATTTTGATGGACAGGAAAGAGCAGATGAGCTAACATGTTAGACAACGATCGACATCTTCACTTACGGGTCCTCAGCCTTTTTTCACACTCACTTTGAAAGCTCAAGCATTGTCTGAGGTACTGGAAGGAGCATCTCGTTTTGCGACAACATGAAGACTTAGATGCCCCTTCAATAATTCGGAAACTACGCTTCTGTGCAGAGCAGTGTCAATATTAATTGCGATATTTCTAAACAATTGTTTTCGTATTGAATCTGTTCTCAAATCATTGGTTGGAATTTAAACTAATTGTGTAAATTTCAACACATAGTTTCTCCTGCAGTGCGTGCCTGTAGTGTTATGACACCATGATTAATTGCGAGATTTCCATTTCATTATTAAAGTTTTATTGTGCGGAGTGCCCTGAAGTCTGCATCACCTTTAAAAAAAAATTGTTTCATAATACCTTACAAATACTGGGTCCAACTATCACGTGAATTTTTCGTCAAATCCATGGACTCGCCATAATATACAGAACTTATGGAACAGAATGGATAACATTTTCGGAAAAAAGTCAGCCATTTTCAAAATCGTTTGTTTTAATTTATAACGCTCCACTATTTGTGCGAGCAATCATTAATTTCGGACTTACGTACATTTATTGCTTAATTTGTTCATTAACACCAATATCTTCAAATTTGTTACACTCAACCTAAAAATGTTACAATTTCATGAGATAAATGTTACACTTACAAATCTGAAAACGGCAACCCTGATCCTAATATGTGCTCGCTGATTGCGCTCAATGTGTTACTAATTTGAAGTCCCACCGCATTACTTGTTCATCAAATTTAACCCAGGTACGGATTGTACTGTAAGTTAAGTTAGGTTTCCGAAAAATTCGACATATCCGGTTTCCGGAAACTACCTGATGTGATTTCCAGAAAAAAGTTGCATGGAACATACCCCCAATTCTTAACCGTTTAGCAAACACAGACATTTGAAGATTTTTGAAAAAAAAAAATCCTTGCATGACTTAAACATCGAGTAGGAGGTGATCATTGGATGAGGTTCTGAAACACACCGTTCCCCTACCGGTTCGCGCACCGTCCCCTTTAATTCCAAATCAACCGGCCGTTACGGATCTGAGTTTTTCTCTTTTTCAACAGATCCCCTTAGCGCCACCTTGCGGAGTATACCTTTATTTATTGAAAGAAATCTACAATGTGACGTTGAACCGTGCATTTTCGCCCTAATTTATTTATTAAACAATTTATACTCAAAATAAAATTTATCTGCATCTCGTTTGAAACTGGAAATTTTAATTTTCGAACCAAATGTATCAGCTGTGATGTGTCAATTTTCACATTTGTCACTTTCCGAGAGATGGCGATGGGAACATCAAGTCTGATCCAGATCTATGCGTTTATAGAACAAAATAGGGAACGGTTCGGAAAACGCGGCACGGTATGGAAACGTTGTGTTTAACAACCTTACCCATTGATGGCTTTTCTCAATTCGCAATTTCCGGATTCCTTTAAATAGAAAATTTTTTATCTCGGGCTACCCTCATCCAGCTCTCAATATATTTCGTAAGCTAAATTTTTATTAAAGATGGACTTGCACTTGCGTAGATGTTGCTCCGGAAGTACGGTATGTTAGAAAGCCGTCTAAATAGAAATCATTTGAAATGGCTCTTGGACGTCTCATGTTGACGGACATTTTTTTCAATGTGTAAACCCTATTTAATTTACATTTACTTGCATGAATGCGACGATCTAGGTTTCGACAGGGCGCCACTGATATCCTATCCATTACATCCTGATGCCAGTTCCTATAATACCTACACTTATAACCAATCCTAATGAAATTATCCCAACAAACACTTAGTACACCATTATCCCAACACACAAGTATAGATATTTCCGTTCAACGTGACACTAAACGTGATCAATGAAATAATATTAGGTGTGTTTTTTTGGTTATCCCGTGCAGGTTTGGGTAACGAAACTTCATATAAAAAAATGACAGGTGGATCAGCTGGAATTTTTTTTATATGGAGTTTCGTTACCCAAACCTGCACGGGATAACCAAAAAAACACACCTATTATCTAACTACAAAACATTCTGCGGTTATTCACGCCGTTCATTCAACTGTTACGAGGCGCATTTTACTCCGCATTCCGCCATACGTACATATGTGCATAATTCAGAAATAACTTCGGGGAAACACGCGGAAAATACTTACATTCACTTGAATTGTTACTCCACGACGAAATCTCACTCGTTACGTAAAAGGATAGATACCCACCCTTATACACAATACAATTTTGCACGAGTTTATTTGAGACGTGACGAAAAGTTTCCGTATACGAGTATGAGAATGAGAACACACAGAACTCAGTGGTTTGAAATTGGAAGATTTCAAAATTGAAGAATGTTGAGAAAGTTACTTTTCATATCTTTTTCCTTCGACACGTTGCGGTGGTGGTTCATGAAATGACGCCTACACTATGTATTGCGTTACAATGGAAGCGCTCGTTTGAATACACTTAACTGTCTTCACATTTATTTTTTTTTTTTCAACTTTTTATATTTAAACAAATTTCAAAGAGCCTTCTCTATTATGCGAAAGAGTTTTCCGGAAAATACACGCAATTCAGTAAGAATAGAAAATAATGTTGAATGAATTCAGAAGATATCGTGAGCATATCTACTAACAGATTTTGTAAGGTGAAAGATGCCTTTGTTCTGTGAATAAAAAAAAGGAAAAAAATTGGGAAAAAGTTAAGGATCCACGTGTCCTTGTGAGCCGAAAAGAAATTGACTGCTTTTAGCTCGGAAGAAGATGGAAATTTTCAATATAGGTCAAATGTTACTTGAGTGTCCCAAACCCCAACTATAACCCGATGACAGGTGATAATGCATTTGATGTCAGTTACTTGCAAAATATTAACACTAATCTGCTCCTTGCGTAGAAATCTACGTATACTGAAAACTTTTTTAAATTTTTGACAAAAACCTTTAAGAAAATGTTCATGAAACTTCTTGACTTTATAACTATGACCATTCTAAACAAGGAAATATGCTTCCCGACACAAATAAAAAAAGGTTTTTCTTCATATTCAAAAAATTACGTTTTAGACATTTTGCGTAGTTTTCTACGCATATAAGAAATTGCAGACTGTTTGGCCTTGATTTGAATAGAATTGTCATTGCTTGCACATCGTGTGACAGCTGTGCATGCATTTATTCAAATCGAAGGTAGTTCAAAGGTAGATCGTGAAATTGACTAGGTACTAGACGTGCTATCTTGTAGATTGTAGAGGGGCATGAACCCGAAGGGATTCGCAGCACTGAAGCCAGTGCAGCGCCCGCTCTAAGGGGGGGGGGGGCAAGCCGGGCGGTCGCCCGGGGCGCCAAATTTTAGGGGCGTCTTTTTGGCTAGTACTCGAATAAAAAACAATTATAAAAGCAAGAAGGAAAAATTCAATATTAATTTCCATTAAGTGGAAACGAAACCTACAGATGAAATAAAAAGTTGAAAGTTGTGTTTCGAAGATGCAAAGTCCTTAAGAGGCTTGGAAGAGTCCGCAATTGATAGAAGGATTTACTGAGTAAGATTTGCGTAAATTTTACGTCTGTGATGCTAGCCCCCGCCCCACTTCCGAAGTTATGCGCTATTCAAGTTCTACTTAAAAACAGAAATTGGAGATTTATGTGCTAATTTCGTCCTCCAATTGAACATTTAATACCTCTCCTTTTGACCAGCATTAAGGATTATATTTGATCTTTCTATGATCCCTCGTTCTTACCAAAGGGGAGATCCATCTAATATTTAGATACAGGACGAAATTATAGAACGTATAATCTTATTATCTTATTATATTCCGGAAGTAAGGTCTAAAACTTTATTCTAGTCTATTGAATCGGAGAGCACGTCCCCTGAAAAAAAAATGAACCAACGGAGAAATTGATATTAATTTAGAAATAATGAGTCGTATAAACATTAAACACATAAAAGCGATTAAAACAAACTCTCCTGTGAGCAATTTCATACCCATGCAGGAGTTTTGAAAGTTTCTATAAACCTTTGGCGGCAATTTGACTTCAATTCGCCCAATCTCCTCGTGGATGGATCGCCTCAGCTGGTTCCAATTGCATTGATTAGCTAGCATTTAAAGGACAAATTTCGAACAAAGTTGTTTGGGTTTCATCAAGATGAGGTGAGGGATGGAATCACAGTACACATTACCAGAGCGGGTTCTATACAAAATCCAAAAATACAAAATCCAAAAAGACAAAATCCAAAAAAATAAAAATCCACAAAGTCAAAATCCACAAAGACAATATTCACAAAGACAAAATCCATAAAGTCATAATTCACAAAGTCAAAATCCAAAAAGACGAAATCAATAAATTCAAATTTTCATCAGTTTGCTGAATATTGAGAATATTTATGTACGTTATTACGTTAACTAGACAATTACCAAATCCCGGAGCATATGCGCTTTACCTGAAGACACGGAAAAGGATTCATCCGTGGCATATACGATTTAGCCGATGACCCGGAGAGGAGTGCACCGGACCATAAGCGCTTCAGGTAAAGCGCATATGCTCCGGGTGCATCCTTCTCCGTGTCTTCAGGTAAAGCGCATATGCTCCGGGGTTTGGTAATTGTCTAGTGCCCACGCAATAAGCATTATGGCTCTCTTCATACAAAAATTTATGGATTTTGTCTTGATGGATTTTGACTTTGTGGATTTTGACTTTAAGGATTTTGTCTTTATGGATGTTGTCTTTATGGATTATGACTTTTGGATTTTGACTTGTGGATTTTGACTTTGTGGATTTTGTATAGCACCCACCAGAGCCGCAGTAGCAGTACTTCATTTTTTTTTGGGACTTGCTAAATAAGGACTTGGCTTGATTCCCCCGATTTAGCCAGCTCTGAACTTCTTCTTGATAAAAATTCTCAATAAACATAAACATTTTGTCAACATCATGCCCCTAGCCCGGAATTTTTTTAGTGGGTCGGAGGGTATGTCATTCTCATTAAACTATATGACAACAAAAATAGTTTTAAACGAGACCGAGGCTAATTTCGGACGCGGCCGAAATTTGAATACCCTTCACTCTCCTCGGGCTAAAAGTTTTTTTTTGGGCGAACATATGACTTGTGTTCGATCCTTCCCCATTCTTTTCCTTCTGTGGCGTCGATAAAACAATATTTGTGTGCTTTTGGTTAAGTGAGAAAATAAAAATATTTACTCAGAAAACTTTATTGGGTGGATACGGGAGCATGTTTCTTAGAAGATCTAAAATGGGGGGGGGGGGGGGTTTGTATCAAAGCCACCTTCACTAGAAGCCGGGAAGCAGCAATACATGCACACAAAACGAGCCTATGAACATGTCGTATATACGTTGCACGATGCACTAACACAAGCACAGCGCATGTAAAAAAACCGTGTCTGCTCTGATAAAAATCGCGAAAACATGTGGAAAATTCACTTTTTGTCGGGATTTTGCTCTTTCACTGCATTCTAGACACTTTAATTCACGACACATTGCACTTTTCGCGACGAAAATCGACCGGGAACCAATACTTTTCGTGTAAAGTTTGTCGCGACCCAACCCGATTTGCCTTTACCGCAATGTAAATTTTCGATCTGAACAGGCCTATGATTTGGCGCTTAAGTATATGAACGTGTTCTGCTTCCGGGCTTTGTATAAAGATGGCTTTGGTTTGTATGGTAGCCCCATGACCCCATAGACCGATTCTATTCATTTTTACACATGTCTTATGGCATCAATAGAGATGCATTTTGACGAGTTTTGGTTGAAAGTGATGCACAAATAAAAAAGTTTTTCGTAGAAGAACTCAATTTAGGGGGTTGGCTTTGTATGATAGCCCCATGACCTCATCGTCCGATTCCATTCATTTTTACACATGTTTTGTGGCATCAAATGAAATGCACTTTTATGAGGTTTGATTGAAATTGGTGGACAAATAAAAAAGTTTTTCTTAGAAAAACTCAATTTGGGGGCTGGGTTTGTATGACAGCCCCATGACCCCACAGTCTGATTCCATTTATTCTTACATATATTTTGTGGCATCAATAGAAACACATTTGTGAGAAATTTGGTTCAAATTTGGACCAAATTGGGGGGGTTAGGTTTGTATGGCAGCCCCATGACCCCACGGTCCGATTTTAGCGATTCAAACATACAAACTGCCTGCAATAAAAAGAAACATGTGTGCAAAATTTCAGCTCGATAGCTTTTAAACTGGCCGAGTAAAACGCGTAGCAACAGACGGACAGACGGACAGACGGACAGACGGACAGACGGACAGACGGACAGACGGACAGACGGACAGACAGACAGACGGACATCCCCCAATCGACTCAGCTCGTCATGCTGATCATATATATACATATTTTATATGGTCGGAAATGCTTCCTTCAATGCGTTACAAACTTCATGACAAAGTTAATATACCCTTTACTCTACGAATGAAGGGTATAAAAAGCGTTGAAAATTTGAGAAAGGTAAATCCAGAGCGACCTCTGTCTTTTAACGATAAATGGCGTCTACATGAGTATTACTCTTCAATACATCACATGACCTTTGTCACAAAATGTATCCCTTGTAGAAGAAATGTTTTAAATCCATTAACTTCCTAAAGAAAACTTCACGTGAGGAATTCTTTATTTTAACGGCAAAACATGGCGAACAGCAAAAACTGTATTAAGTATACATTTAAACCCATAGAAGTCATGTAGGACAATATGGGCTTTTTGGCGGCTAAATATTTTATTGAATTAGGTTGGTTGGGCAACATGATCGGAAACATAGGTGGTTAGGATCCGAGATAACCGTACCACCAGACTGAAATCTTTCTTAAAATTGCGATTGAGGCCAGGCGCCAACTGAACACCACCAACACGCAGATTTGTAGTACTGCAATTTTCACACGAAATGAATTTTTATGAGATAGTACAGCAGTAAAAAAAATGTATCCTTGATAAACCGCCAGTCAGAGGGAAGGAGGGTCAAGTGCCACTCACTGCCCTGCCTCCCCAACTTCCTGGGCTACGTCTATGACGCACGCACGGACGTTCCACACTGAAGATATCCAGCAAATTTGAGTTTATCGGCTGCGCAGTCTGCAAGGATGTTATGGGAAACTACTCATCTACTTCAACGACGTACATATTACCTACTGTTAATCTGCCTGGTATATCACCTAAGGGGCGGCAATCCTCTTGCCGGGGCGGCGTAAGTGCTAGAGCGGGCACTGGCCAGTGGGCCTATGGTGCTATCGCCCTAGTCGTGGATGGGTAGGACTATGCCTGACGATCAAGGTTGATCGTGCTGAGATAGGAGTTGAGATCGCTTATATATGTCGAAGCTATGTCGTCCGTATCTGGATAGGCCACTCCAAATTGAGAATGTCATAATTTAGCTCTGCTTAGTTTAACCCTCCGTCGGGCGCACCCGGCCTGACAGGCCAGCAAAACAGTTTCTGCCCTGCTCCACGCTAGTAGAGAGGCTCACAACTTTTTAGCTCCGTTTACTCGTCTAAGTTTAAGAATCGCACACAATGCCTACCTATACTTTTCCATGGTCCTTTAGATAGTTGTGTGGTAAGGACTCTGGCTTCACAGGCCGGGTGCGCCTGTTCGCGTCATAATTTAGAATGTGCCTAGACTACGCGAAAGTGCTGCATCAAAGATGCGTTTCCACATTTAATTTGAAACATTAAGAAACTTTTCAAATAACGATTATCAATTTGGACTGCCTGCCTTTCATTAATTTCAATTTTTCTAATGAACAATCGATGCGGTATTTTTTCATAAAATTTGCTCTCTTGGTTCTTTTCTGGTAAATCGAAAATTTTATTTCTGAATTATACTGTTTAGTAAATAGGTTTCTGGTAACTATAATTAGTTTAATTACATCCCTCAGATAGTAATATCTTAATTTCCGAAAAGTATCTGAAATTTATAGTAACATATTAAGAAAAACGGACCCAACAAGATGGGTGGCCTCTCAGGCCGAGTGCGCCCGATCTTGTTTCGATTTGAGGTGCGCCCGACGGATGGTTAAGCAGCTCAGCCGTTCTTTTGTGGGAATACCCTGCTATGCTAACAGTTTAGATTTTCTAAGCCCAGGTAGTTTATCCCAGTGCTCAGTTGCCTTGAGTCGTTCCTGGTCTTTGAATGTTCTCTTTACTATACAGGAAGAGAAGGATTCAGGTCCGCAGAAGGGGGATGATGCAGTTATGCGTCCAAGCTCATCAGCCTGTTCGTTCCCTGCGATACATGAGTAGTTGAAATAAGCCGATTCTTAATCGCTGAGTCGTCATACACAGAAATATTTGTAGTAACCCTAGTATTTTCGCATCTTAAATTGTTGTGCACATTTTTATGGAATTTAGTTATCAATGAAACACACAGTGTCTCTGTAAAAATTAATTCGAAATGGGATACAAATGGTTAATAAATATTTTATTTTATCGAAATATTTCGCGGACCCCCTTATCAGCTTCACGGACCCCCAAATTTGTTCACACCCCCGCGGACCCCCAGCATGGCTTCGCGGACCCCAAGGGGTCCGTAGGGACCACTTTGAGAATGCATGGTCTATACTAGTCTATACTATAGAATAAGAAAAACCAAAACTGTGCTATTAAATATTTAATTAAAGAATTTTACAAACAGAGTTTGTTTATTTAAATTGGAACAAAATGTATTACAAATTCATCAAAATTAATAGACTAGTTGTATCTGAAAATTACAGTGTAAACAAAAGAAACAATTGTATTTTTATATTTTATACCAGTATTTTTATTTTAAACTGTTACGTATATGTGTACGAAAAATTACAATTTTCTTCTAGATTCATATTCCTTGATATTCTAATTTGACAACTAGTAGCTATCAACCAATTTCGACCTTATTTTTTGTACAAACTTGGCCAAAGGACATGGCGCTGGACATCCAGCTATTTTGGCCTGAATCGGATTCGTATCGGCATGAATCATAAAGTATAAAACCTGAAAAATCGATAAAAAATCCTTTTCTCCACTTGATTCAAACAAATGGTATAGGTATGTACTTACTCTAATTTCCAAATCATTGCGAATATCTTTATTTTCATAGAATTCAAAATTCACCGACGATCCATATGACGGTCGCAGCACTGTCTGTTTCACTATTCCCAAAATATGCAGGATACCTGCAACATGAATATCATGCGCTGAGTAGACTAAAATATTCTGATCGCTTGATCCTTTAACGAAATTTTGAAGTCTTGTTACTATATCCTTCAGGACAGTGCCAATATACATTTGAACCGATTTTAGTTCTATCATTACTTCGTAACCTGCGTCATTGATCGGATGTATATATTCGTCCCATACGGTATCGACCCAGGCAGGTAGGATAAATCCGTTAAGTTTTTGAATAAACCAGGTGTCTTCGAGCATCATTATCTCAAGTCCATCCAAAATTGGCTGTAGAAAACATTAAAGTTATTTTTGATGAAAATGTAGATTAAGTTTCAATTGTATTATATTACCAGTCCGGTGTTGTTTCGCAAATATTCCAAAAGATTTTTACCTTTCGGGCTGTTGAAATTTATAACTTTTTTAAAAGCTGAGTGACTGAGAGGAATAACTATATCACCGCCAGAAGTCTAATAAATTAATAAAGGTTTATAATTTTCCATTGTTTAGTATGTGAATTTTCTTTTCATTTACCAATGGAAGCATTTCGACCATATTCGCAGGCCATTCGACGCGTAAGAATCCGTCGAGGAAGCTGTTTAAGCTATCAATGCATCGCTGAACTGGGCTAGTTTTAAGTAAAATTCGGTCAAAATCGTATGAACAGACATCGTTTACCGGACACTCAAGTGATAAAAGTGATGAATACCGAATCGATTTCAAAAGTCCCGACTGAAAAAGTTGATGCGTTCCTCTCTGAAAATATTATCAAATAAACGTTTAATTCAAATAGAAAATCATTCAGTGACCGACGCAAATATCGGTCAACCTACCATTGAGAGTGCCCCCTCGCCACCTGGCCATGGATAGTCTTTGTATGGATCTAAAGGATACGAGCCAGCTGGTGAACGGTCACCATGTCGAAAGACCTAAAATTTGAAAATATTATACAAAAATCAGAACGTGTTGAGTAATTGATAAAAACAACATTCAAATGGCATACCATGGAAACAGCTTTTAATTTGGCTTTCTCAGAGGAGCATTTTTGAGCGTTACTAGACCCGACCTCCGAAAAATTTACCAGGAAAATTGCGAAAATCAAAAAGAAGAATGTAATATGCTTATGCATATTGGTAAAGTAAGTTAGTTTTGGTAGCTATAGTCACTCTAATCAAATGTAGAAATGCAGATCCACTCGATCCTTAGACCACTTTCGATACGAATATCTGTCTAAGTTATGAATAATTTTTTCGTTAATGAGTCATTTATACTAAAATTTCAAAGTGGCTTGCTTCCAGGCCAGATTGTTATATGTAGTATAATAAATTGCAGAAAAGTCGTATAATCATCTGACATCGTCATTAATCCATAAATCCATATATGTAAATTATCATAATGAAAGCAAGATAAACGAAAGCTCAAATGAAAAGATTTTTCTGCGTTTTGATAATAAAGCATAAAATGAGTTGTATCTAAATATGGAGAATTATCTCGGCAATACAATAAAAAATATTTGAATAAAATCATTCGATATGAAATGCTAGAGTTGTAATGCCACACACACGGAGAATCCATTTTTTGATTCTTCGTTCAGTCGAAATCATACATTTTCTTGGATTTTGACAGAACGAAAATAAAAAAAGATTCTCTGAATTATTTTACGAATTATTAAGGTTTTTTAGTGAGAGCGGCAAAATGCTCATAGCGCGCCCATTCTAGGGTAAAGAATAGGGTTTTCCAATAAGGGCGGGTAGATATTGACATGGAACAAAACAAGTTGTGTGGGAGGTATAAACGACGTTTTTATTTTAGTTGCTCTAGCAATTACGGCGCCCTGGCAAGAGAAAAATGTACGCCTTAAGTACTGTACCAGACAGATTGATGGTAGGTAGTACTCGACTCGTAAGTACGTCGATGAAGTAGACAAGTAGTTTTCCATAACTTTCTTCCACACTGCGCAGCCGATAAACAATTAGTCGGATTTTTTCCGTGGTTTCAACGTCTGTGGCTTATTTTCATAATACAGTAGAACCTCCCTATGTTGACCAATCTATAACGTGAACTTATGGAGTTTATACTGTATATTAATAATAATACTCTACATATAAAAATTTCCGTGCTATACAAATCTGCGTGCTGGAGGTGTTCATTTGGTGCCCTCAATCGCAATTTTAGAAAGATTTCACTATGGTGGTCTCGGTTATTCGAAGAGACGGATTCTATAAGTCCATTATCCGCACAAACCTCTTGAGACTGGTCTTTCAGTTATTTGATATCCAAACCTTGGTCATCGAGAATACAATGTCATTAACTTCATTAGACCCTATAATTTCGCATTTTACGTAGCCTACACTTTCAAAACTTTAATGATTGCCTAGCTTACATCCTAAGGGTTTGTTTTGTGAGGATCGTAACCACCTATGTTTGCGATTATGTTGCCCAACCAACCTCATTCAAGAAAATATATCGCCACCAAAAAGCCCATCTTTTCTGTTTTTCATAACTCCATGACTTCTGAGCATGAATGCATCATTTTTAGGGTTTTTTAGAATTTTTTCAAAAAACCCTTATGAAATCGATTTTGTCCGTCCGTCCGTCCGTCCGACCGTCTGTTCACTAAATAACTCGCGAACGGCTCAAACGATTGTCATGAAATTCGGTATGAATGTGTAGAATGGTTACAGTCTTTGGCACAAATACCTTAGAAGTTGGTAGGAAAAAGATAACAGGGTGTCCCGAACGTTTGAAAAAAGTCGACTTTTTTAGTTTTTATCAGAGATTAACGTATGGGTATTTAAATCAAAGATCTAGACGAGTACATCTCAAATCAGTTAAGTTTCCAGTTTCGAGTAACGGTAAAAAAGTTTTGGCGTTTAAAGTTAAACTTCATTTTCGAGCTCCGTTTTTCTAAACCGTTATAGGGATCGATATGAAACTCTGCACAAAGATTGGTCAGTATGGCCTTATATACGTTAAATATTAAGACTGTTGACTTTAGCTAAGGAAAAGTAAATAACAGTAAATTTGTAAAATTTAAATTTGTTCGAGTGTAGCCCCTCTTAGGTCTCCAAATATGAAAATTCTGCTAAGAGTTTTTAGAAAATTACACAGGAAATATGTCTACGAATTTTCATTCGAATAACTGTATCCAAACCGGAAATATAGCCAAGTAAGTATTTTGTAAGGGCCTTTCACAATACAAGGGAAGCCTCTTAAGCATTTCTTCAATGCATATCTTTTAACTTGATGAAACAATGTACATGAAATTTGGTGGAAATGCCTAGAATGGTAATAGTGTTTGCCACAAATATTTTTGAAGTTTGTAGGACCAAGTTAACAGGGTGTCACGGAAAAACTGCAAAAGTATACTTGTTCAATACTCATAGGAAAGCTTGCGTGGGTTCTTATGTCAGGGAACACAATGGAATCATTTCATATAAGTTGGTTTTCCTTGATTTAAAAAACAGTAACAGTAGATTTACAGCTAATAATTCAGTTCATATATAATGCCAAGCCATCCTTCAAACACAGTCAAACACATCAGACATAGTATCACATCGCTCCACGAAATCTTGGAAATCTCCACTGGAAAACTGAACCGAACAGCACAAATTTTGCCACCAAGTGAAGCTTCACGATCATCGCTGACTGCTGAAACGAAGAAGAGGTGAAGGAACATTTTTGTAAGATCTTTTATTTCTAAAATATACCTTCATCCAAATTTTGGCGGGAAATCAGTTTTATCGGGAGGATTTTTGTCAACAAACATCGAAAATTTTCTGACAAGTAATTCATTACGGTTTGTCACGTCCATCAATAACCACAACTGACACTGACAATCACCAGTCTGAAACGATCTAACGACTAACAACACGATGAGCTCAGTATGTTGCATGATATGTAAAGAGTTCATAGAAGGCAATCTGTCTTTAGAATGCACCGCTTGCAATAGAGAGTTCCATTCTCTTTGCATGGGATACTCTGATGCAGCTCTTAAAAAGCTAACAAAAGAGAAGAAGAAGAATGTTCACTGCTATCATTGCAAACAGCCGAACGACACAGCACTTCAAGCAATACAGAAAGAGATTCCTAACTTTAAAAAGGAGATTCAAGAGTTGAAGAAATTTTTTAGACAAGAGTTAGAAGAATATAGAAAATCTCTTGATTACTGTTGCTCGAAAATAGACGACTTTAACATTAAAGTCGAAAAGCATGATGCGCAAATAAGCGATATTTCCAACACTTGCGAAAAACTCTTACAAGAGAATAGCAACCTAAAAAACAAACTTGATCGAATATCTCTTCTTGTCAACCAGCTAGAACAAGATAAACTCGCAAATGATATTGAGATTGTTGGAATCACCGAAACACCCAATGAAAACATCAATGAGGTTGTAAACAAAGTTGCAAAGCTAATCAACATCGAAATAGAAACATCAAAGCCGTCTATTATAAAGCGAAAACAACGACAGCAATCCGGCAACACATCGCCTAGACCCATATTCATGTACTTCGAATCAGCGGAGCACAGAGACCTTTGGCTTGAAAAAGCTAAATTGAACAAGTCGAGTCTACGATGTAATAACCTGCACAACAGCTTACCAGCAACTAAATTCTACATAAATAGTAATCTTACAAGAGCGTCTAGAAAACTTTTATATAATACAAAAATATTTGCAAAAGAGAACAAATACAAATATGTATGGGTAAAAACAAATAGTATACTTATTCGAAAATCTGAGCAATCAAAAATATTTAAAATTACATCTGAATTACAGTTGAATTGTGATTACCTAAATTAATTATTTAACTTATTCGTATTGTATTTAAATCTTGTTTTTTAGTAATTAGTATATCACTGAAAAAAATAATGGTAAATACAACGCACACAAATAATTTATTAAATCTTGGCGAAATCACAAATTATGAAATTAAAACCGCAGGTGAATGTAAAAAATTATTAGTTAATACCAATACTATAGGAATAAGAGTTCTTCACTTAAATATAAGGAGCGTCAAAAAAAATTTCGATGAGCTATTAATATTATTGCATGAATTGGAACTAAATATTGAAATTATCATTCTCACGGAAACGCAACACAGTAGTTATGCAATTAACATAGAATCACTCTCGCATTTTCTGCAAATTCCAAATTACACTATGCACTGCGCGGCAAAGTGTAGAAATAAAAATGACGGGGTAATGGTTTTTGTCAAAAACAACCTCACATTCACTTGTAATGAGCTCACTCCCGATGAAGTTACAGGACTCAACATAACATTTAAACTTCCATCTAACGAAACCGCAAATATTTATGCTGTTTACAAATCTCCTACGGTAGACTGTTATACATTTACTAACAAACTTTATGACATAATTTCATCTACAAGTAGATCCAAATTCGATATGTTGATAGGTGACATTAATATAGACCTACTAAACAACTCGTTGATAAGTAATGAATACATTACAACAATGAACTGTTTAGGATTAATTTCTTATATAAATAGTTACACCAGAATAGACAACGCCAACCACACTTGTATTGATCATATATTTATTCGTCTAAACACAACACCTCTAAATACAAGTAACATAATCCCTATAGTATTACAAAATACCATAACAGACCATTTTACCACGCTAGTAAAAATTAATTTAAACTTTAAAAGTAACAACAACAAAGAAAATAAAACTATTACTCGTACTAGAACAAACTTTGAAAAACTGAAACTACAAATTCGAAACGTAAATTGGAAGCAAATTATTGATGAACACAACACTAATACATCGACTGATAAATTCATACAGAAATTAAAGACACTAATTGAAGACTGCACAACTAAAAGACAGATTAAAAACATATATACTCCACTTAAACCATGGTTAACAGAAGGTATAATAAAGTCAATAAGAAAAAGGGATAAATTAAAGCGTAAACTAGATAACGAACCTTTTAATACTCATCTCCATATACAATACAAACAATATAGAAATAAGATAAATGAACTAAAAAGGGTAGCTAAAACAAACTTTTTTCAAAATCAATTACAAAATGACACTGACAACAAAAAGCTTTGGAAAATAGTTAAGAACCTTACAAACAATGATAAAAGTGGATCAAATATTCCAAGTAATATAGTAAAAAATTTAATAAAAAATAATAACTTAAGCCATGATGAGTCGGAACAATTACTAGCTAACCACTTTAGTGAAGCATTTATATATATAGGCGCGAAACTTTTCAATAATCTTAACCCAGAATTAGAAGCAGAAGAGCATATCATACCGGAAACAAAAGTCAACCTACACTTAGCGATGATATCAGAGGATGAAATTGCTGAGACAATTAATCAACTTAAAAACAATTCATCTTCTGGTTGGGATAAAATCAGTTCCTTGCATTTAAAAACAATATGTAATGATATTAAGGCTCCCCTCACAAATCTTTTTAATAAATGCATAAAAACAGGGACTTTTCCAAATGCATTCAAGAAAGCGATTGTAGTACCCATTTTTAAAAATGGTAGCAAAGATGATGCAAATAATTCTGTGGTCAAAAGTCAAAACAGCATAACTCGACTTATGTCAAAAGTGAGTTACATATGCCATCTTGTTAAGCGTTTTTTGTTTTATTTTGTAAATTTTTTCCGTGCAGATCGGATAAAAGGTTCCAAAGTTATTAATAAAAAACCTAACAGCATATCTTGCCACAATCAAAATTACAAAAGGTATAACAACATAATTCCCCATTATGTCGTTATTCTTTTTCGTATTTCGACGAACGAACACTGTTTTACAAGTGGAGGAATAAAAACATAATTGAGGTATGCTTTTATTTCCAAATAAAAAAAGGTATACCAACTTCACAATTGACTTATGCTATTTTTCCAAAATGTATAATAGTTTATCACTTGGTACAATTTGAATAGTGTCCTTATTCCATTTTGATCTGCGTAGCTCGTGCATACATAACTACACTTGTGCTGTTATTCAGATTATAAATTCTCAAACTGAGTACACATATGTGGAGATATGTTATTAGTCAAAATGCACTTTCTGCGAATTCCAATATTTAACTAGAGTTATGTTTTTATTCCGTGGACAAATCTGCTCCAAAAGGATAAATTGTACTGGAATTATGCTATTATGCTACTAGTGTGATATGCTATATCATAGGAGTAACTTTATATTATAAGGTTATTATCCAATTTTCTGCATAATTATTTTTGGAAACATGATTTGAAGATATCGACGAAGTAGCGTTCCACTTCTGTCCATTTACCAGGCTCGAATTACGTACTTCAGAGCAAGGTTGAAGAGCGTCGATATGCCAGTGCATCGCCCTGCTTTAGCCCAGTGCGACTTTAAAATAGGCCAGTGAGTATATTCTGTCTTTTAACGCAGGTTAGACGGCCTAAGTCATCCTCATATTTTGCAGGCTCACTAGCCTCGCTGGTACAGCAAATGCCAGCATTATGTCCTAGAGTGCTATCGATACTCTCCTTCAAACTAAATAGACGCCCCTGTAACACACAGTTCGGCTTATTATCCTTTTTGTGGACTGGACGATGACGCGTATGCGCCAATCTTTCGGGATTACTTCGTCGCTCCATATTTTAAGTAGTAATCTTGTGATTGTGCTCGTTCCACCTACAGTGCTACAGTAGTTCCACTGGGATTTCACCCGCGCCTGGGTGTTTAGTAGATTGAAGATATTAATAAGATTAACTTTCTCTTATGTTGGGGGTACGTTAAACGGTAGGGTTTGGCTAAGTCAACTACTCAGCGCTTGTGTGGGGGAGTTTGAACTAATTTTGAGAAGCCGCTCAAAATACAATTAAAATGCCGCTAGTAATGTTACCACCCTTGTACTTACAGAGACTTGTCTTGGCTTGATATCCCATCTTAATTGAATTTTTTAGCTTGTACGCATGTCTAATATTCTTATTAGCTAATCTGTGGTTAATTTGCTGCATAGGTTCTTGTCATGATTTTTACATTTCTTACATCTAATTAAATTCTTTGATAATTACCGAAGCCCGTTATATATTTCCTTTTCGGCTCGAGATATTCACCAGGAGCTCCTAAACTCATTTGATGGTGTATTTGAGCTCTTGCGAACTCTTGGACGTACTGATGTTGTTTAGCATTGACGACAATTTTTCCTCAAAGGTGACAATGTACGTGGCCGCTATGACATCGTTTGTAAAATTGTCAACCAGCAAGTTTTTGTAAAAATGTTGCACCCGAATTTCTTCTTCACTAAATAGTGATCAGAATCGCAGTTATCTCCTCGATAGGATCGGAGATATAAAATGGTGAAAACCCATCTCATGGTGCTTGATTTGGTTCACGGTGTATTGTATTGGAGATTTGACTGCATAAGAATGCGTCGATGCGTCGTTTTCGACCAGGTTTCAGTCGCTCGCTACGTCGCTGACCGATATAAAGGTCTGTCTTCGTAGAGACGACTCATGAGATGATCGCGTAGCGATTGAAGTTAAAGCACGCGCCGGTTTATTTTCCACACAGACATGTTCCTTACTTTCAAGTCAATACTAGGAAAGTAGCATCATTCAAAAAATATGCAAACATGGATCGAAATTAGATGCAATATTACGATCGCTGAGCGATCATCACATGAATCGTCTCTACGAACATGTACCTTAATTGACTCCATAATGGAGGCTATAACCCCCAATAGTTCCTCTATGCTAGCTTTCGTTTCCAACTTTGGTATTAAAATGTCCCAGCAGCAATTTGTCGTCATTTGAAGGAAGGTAAAATAGTAAAACTAATCCTTAACTGCTTATTCTTTCACTTCGGTAGAGGAATGCACATTAATAAGTCGGAGATTACCGAAACAGGACTAAATGCGGATCGCGCACATATGCGAATCCGATGACGTGCCCCTTGAACTGATTCTTACTATAAAGGCTACTCGAAACTCTCTGTTACTCTATTCTTTACCATTCCAACTCGCAATTACTGTCGGTAATATCGCTATTGAGCCTTTTTGTTTCGTGGACTGCAACATGCTCAGTTTCGAAAAGCGGCTTCAGTTTTTGATTCTATAGGTTTTCTGTCACCATATTACGTGAAGTAACCTGAGACACTGAAGTTGCTAATACTAATTGTCGTACCAAAAATGATATGACCTAGCCCTCTAAAGTTACATCGATGAAGACAATAAGAGAAGGCCTTTGCCCCCTACTGATTAATTCAGTGAAATTATTTAAAAATAAAGTTTTGTTCTATCAAAATGTAGGGCGGAATGCATAGTCCCCACTTAAGTAATACGGAATTTCTTAAGGAATAAGGGTTTTCTCTATATAAGTCAGCCCTTAAGGGAGCTTCGTGTTCATAGACATCACTTATTAGGGCATTGCCTTATTAAAAAAAAAAAACTTATTATACTTATTTACTTATTTTAACAAATTTCAAAGTGTTTGAATAAGAATATGTCAACAAATATATGAATTAATAAAAGGTTACTAGGTATGTACCTTAATGAATAATGGAACCCTTTAGGAAACCCTTAACCGTTTGCTTATTGAGTGACTATGAATAGCGTACGTAAACGTATAAGTGGGGACTATAAATTCTAGTATCTTATTTTATTTTTCATAATTTAAAAAACAACCTTATTCATGAAATCGTGAAAATAGAGTCAAAAACTTTAAATCGCGAGACCTCATAACTCAATTATAAGACAAACTTAAGAAATAGCAAAAAAGCATATGTGTACATAAACTGAATGCAATTCAGTTGTAGGATTTGGAAGAACAACTTATGTGTAAATATCATAGTCGTGGCCTGAGATTATACAATGGAATAATGACATACAGTCTTGACTCGATAATCCGGATCAATTATTGCAAGGGGTAATCCGGACCATCGGAACATCCGGATTACCGAAATCATTTTTTTCTCAGGAAAAACAGTCCAAATAAATAAAAAACAGGAACAAAAGCCGATAATCGTATTATTTCTTTGAAATTAGTCAACATCATATCATTTGCCAAAAGGTCCCGTAAAAAAGTTTGAGACCAAATCTACTATTTCACCCTGAAAATCTTAAATATCCGGATTATAGAGTCAAAATCGCTGCCGAAATCCGGACTATAGAATACATAGTGGAAACATTTAGTGGTCCGGATTAGCGTAATATCCGGATTAAAGGAGATCCGGATTACCGAGTCAAGACTGATCGAATTACGCTTTAAAATATGTTTTCCCTCAACAAGGAATAACAGCATAAGTAGATTTTTTCGCTATAACTACAAAAATATTATAGTTATCAACAAAATTATTATACTATAACAATTTGTATTTTTTTCACTCTATATATTGGTAAAACACGTCTTAAAATATTTATAAACTTTTATCACAGAATTTTTCAAAACTTTAAAAGGCTCTCCTGAAAAATCAACAAATCGCACTTATGCTGTTTTTCCTTTTGACCACAGAATTATCGTCCCATTTCTATTCTGCCCACTTTGGCAAAAATTTTCGAAAAATGCATCAAAAGAAGATTAATTAAATTTTTAAATGAAAATAATATAATATCGCAACAACAATATGGGTTTCGCGAAGGAATTAGTACTGAGGATGCAGTGTTGAATGTCACAAGCTTCTTATATGAAAGATTAGATAGAGATCATAAGCCTCTAGCAATATTTATGGATCTGTCTAAGGCTTTTGATACCATAGCATGCAATCTTCTAATTAGTAAATTGAGAGAAATAGGTATTGAAAATAATCCACTGCAATTCTTTAAATCGTACCTGTACAACCGACAACAAAGAGTTCAAGTCAACGAACATTTTAGTGAGTGGAAATTTAATACGGATGTAGGTCTACCACAAGGAACTGTTCTCTCACCAATTCTTTACACGATATATGTAAACGAATTATGTAATTTCGCCCTCGAGAATTCAACTATAATCGCTTTCGCTGATGATACCGTCCTAGTAACTCCATCGCCTTCATGGGATCAAACTTTTAACTTAGCTCAAACAGCAATGAGAAAGATTCAGAAATGGTTATTCAAACACCGATTGAAATTAAATTTACAAAAAACAAAAGCCATTACTTTTTCAATAAACTCCACAACCCAGCCATTACTTAATGAAATCCACTTGCCAAAAAATAATTATACAAATTTAATTACATGTACTGATGAATATGATGTCATTAAAACAGTCACTTCTACTACCTATTTAGGGGTGATTATTGATAAACATTTAAAATGGAACATCCACGCTGATTGTATTAATAAGAAAATCAGACAAAGCTTCTTTGTAATCAATGTTTTGAAATCAATCCTTACCACTGAACAACTCAAAGTCATTTATTTCTTATTGGTACAATCAGTCCTCCAGTACTGCATAACAGCTTGGGGAGGGACATTCAATGTCCATATTGAAAATATTATTATTACCCAGCGCAAAATTTTGAAAAGTATTTATAGTCTTCCGAGACTCTATCCTACCTCGAATCTATTTGATTTGACGAAATTATTAAGTTTAAAACATCTTTATGTAAAATCGTCGCTATTCTATACATATAAAAAAAACAGAATTGTTCCTTTACACAATAGAACAACACGCTATAATAATAGAATAATTTACGTTCCACTACATCACAAAACGCACATTCAAAGATATATCTCTTTTGTCGGGCCAACTTGTTTCAATATATTGCCAGACGAAATACGAAATATAACAAGCTTTAGTACTTTTAAGTACATATAAAGTAAAAAAATGGCTCCTTAATTTAAGTTACGAAGAATTCTTTGCCACTTTTGATTTTTTGTAAATTAAAAAAAAAATTTAGAATGTTTTATGTATTTTGTACGTTGATGTTATATATATTTATTTAGATTGTAACAATAACGTCATATTTTTCTTGAATGGTTGATTGACTAATCCAATAGATGTAAATAAAGCTAAAAATGTATAAAATCTTTAAATTACTGATGTGTTAAATTGAATTAGAAAACACACTCCCATCACAAGCATTGCTTTTAGGGAGCTCAAAACACAAATGTAAATTTATTTAGAACTATTGTAATCTTAAGAAAATGTAATCGTATTGTGAATAAACTGAATTGAATTCGAATTCGAATTGAATCCTTACGTTTGCCTGAGTTTCTTTTTGCTCAAAGGCCATCAGAAATCTGAAATCGGAAAAATCCTGTAAATTTGCCTTGGAGTACTTTTATACAGACTGCGTAAATAGTAAATCTATTTTTGGATTGGTCTAATTAAAGGTGGAACAAAATGAAAGGCGCTAGCCTTTCATTCTGGAACGCGTTTATCTAGACCAATCCAAAAATAGATTTACAGGAAGCATTTCATTAATCTTGTGCACAATTCTTTTCTATTGCTTATGAAATATATGTACAACAAATATTCACTATGCATCAAAATTCTAAAAAAAACCCTCGTATTGCGGGCGCAGCCCTCTGTACGCCGGTATTTTTTTTTTGCTGTCCGCCTTGTTTTACCGTTAGAATAAACGTCACACAAAGTTTTCTCTATGAAGTTAACGGATTTTAAAACATTTCCTCTGAAAAGGATAAATTTTGTGACAAAGACTATATATGATGTATTCAGGAGTAAAAGGAGTAAATACATGCAGACTGCATTTATCGTTAAAAGACCACATGACAATCAGCATTGCCCTTTCTCAAATTTGGAATCCCTTTTCTAACGTTTTTTTTTAACGAAACCCTGCCTACGTCCAATAATGAAAATTCTCATAAAGACGAAGGTCAGAGCTAGCTAGATCGGTGGATACTAGTCTTGCAGCTGATCGGGCGAATTGAAGTTGGATTGCTGCCAAACGTTCATAGAAGGACATTTAATTTCTCACAGGAGAGTTAAGTTTTAAATGCTTTTATGTACTTAGTGTTTATGTGACTCATTATTTTACATTTAAAATCAATTTAATAAATAAAATTACGCTCTATTATTTCATAATTTCGTCCTCTAATTAAAAATTAGTTGGCCCTCTCCATGGTAAGAACTACGGATCATGCATAACAGGTCCAATTAGAATCCTCAATTGGAAGACAAAATTAGCACATAGTTCTTCATTTTTTTTTAAGAAAAAGCTGGTTAGCGCATAACTCTCCGAATAGACTTACTTTGCTTTTTGGAAGTAGAGGGCGAGTCCTAGTATCACAGAGCACAGACAGGGTCCTTACTTTAAAAAATAAAACTGAAGTAGATGTAAAGAAAAAAACCGAAGTGTTTCCTTATTTTTTGCACTGGATAAAAAAAATACCGAGCGTACAAAGGGCTGCAATACGAGAGTTTTTTTAGAGTTTAAATGCGTAGAGTGTATTTATAGGCAATAAATCAAAACTATGCACAATATTAATGAAATGCTTTTTGTAAATCTATTTTTGGATTGGTCTAATTAAAAGCGTTACAGAATGAAGGGCGTAAGCCTTTTATTCTGAGACGCATTTATTTACTATGTATCCAGTCTGGATAAAATTACTCAGCGGCGAACCTACAGCGGTTTTTCGATTTATAATTTCTGATGAGTTCTCAACAAAAAAAAATCAGGTAAACGTAAGGATGGCTACACTTATAAACCGAATTTATTAGCTGTAAATTAATTACCGTTTCGCCGAATCAAGAGAAATGAACATATATATGAAATAACTTCGTTGAGCCTGTTTCCGTTGATATGAGTACCCAGACAAACCTTTCCTATGAGCGTTGAAAAAGGTGACTGTATTCAGGGACACCCTGTTACAGTAGCGCAATCAGGATCGAATAACCGTTAGGCCGGATTGTTTTCTATTGAAAATTAACTATGTATAGTTTCGGCTAAGTCTTTTGTTTGCCATATTGATTTTCTTATATTTTGTTGATGCAAAAAGAGTGATATACCTCTCAACGTTTTACGAGTAAGGGCAAGAGTTGGAGCGGGGTATTGAAACAAATGATCCACCACAATTAGATCTCGGATTTGAATTGCTGCAATGCTGGCTCGTCATGTTACGATACATGACTGTCGGCAAACGGCATTTAAATTTACTCATATACGGCAACCCTACACGAACACACCATGTCACCACACCACGAAATTGTATCTGTCTGTTGCATTTCATCGGTCGCCAAGAGCAGACAGAAGTGAGTCAATACAATTGCTTTGAGAAAATTATAATCTGAATTTGTAATCTTTTTATTTCACTATTACAGAAAATAAATTCGTTAAACCAAACGTATTGTATTTTTTAATAAAAAGCGACCGTAAGTTTTTGCCGCAACAACGGCCGATCAATACCATGTTTCTGATCAGTTGATTTTTTTTAGAAAACACTTGAAAGACAATTAGCATATTTTTAAATTAAAGAGAGTTCTATAACGCCATTTTCGAAGCGTAAAATATTTCACAATTTCAATTGCAATGGAAAATTTAAATTTTAGTGCATATGCCACCACAAATTTTATTTTAAAACTAAAACATTTAGAGCTCGGTGAACATTTGTGCATTTGCCTTGTTTTGTTCACGAAGATATGTACGAGTATTTCTGAAATTCTAGTAAGGATGTAAAAAATTTCAAATTTGAAAACTAACTGGTTTTTGGCCCCTTTAAAACGATTCATATTTTTATAAAATCTGCAACGAAATTCATTGTTTCGTATATAATTTTTTAATCACTTCCCTCCTGGGAAGCTTTAGCCCCCTTAGCCCCTCCCGTGTTAACTTGGTCCTACCCTACCTACTTCAAAAGTATTCGTGGCAAACACATTGTTATACATTGCCACTAAATTTCATGTTCCTTGTTTAATCCAGTCACAAGATAAGAAGTGAACAAAAATCCTTAAGACATTCCCCTGGTAGATTCGCTATATTTTCGGTTTGGATTAAGTTATTCGAATAAAATTTGCAGACATTCATTCTTTGTGTCATTTTCTAAAACCCTCATAATTTTTATTTATATTTGCGGAACTAAGAAGGGCACGCACAAATTGAAATTTCACAAATTTACTGTTATTTACTTTTTCTTAGCAAATGTCAACCTTATTTGGCGTATATAAGCTCATTTATGACCAAACTTTATGAAAAGTGGCGTATAACGGCTTAGAAAAAGTGAGATGATAACGTAAGCTTAACTTCAGATGCCCATAACTCCGTTACTCGAAACTGAAAAAAATAACTGATCTTAAATGTACTCGTCGCGTCGCGCCCTTTGATTTGAGTATCTACCCATACGTCCATCTCTGATCAAAACTTAAAACTCTTCGGGACACCCTGTTATCTTTTCCCTATCAACTTTTAAAATATTTGTGCCACACACTGTTATCATTCTACACATTCCTACCAAATTTCATGACGATCGCTTGAGCCGTTCGCGAGTTATCTAGTGAACAGTCGGACGGACGGACGGACAGACGGATGGCGACGAAGAAAATCGATTTCATAGTGGCTTTTTTTTAAATATTAAAAAAAAACCTGATAAAAACGAGGGTCCATTTACGGTGTGAAACTGTCCTTGGGCCGCTGTCCCTATAAGTTAAGGGGGGCTCGTATTCCACCGAACATATGGTACACCATACGTTACGCCACTGCAGCGTTTGTAAGAAACAGCCATCCAATTATTCACACTTTTATGCTTTAATCGGAAATTTTTAATAATTAATGTACCCCAAAGATTTCAGTATATGTTTGGCACCAAACTCGTTACAAGTACAACAATCCCCTAATGCCGTCCCCAGACTGATCGGGGTTCGCCGAACTGCGCAATACAAAAGACTATAAAGCTGCGGACAATAGAGGCGATGGAGGAATTCAAGGAATGTAATTTGTTCGTCGAATTCACTCATCAGATGCCTTCCGGGAATGGCAAACTCTTCCCAGTGTTTTGATGTTCTGAAGAATTTCAGGCAGCGGTACCGGTAAATTTGCACAGAAAAATAAAAAAAAATGTTTTTCCACAAGGGATGCTCCCTACAAGTCCGCCTAAAAAAGCCATCCTTTAAAAAAAAACGAGTGCCAAGGGATTGAATGGTGTACGGCTGTTTTTAGAAAAAAGATCTCATAAATATGTATGTAACGGGTGGGACAATTACAAGTTCGCTTTTAAATCATAGGTTAGTTTGACATTAACAGCTGTTTTTCGCTCGAAATCTGGATAGAAAGTCAGTATCATACCTCCGCGGAACGATGAGTCACCTTACGCTTGAACAACGTTGGGAAATATTGAAAACTTAGTTTCAAAGTGAGTGCTGTCTAGCCCAAACAGTGCGATTATTGAAAAGAAGTTTTGGCCGAAATGAAGCACCCACCGAGCGTCACGTACGCAAGTTTGTGCAAAAAGTTCGTGAGACTGGCATTCTAGTGGACAACATTCACGGTCCCCGTCGTCGTACGGTGCGAACAGATGAAAATGTGGCTGCTGTAGCCCAGAGTGTGAGACTCTATCCACGAACATCAACACGCCATCGATCTCAACAGTTAAGCATTTCACGCACTAGCCTGTGAAGAATTATTCTGCACAAAGATTTCGGATTATTCCCTTATAAGGTCCAATTGACTCAGCAATTAAAGTCGCACGACCATCCACTTCGTTATCGCTTCGCAGTTTGGGCCTTAGAGCAGCTTGAATTGGACAACGATTTTGGGAGAAAAATTATCTTTTCTGATGATGCGCTTTTTCATCTCGGCGGACACGTTAATAAACAAAATTGCCGCATCTGGGGCTCGGAAAATCCGCACGTTGTTGTCGAGAAGCCAATGCATCCACAGATAGTGACAAGTTGGGTCGGATTGTGGAGTGGTGGCATCATTAGACCCTGTTTTTTCCAAAATGAAGCTGGTAACAACGAGCGATGTTATCCGACTTATATTTACAGAAATTGAAGACATGGACTGGACGACCTCTGGTTCATGCAGGATGGGGCGCCATGCCACACAGCCCATGCCACAATCGATCTTTTATGCACCAAACTCCCAAATCGTGTTATGAGCCGTCTTGGCGATGCCAATTGGCCGCCTCGGAGCTGCGATTTGACCACTTTGGACTTTTTTTTGTGGGGAACCGTGAAGGACCGATGTTATGCCAACAATCCAGAAACGATTCAAGCACTTAAGGCCAATATTATCCAAGCAATCCGTGAGCTACAGCCTGAAACCATCAACAGGGTCTTGGAAAATTGGTGTGACAGAATGCGCTACTGCGACGCCAGCCGGGGCAGCCACTTGAATGAAGTTGTGTTCCATCATTAATGGGAGCTTACTTACTTCCTAATAAAGCCGTAAGACATGGAAAAAAATAAATTTTGTTCATTTTATAGCATTTTTAAAAACGAACTTGTAATCGGCTCACCCTGTAGGTGCATTTGTTTTATGTAGTCAAGGTATTTATAGAAAACAACATCCACATCTCTTCGTGAACATAAGTTGATGGTCATTTAATCGATTTTAGTATAGCAATTCATTGACTTATGTTTTTTTTTTATATTACTTAATTTCTTCAATGCATTATAAAACTAAATAATAATAATTAAATCGACAAATTATTTTGCAAGTATTTTTTATTTAAAACTGTTAAAATTTCCTTTATTCATATTCATTGTTAACATGTGTAATTTAAATTTCACAACGAGCCTCGTAGCTGTAGGTCAATTTCGATCTTACTTTCTGTACAAACTTCGCAAAAGGACATGGCGCTGGACATCCAGCTATCTTGGCCTGAATCGGATTTGTGTCGGCATGATTCATAAAGTACAACACCTAAAATTACAAAAATTATTTCCTTTTGTTCTTTTGATTCAATCCAATGATAGGTACTTAGATACTTACTCGAATTTCCAAATCATTGCGTATATCCTGATTTTCGTAGAATTCAAAATTCACCGATGATCCATATGACGGGCGCGACACTGTCTGTTTCACAATCCCTAAAACATTCAGCATAGCTGCAACGTTAATATCATGGGCCGAATAAATTAAAATGTTCTGATCGATTGATCCTTCTTTGAAATTTTGAATTCTAGTTATCATATCCTTGAGGACAGAACCAATTCTAATTTGAGCCCACATTAATTCCGCCATTAGTTCAAACAAAACGTTACTGAGCGGATGTATATATTGCTCCCATACGGTATCGACCCATGCAGGTAGGACAAATCCGTAAATTTTTTGAATAAGCCACGTATCCTCGAGCCCCAATATATCCATTGCATCCTCAAATGCCTGTCCGAAAAATTGGTTAATATTTTTAGATGGACAAAAATTGTGCAATAAATAATTGCTCTTACCAATCCAGAGTTGTTTCGCAAATAATCCAAAAGATTTTGACCTTTCGGGCTGTTGAAATTAATAATTTTCTTGAATGCTGAGTGGCTGATAGGTATGCTCATATTAAAGGCATACTTTGGACACAATTTTCCAGGATAACCGAGCATCTATTAAATAATACAAGTAGGCCAAGTATTTACCTATGTAGTCTGTGCATTTTGGTAAGTTACCTCATCTTCGTCGTTTGGAAGAACATTGACCAAATCGGAAGGCCATTCGACGCGTAAGAATCCGTCAAGGAAGTTGTTCACACTATCAACGCATCGTTGAACTGCGCTACTCTGAACAACCATTCGATCGAAATCGTATGTACAAACATCGTTCACCGGACATTCAAGTGACAAAAGTGATGAATACCGAACCGATTTCAATAGTCCCGACTGGTAAAGTTCATGAGCGCCTTTCTGGAAATATTTTTGAATACAAGGTGAGTTCAAAATCGTATAGAAACGGGCGCGAAAAAAAATATCCACCATACAGTTGAGAGTGCCCCCTCGCCGCCTGGCCATGGATAGTCCTTGTAGGGATCTAAAGGATACGAGCCACTTGGTGAACGATCGCCATGTCGAAAGAGCTGAAATTTGAAAATATTTTACAAATATCAGAAATATGAGAAATTAAATCGTATAAAGTGGCTAACCATAGACACAGCTTTCAACTTGGCTTTCTCAGAGGAGCATTTGTTGGCGTTACCCGGCGCTCCTTCTATAAATTTGACCAGGATAATTCCGAAAACTAAATAGAAGAATGCAAAACACTTATGCATATTGACAAAGTTTAACTTTTCCGGTAGTTGTAGTAACTCTAATCCAATGAAGACGTTTGAGTTAGATCCTCTAG
The DNA here is from genome assembly GCA_949715475.1 of Microchrysa polita. Taxonomy (NCBI): domain Eukaryota; kingdom Metazoa; phylum Arthropoda; class Insecta; order Diptera; family Stratiomyidae; genus Microchrysa; species Microchrysa polita. The sequence goes on from OX454417.1 coordinate 86,747,771, forward strand.
ATCCTTAGACCACTTTCGATAAGAATGTCTGTCTAAGTTCTGAATAATTTTTCTACGTTGATTGGTCATTTATACGAACATTTCAAAGTGGCTTGGGAGCAAGCCGTTTTGGCTGGATTGTAAAATATGATAAATTGAGGGAAAATCGTAAAATCATAAACCTTAATCTGACATTGTCATTTTTTCATGTCTCATTAATTTATAAAAGACGGATACAAGAAAACTCAAATACAAAGATTTGTTGTGTGTTGCTAATTAAATATTAATGCTTTCTAAATACAATTATCTCGCCAGATAAAAAATATTTTAATGAAAACATTCGATATACAAATCTAGAGTTGCAAAAAATGTGAGAGAGACAATTATTTAATTGTATCATATAAAAAAACTAAATAAGGAAGCGCATTATTGGCTACAAGTCATTTGTAGGAGCGTGACTATAATCATACTTCATTTAGATTTATACTGATTTATAGAATCATGAATGTATGCCTAGTGCGCATGCTGTCATTCCACTACTTTTCAAATTTCCTTTGTGCCACCGTATTTCTTCTAAATTGGAACTAGAATCGGTGCTACAGATAAAAACGTTACTTCGCAACTTTACCATGCCCCTACCCATCCCACTGATTGTTTCACCATGGTCAGTGAGCGAGTCATTCTACGCTGATGGATCCAAGTTGCAATCGGGTTTCAACAGCTTATTCCACAGAAGAGCTCAGGATCGATGAGTACCAGCATATTTATTTCCCTCAACACCTTTGTGACCCGGAAGACGATAGATTGATACAGAGTTATGGAAGGAGAGGTTCTGTGTGAGGCCAAGGCGCTTGCTAACCAATTTCGATGTAAACTTGTTCGAAGATAGTTTCTTGATTGTAGCTTGACGTTCAGTGGAAATGGCGATTAAACCACGGATACCCCGTCCCAAAATCTTCTTGGCACACATTCCAATGGCCTGAATATCTGATTGAAAGACGTCAGGTCATGTACCCATTGCAACCAAGACCCATGATATTAGGTCCAAAAAAGACTCAGTGGCCGATTTTAGAGCAATCCGTAAACCAACTGATGCTTCTAGGATCAATGCACAGATTGTCATTAATCCCTTCCAATCGATCCGAAGTGTGAAAGTCCAACTTCCTGCCGAAGCGCAATTTCAATCAAGAGACGCGAGAGCGTATCGCCCGCCAAAAGAAAAAAAAAACGAAAGCGAACAAGTCTATGATTACCGGCACAACTTGTTTTTTTCAATGACAGGGCTACAGCCTTCCAGGCAACATCCCTCAAAGAATTTTTTTTACCAAAATATTCCACATATCCTGTTCTAGTGCCTTTCCAAAAAAATCTTCGATCGGCACAAAAACGGGTAAGATATATGCAATAAACAGTGAAATTTTCACCCTGACAGATTGAAGCGAGTAAGCCAATTTCAGATTGGAGTCTGGCCCGTATTTATGAACATTCCTTAACTCAAGGAGACCTTAAGTCACGGATGCCGAAGTTCAATAAATTAAATGTCATTTCCCATACTTTTTCATAGAAATCATTTATATTCAGGAGTCAATGCATCCTTGATTTAAGGCGAAACTCAAGGAGACCTTAAGCTTTCAATAGACTTGAAATATTATATTTCAAGGAAGGTGGGTAGCTACCCTGACTTCAAGTGAGGTTGACTATGGAAAATTTGAATGTCTCCTTGAGTTTCTCCTTAAATCAGGGATGCATTGACTCCTGAATATAAATGATTTCTACGAAAAACTATGGGAAATGACATTTATTTTTTTGAATAAAAAACAAAACAAAAAAATTGAAAAGGCTACAGCCTTGCAGGGAGCAACTCGGGATTCGTTCTCTTTTCCCAAAGATAGAGATAGAGACAGAGTCTGTCCCGAGGGTGTGCATAGGCTATCAGTTGCTCCGATCCATGCAGTAGAAAAGAGAAGATACAGCGAAAAATGTGAGACTGCATACAGTTTCAGTAGAGTTTCTGGCTTAAGTCTTTTTTAAATGTTTCTAAAAAAATCATTTGCAAAAGTTGGGAATAGACCCAAAATGCTTCCCTTGGATATGTGCTCCAAAGTTTCCAGTTGTAGAGCGTCTGGAAGAGTAGGGCCAAGGGGTCAAAGTTCCTGTTTCGGGTCCTCTCATATATACACGAGTACGTACACATTAATATAATATTGGATGAGCATATAGTGTGATGCATTCAGTGCGTTTGGCCTTGTAAGTACGACTCGGTTTGATCCTGCTGCAGTAGTGGGTTGAGGCATATTAGATAACTCTTAGTTATAAAGTGACTCAAACAGAGACTGCTCCATCGCTATGGCTATTTCTGTCAGGAATGGACAGATTTTCGGGACCTCTGAGATGGGATTTTTATGAAATGTGGAATCGATGATCATTTGGTGGTCCTTCTTAAGAATCTCCATTTAGATAAGTGGATGGAATAACGGTAAATTAATAGGTAAGGTTAACAAAAGATTTCCAACAATTGCGTCTTTCGGCTCATCGCATTGACAATTTTTTTAAACACACTGCGACATTGGGACACTGGGACATTGAGACATTAGGATATTGGGACACTGGGAGACCAGGATCTTTGGGCAGTGAGATATTTGGAAATTTAGACATTAGGGTCTTGGGATATTAGGACATTAAGACATTGGGGCGTTAGGCAAACTGGGGAAACTTCGACGTGGGATATTGGGGCATTGGGACATCGGGATAATGGGGCATTGAGATGTCGGGATATTGGGATATTGAGACAATGGGACATTGAAACATTGGGACATTGAATCATTGGGACATTGAAACATTGGGACATTGGGATATTGGGACATTAGGACACTGGGAGACTGGGACATTGGGGCACTGGGATATTAGCATATACATTATTATGACATGACCTTGGGAAAATCGGACAATTGGACATTGGGAAACTGGTACATAGGATCATTGGGCCACTGAGACATATTGTGACATTGGGACATCATGATATTGGGACATACGGGCACTGGGATAAGACATTAGCACATTACAACTTTCGAATATTGGGACAATAGGCACACTGGGGAAACTGCGACGTGGGGACATTGGGCCACTGGAAAATCGAGATATTGGGACATCGGGATATTAGAACATCGGGATATTAGAACATTGGGACATTGGAATATTGGGATATTGGCACATTGGGATATTGAAACATTGGGATACTGGGACATTAGGGCACTGAGATACAGGGACATGGGGCACTGGGATATTACGACATTGGGACATTATGACATTGGGATAATAGGAAAATCGGACATTGGGACAACGGTACATAGGGACATTGGCCCACTGAGATATCGGGATATTGGGACATTGGTTCATCGGGATATTGGTTCATTTGGACATTGGGTCACTGCGATATTAATACATTGGAACATTGTCATATTGGGATATTGGGACATTGGAACATTAGGATATTAGGAGATTGTGACGCTTGGACATTTGGATACTAGGACATTATGTACACTGGGGAAATTGGGACATGGGGACACCGGGACAGTGAGACTTCCGGATATTAGGCTATTGGGACCTTGGGACACTTGGTATACTGTGACATTGGGACACTGATACATTAGGACATTGGGTCATTGGGATATTATCGCATTGGGACATTTGGGGCATTGGGAACTGGGATTTCAGGAATTTGGGACACTAGGAGCTAGGGAAATTAGGACACTTGCACATTGGGATATTAGGACAATAGGTGGGAGACTGGGACACTGGGACGCAGGGAGACTGGGACATTGGGATATTGCGATACTGGGACATTCGGACACTAGGGTAGTGGGACATTCGGACATTAGGCCATTGGGACACTGTGGTATGTGCACATTGGGACATTAGGACATAAGGACATTAGGAGATTGTGGGATATCAGGCTATTGGGACATTGGCACATTACAATATTTGGACATTGGGACACTGGGATATGCAAATATATATGATATCTGACCAAAAACAACAAAGTTGTAAAAGTTACCCCGCCAAAGAAAAATTAATCTGCCGAAAAAAGAATACATATCACTACAATCCTCATATGTAATTTTGTTTTAGGTGTAAATGCTGGACGTAATTTTGTTTTACGTGTAAATGCTGGAGAAGTTTAAAAATGTACAGGACTACTTCTTAAAATAATTTGGTGGGAGCCGTCAAAGTGGCACTGAATAAAATGTTAAAGCCCCCCCACCAAATTACTTTAAGAAGCAGTCCTGCACATTTAAACTTCTCCAGCATTTACACCTAAAACAAAAGTACATCCAGCATTTACACCTAAAACAAAATTACATAATGAGTGGCGGATTGGAGTGATATGTATTCTTTTTGCGGCAGATGAATTTATCTTTGGCGGGGTATCTTTTACAACTTTGTTGTTTTTGGTCACATAATCTCGTACCAAACACATTGGCAGGCCAGGAACCTGTTGCAGGATACCCATGTGTCCCCGATCACTGATACAAGTCGTTGGAGTGTATTACAGCCAGTGGCGTAACGTATGGTGTTCCAAGTGTTCAGTGAAGCAAGTAACCCCAAAGCCGAAAATATATTTTTTTTCAGCCCACTGCAAATGTTGCGCAGAAATCAGGCGCCGCGCCGTCTGAATGCTATCACAGTCCCTGATAGTACGAGTAGTAGTCTCCGAGTTTTTTTCTCTCGCAAGCTACAAGCAGCAGAGCTTCGTTACAGCGGGTATGACAGACAGTTATTGGCTGTTTTCCTGACAGTAAAAGATTTTCGTCATTTGGTCGAGGGGCAAAAACTACATATCCGGACAGACCACAAGCCTCTTATTTACTACTTCCATCAACGTTCTGACCGGACAACATCCAGGCAGGTTCGGCATTTGGAATATATCGCGAAACTCACGACCGACATTCGACATATTTCCGGAGAGAGAAATAGGGTAGCAGATATGCTTTCGCGTGTAGAGACGATAGAATTTCCAACGTTTCTGTCGACAGAACAATTAGGCCAGTCAAAATCGACATTAACCTCGGAATAAATGGAATAGATACTACCGTTCTTTCGCTTATCTGTTTTAGATTATTACTGGCTATATAAATCCAGATTTGCAACCCTGGGGGTGGGGACAATGTGCTAGACAGAATTTCAAATCCAATGATATTCTAACCACTTTTGTAGGTCAAATATTGACGGTTTTCAAAAATAGGGTATTTTCCACAAAAAAAAGGCGACATTTACTTGAAATTTGCAATTTTTGGGTAAAAAATACCCTATTTTTAAAAACCTGTAATTCCGTCAATATTTTAGGATATCATTGGATTGGAAATTCTATCTAGTTTCAAAATGACACACACAGTTTTTATCCAAGACAATTATTTTGAAAAATATTGTTGAAAGTAAAAAAAAAGGGCAAAAAATTGCTCTTTTTCGCTCGTCAAAATAGTTAGCACAGGGTCCCCAGGGTTGCAAATCTGGATTTATATAGCCAGTAATACTGTAAAACAGATAAGCGACAGAACGGTAGTATTCCAGTTATTCCAAGGTTAGGCCTTTTTTTGGAACGTATTACTATGGCGTAAATTAGCTTTGGCGCAAAACAAGGATCCGGAATTAAAGGAGCTATTGTAGACCGAGTCAGGATTAGTGCTCCAACGCGTTAGTGCTGAAAATTCACATCTCATTTATTGTGACGTGTCAAACGGAGTGGCTGGTCTGTATATACCGAAATCACTGCGTGAAACCGTTTTCGAGTTCATCCACAATACCAGACATCCCAACGGCTGCGTGACTAGTGAACTAGTACGGCGAAAATTTGTTCGGCCACTTATCAAAACAAGGGCACGAAATTGCTTAGAATTTCAACGGAGCAAGATTTCTCGACCTGTCAAAACAACGAACATCAAAGTCTGTGTTCCAGCCGAGCGGTTTCAGCACGTCCACTTAGATTTGGTCGGCGCTCTCCGGCCGGCGATGGCCACAGATATTTGTTAACGATATTCGATCGTTTTTCGCGGTAGCCAGAGACTATTCCTCTAAAAGACATTGATGCTGACACAGTGGCCAGTACCTTCTACCGTAATTGGGTATGTCGATTTGGATCCCCCGTAACTATAACGACACATCACGGCACCCAATGTGAGTCTCAACTATTTCAAGCCCTCACTAATTTAATCAGGTGTAAGCGATCGCGATCGCAAATGATATTGTAGAAAGATGGCATAGATCTTTGAAAACGGCATTAATGTGCAAAGACGTCAACAATTGGGTAGACGCCCTGGACACTACGCTTTTCGGCCTGCGGACAGCTCTCAAGAAAGATATTGGGGGGTTACCTGGCGAGTTCATTTACACAGACTTGGACACACCTGACACCCCTTTTGCCATCGAGAAGCTCGAACATATGCGCCTTTTGCAAACGAGACCAACTGTTTTGTTTTTCAAATTTATGAACGAAAATCAGCGGTGTCTACAAGTCAGCCGGAGGGGATTTTGGCTTGGCTGTTTCTAGCAATTTTCAAAATCGCAACTTTCGTTTATACAGGGTGTCCCATTCACGGTGGAGAATATTTTAATGGTAGGTAGTATGGTTCATTTGGGGAAAATTAATGTACAACGGGACCCCTCTATTTTTAACCGTTACAACGTAATAGCATTTTTTGTCAAAATGCCCAACTTTCTGAACTAAATCAAAATTTGCCGCACCACCAAACGTTTCATCCAAGATATGACCTCATTTTCTGAAACTACATAAAATTTCCAATAAAACGACACCTCGCCCGTTACGTAGTTGCTCGTATCTTCCGAGATACACCTGTTCAAACTTTAAAGATATTTGAAAATTTTATACGATTTTATCATTTGAATTTTTGATGAAAAACAAATTTTAAGATTTTCTTCATAGTTTGAACGGGTGTATCTCGGAAGATACGAGCAACTTCGTAACGGGCGAGGTGTCGTTTTATTGGAATTTTTATGTAGTTTCAGAAAATGAAGTCATATCTTGGATGAAACGTTTGGTGGTGCGGCAAATTTTGATTTAGTTCAGAAAGTCGGGCATTTTGACAAAAAATGATATTACATTGTAACGGTTAAAAATAGAGGGGTCCCGTTGTACATTAATTTTCCCCAAATGAACCATACTACCATTAAAATATTCTCCACCGTGAATGGGACACCCTGTATAAGGATCAAAACTACACGTGAATGCATTTCATAATTCAGTATGAATTGTACTATCATGAAAGACTACGCGCAACAATGGTCGAGCTACGTCTCCAATGAACTATCGTAGCTCCTGACGAGTAGCTCCATTATGGGTGCTTACTAACCATGTGTCATTTTGACTCACTATGGAAATTGATGTATTTACAATGGAAGGGTATGAAAACATGTGCCAAAATTCCTCGGCGTACTTATTGTATAGAAGCTATATTAAAAGATTGTGCATTAACTGAATAAACCAAATAGAAACCACCTAGAAATAGATACGCCAAGTAAACAATATAGGCGGCTATGTCTTACGTGAGTCATTTTGACTCACAAAAAAACGTTCGACTAGTAGTAGTAACTCTTTCATAGGAAAACACGAATATCTGCTTACCATAAAATCAGAACTGTTTGCTTACTTCCACATTCGCCAGAGAAAATGTTTCTCAATGAATACATGGGTAGCCGAACCCGGCGTGGTCCTACCGCCCTTTCTATGACAAATGGAAATATGTGGACTATGCGTCAAAATCCCTCAGATTAGTGTTTCCGGGTTAAACGATGTACATATTCAATTTTTTACTAAGATCACATAACGTACATGACAACCGCTTACTAAAACCCCATATTCAATAGCACCCTATAATAAAAAAAACTCGCAGACTTAGCACCTTCTAAACAAATACAGTCGTGTTACTAAGGAAAGGAGACATTTCGAAAATGTTTAATTAAATGAGAAGTTAACCAGCCATTAAAAATCTTTCTAACTTTTACAATATTCACTAAAACTGAATGATAAGCATGAATTGGTGATTAATTTTTATGATACAAATATTAATAAACTAATAAATGTGTGATATGTTGGTTAGACACCTTCTACTCGTAGTATAAATTACCAAACGCAAAAAAGAGAAGAATTCAGAGCATAGACAGACTTTCATTTTGAAAGTGGGCTAGTCCTTCAAGCTGGTTCAGAGTATTTATCAGTTGTTCGGTTTAAGAGCTGCCAATGTCTAATAAATTTTTCACAATGAAGCAACATACGATACTAATTATTGGGACTCTTCTGATCAACAATTTGACAGGAATGCAAGCCACCAACCCAAAGTGTCCTTCCGAAACAGCCAAACTAAAAGCAGTTTCAATGGTTGGTAGACTCCTGCTTTATTATTCTATTTTTCTCTTATTTATATTTCTACTGCAGCTCTTCCGACACGGCGACAGGTCACCAACAGGTTCATACCCCCTGGATCCTTATAAGGACTACCCTTGGCCAGGAGGCCCGGGAGCTCTTTCAACGGTTTGTTTTTTTTAATGCTCATAAAGTTTTCATAGAAAAATTTAATAATTATTATAATTTTATTAGCGAGGCGGCCATCAATTATACCAATCCGGAATGTTGAAATATCAACGATATGCTCAACTGTTACAAGTGGAATGTCCTGACAATGAAATTTGCACATTTGATTTTGATCAGCTTTTTGTTATGAGCAGTTCTATTGAGCGGTGCGTGCATAGTGTTAATAATTTCCTTGATGGATTTCTGGGCATCAACTGGCCTTCCAATTTGGTACAAGTTCCAGCCCAAAGCGAAGATGAGGTGAGATGAAATATATTTTTCTTATAATTTTAAAAATATATACTCACTAACGGTTCAATACGCAGATGCTATCATTGCCCGGCAGAGATTGTCCAAAATATCCGTTACAACTCAAAACTCCTCTTACCGATCCAATATTTTCCAGAGTAATTGATTTCACGAGCGACGAGGGCAAGGAGTTACTGGAATATTTGGCAAACAACACTGGAATGGTATGTAACTGATGAGTTGTGCGAATCGATTATTATCATTGACTTTTGGTTATTTTTTAGCATATAGAAAGTAATTCAGACCTCATCATACTGGAAGATGCCCTGCTGATTCCACACGACAATGGATTCATTTTACCCGAATGGAGTAATTCGGTCTGGCTCCAATATATCCAACCACTTAGCGACGTTGTCTTTGAACTGATGGGCGCTAGTGGTCACATGAAAGTCAGAAGTGGTCGTCTTCTCAGGGACATAGTCAATCGTTTTCAGAGTTTTTATCAAAAATCAAGCGAACAAAATGTTCTGCTGTATTCAGCTCACGATGCAACCGTTGCAGGTTTACTAAGTGCATTAGGTATTGTCAATCAGACTGTATCGCGACCTTCTTATGCATCGTCACTGAATTTAGAATTATACGAGAATAGCGTAATCACAAATGATTGGGAAATTCGGGTAAGAGCTAAAAAATTAGTTTAGTGATAGATTTAATGGTAAAGTGCGAAATATTTTCAGGTAATCTACTATAGAAATCATGCATCCGTGAACCCAATTGAAATTCAAATTCCTGGTTGCCCGGCACCGTGTGCATTCAAGATGTTTGTTCAGACTGTAAGCTCAAAGTTGATCGATAATTACGATGCGACGTGTGAAGTTTGAATGCAGAATTTTTTTTTATATAAAGCATCGCTATTATGAAAATATTATCGTACCAAAAATAAAATGTACTTTGAAAACGGAGAATTTTTTTACATTAACCCTTTTTAAACACTGGGGTATCACTACTGCTATTTAACTCATGAAATAATAAAAAAGAAGGAAGCGCACATGAACTTCCGAAATTGTAAGCAAAGAAGGCTGGAAGTATTTTCTGTGAAAAGATTTGAATATCACAAAAGTCAATTGTGTTTAATTCTCTTAATTTGCGTGACACAGATTCAAAATTTTCATAAGTGATTTTGATGCTCCCAAATATCCTACCCTGCACACCGCGTAATCATTATTTCATGATTTGTGGTGTAGCTGACAGCCGGTTTGCACAACAGTGGCAGCCCCATGAACCTATGGTCTGATTTGATCCATTCTTACATTTGTTTTGTGTCATCAATAGAAATACATTTGTGTGAGTTTTGGTTGAAATTGGTCAACAATTAAAAGAGTTTTTCTTAGAAGATCCTAATTTGGGGGTTAGGTTTGTATACAGGGTTGCCGTTTTCAAATTTCTAAGTCTAACATTTTTTTCATAAATTTGTAACATTTCTAGATTGAGTGTAACAAACTTTAAGGACAGTCTGACATAACTGAAATTCGTAGTATGTAATAAATGTGACCAAGACCTATACGGTTGGTAAGCAGTCAGGTTATTTATCCTCTTTTCAGCTTTTTGTTTCAAATCACGAAAATTTTTTTCATAAATTTTAAAATTAAGCATTGGTACTAAATATTTTTGTCATATGGTATTTTACAAAACGATGATATTCAATTTTTCCGCGAACAGTGAAAGGTTAGCACTGCAACATAAAAAGGTATATTGCTCCATAGCCCACTAACCAGGCTCTGGTCGTTTTCGACCTTCCCTAAACAAAGTCGAGTTCCTTAGGCCCATCTTGTTAAGATGATACCCAAACTTGATTAGAATTCCTTCACAAATCTGATGTGCGCTCTGCACCAGTTCCAGTGCCGAATTTACTAGTAGGCTGAAGCCTAGGGAGGCAGATTTTAGGAGTGCGGCAAATTTAGAGCAAATGCTTCGAGGTGAAATAAACAATAGACAGCTGCTAAATCTTACACAGAAGCTTGTTGTTTGAAGGATACTAATGTTTTTTTGTCAGTTCGACACAACGCGTTCAAAAATTAAAGCTGGAAATAGGACAATAGAAAACGTAACAGAAAATTGTAAACAATTTTGTACAAATTTTTTTTTTCAAATATTTTTCAGCTAGAAATGAAGTGAACAATTTATTTTTTTTGGGTATTTATAAAGATCACAAGCCACTGTTAACGTACAGTGCGTGCAATACATTAACCTTCCGGCGGGCGCAATACTAATCCTAACACGATCGGGCGCAATGCATCTGACAGATTAAGTGCAGAAAATAGGATGAAACTAAGTTCCTGTATATTTTACACTGGCTCACAAAGTTTGATACCCTTCAAATTTTCAATTTTCTAAGAAAATTCCGCTTTCAATCGCTTCAATATTTAAAAAACCTCCAACAACTCGACCGCTTAAAAAATGTGATCTTATTTTACTAAAAACACACCATTGAACGATTGGGTGAGCCTAAAAGTCAACACAACATTATAACGCAATGTGAAGAGTATAACGAGTGGACGTTTTCATAGAAAAGAAAAAATAACACAATCGGGCGCAATACATCTGAGAGATTATTTCATCCCCTCCCGCCTTTCAGGCACATGGCAGATAGAAACTGAAAACTGCTTTGGGTAGTTGATCGATAAAGATTAAGCTACTGTGAGTTTCAGATCTCTCCCTTTTCATATCGCTGATTGGCGCAACAAAAACTGTTGACTTAATCTGTCAGATGCATTGCGCCCGCCCGAAGGTTAATTTCACTTATTTTCAATATTTAATTATTTTTTAATTTATAAAGAAAGATTTTTAATTTTTTCGAATACTGAATAAAATAAAAATTTAAATTTGAAAATCCATCAAAGCAGAAGGATCCGATAAATAAAACTAGGGGGCTTCGCCCCCTGCTCGCTTCGCTCGCCAACCCATGGGGCCGAGGCTAATTTCGGCCGCGGCCGAAATTTGGATACCCTTCGCTTGGGCTAAAAGTTTTTTCGGGCGTACCTTTGACTTGTATTTAATCCCCCTCCTCATTCTTTTTCTTCCGTCTTGACAAAAGTTTTGGGCTTGGTTGAAATAAGTGGGCAAATAAAAATATTTACTCGGAAAATTTTATTGGGGTTGCCGGAGCATGACCCCACAGTACGATTCCATTCGTTTTGAACTTTTTAGTTGCTTTGATAAGGACACATTAATTCAAGGTTTTGTGAAATTGGTGTAAAAAAATGTTTCTTAGAAGAACCAATATGGGGGGTTTAGTTTGTATGGCAGCCCCATGACCCCATGGTCCGATTTGATTCAATCTTACATATGATTTGTGTCATCAATAGAAATACATTTGTGTGAAATTTGGTTGAAATTGATGCACAAATAAAAAAGTTTTTTTTAGAAGAGCCTAATTTGGAGGGTTGGATTTGTATGGCAGCCCCATTACTCCATGCTCCGATTTTATCCATTCTTACATATGTTTTGTATCAACAATAGAAATACATTTGTGGGAAATTTGGTTGAAATTGGTGAACAAATAAAAAAGTTTTTCTTAGAAGAACCTAATTTGGGGGGTTAAGTTTGTATGGCAGCCCCATGACCCCATGGTTCGATTTGATCCATTCTTGCATATATTTTGTGTTATCTATAGAAACATATTTGTGTGAAATTTGGTTGAAATTGGTACCCAAATAAAAAAGTTTTTCTTAGAAGAACTCAAATTGGGGAGCTAGGTTTGTATGGCAGCCCCATGACCCAGTGATGCAATTTGGGTGAATCAAACATACAAACAGTCTGCAACAATAAGAAGCACGTGTGCAAAATTTCAGCTCCGTAGCTTTTATAGTGGCCGAGAAAAACGCACTGCAACAGACGGACAGACGGACAGACGGACAGACAGACAGACAGACAGACAGACAGACGGACATCGCCCAATCGATTCATCTCGTCATGCTGATCATATATGTATACTTTTTATATGGTCGGAGATGCTTCCTTCAATGCGTTACAAACTTCATGACAAAGTTAATATACCCTTTCACTCTATGAGCGAAGGGTATAAAAACAGTCATGCTGAAATTTAAACTGTGGAGATTTTCAAGTGCAAAAACAGCAAAGCTTCAACAATATGTCTGAAGGAAATGAAATGATTTTTTTGTTATTTTTATACCGTTTTAAAATTAATTTCACCCATTTCTAGATATACTAAAATAGCTTTTCTCAACTTTGAAAATTTACCAGTTCTCAAAGTACCGTTATAACATTTTTGTCCGAATTTTCAAGAGAGACCTCCAGGCTGATTACTTTTCTAATACTTTAATAAATAAATATTTCTTTGAAGCGATTTTTGCCATTTGAAGTCGAAGAAAGAAATGAACTGCCAAGTTTCATGAAGATCAAAGTTTTGATGAAATCAATAAGGAGGTCAAAAGTTTTAATTAAAAAAAAAACGCTATACGAGGATAATGGAATGAAATATGTATACTATATTGAATATGATTATGCTCAAATTGCACATGCACACCATTATACTAAATAAGACAAATCAAGTCGTTTATCACTTTAACTTTTATATGACCACTTCAATAAAAAATACCGGCGTACAGAGGGCTGCGCCCGCAATACGAGGGTTTTTTAGAATTTTAATGCATAGTGAATATTTTTTGTACATATATTTTATAAGCAATAAATAAGTATTGTGCACAACATTAATGAATTGCTTTCTGTAAATCTATTTTTGGATTGGTCTAAATAAACGCGTTCCAGAATGAAAGGCTAGCGCCTTTCATTCTGTTCCACCTTTAATTAGACCAATCCAAAAATAGATTTACTATTTACCCAGTTTGTATAAAAGTACTCCAAGGCAAATCGACAGGCATTTTTCGATTTAAGATTTCTGATGGCATTTAACCAAAAAGAAACTCAGGCAAACGTAAGGATGGCTTGGCTTTATATATGAACTGAATTATTAGGTGTAAATCTACTGTTACTGTTTTTTTTAATCAAGGAAAGCGACTTATGTGAAATGATTCCATTGTGTCCCCTGACATAAGAGCCCACGCAAGCTTTCCTATGAGTATTCAACAAGTATACTTTTGCAGCTATCTAGGGACACCCTGTTATCTTGGTACTACTAACTTCAAAAATATTTGTGGCAAATACTATTATCATTCTATGCATTTCCACCAAATTTCATGTTCATTGTTTCATCAAGTTAAAATATATGCATTGAAGAAATGCTTAAAAACGGAGCTCGTAAGGGAAGTTTTACTTTAAACGCCAATATCTTTTTTACCGTTACTCGAAACTGGAAAATTTTAACTGATATGAGGTGTACTCGTTTAGATCTTTGATTTAAATACCCATACGTCAATCTCCGATAAAAACTAAAAAAGTCGACTTTTTTTCAAACGTTCAGGGTGAAAAAAAGCCCTTATGAAATCGATTTTGTCCGTCCGTCCGTCTGTCCGTCTGTCCGTCTGTTCACTAAATAACAAGCGAACGGCTCAACCGATTGTCATGAAATTTGGTAGGAATGTGTAGAATGGTTACAGATCGATCATAATAATTCTCGCATGCTTTTAGTACGTAGCACTATACAAACCCAAGAGTCTAATAGTCAATTCTAATCCTGACCGATACAGATAAAAACAGAAAATCTACATTCCATATCAGTACATTGGTATCACAAAATTCCTACAAACAAGCCACGTCCGTTTAATATCGACAACCCAATATCCTTGCATTATTTATCATGTACACTGAAAAAAAATCATCATAATATTAATGAACTAGGAGTATAGACTTTTTTCATTATCATAGTAAATAAACCTTCTCTTCCTTAAAATAATACAGAGTTCATCTATTTTACGAAACACCGGTAGTTAGCAGGGTTGCCGTTTTCAGATTTCTAAGTGTAACATTTATCTCATAAAATTGTAACATTTTTAGGTTGAGTGTAACAAATTTGAAGATATTGGTGTTAATGAACAAATTAAGCAATAAATGCGTGCAAGTCCGAAATAAATGATTGCTCGCACAAATAGTGGAGAGTTATAAATTAAAACAAGCGATTTTGAAAATCGCTGAGTTTTTTCCGAAAATGTTATCCATTCTGTTCCATAAATTCTGTATATTATGGCGAGTCCATGGATTTAACCAAAAATGCACGTGATAGTTGGACCCAGCATTTGTAAGGTATTATGAAACAAATTTATTTTTACAGGTAATGTGGATAGCCAGCATTTCAGGGCACAATAAAACTTTAAATAAGGAAATGGGAATCTTGCAATTAAGATTGGTGTCATAATACTACAGGCACGCACCGCAGTTGGTTTATAGGAGAAACGATATGTCAAAATTTCCACAATTTGTTTAAATTCGAACCCACGATTTGAGAACAGATTTATTACAAAAACAATTGTTTAGAAATATCGCAATTAATATTGACACTGCTCTGCACAGAAGCGTAGTTTCCGAATGATTGAAGGAGCATCAAAGTGCTTTATGTTGTCGCAAAACGAGATGCTCCTTCCAGTACCTCAGACAATGCTTGAGCTTTCAAAGTGAATGTGAAAAAGGCTCAGGACCCGTAAGTAAAGATGTCGAACGTTGTCTGACATGTTAGCTCATCTTCTCTTTCCTCTCCATCAAAATACTATCAAACTACTCGCCAATTAATTTTAATTAAGCTATCACGTTCGTTCTTAAATGTTCTTTTGATTTAAAATGAAATTTGGGGCCCATATTAAAATTTGATGTTTTTGTTAATTAATTACATGACATCGTTCATAGTAGTATGTACATATTGATGTCACTATCGCTTTAAGGGTATTTTATAAACCTTCGTAACATATAGTCTGGTTGGTGGAGGTAGGCAGCGCGCATGTTTTCAAATCATAGGGTCCCGGAATCGATTCTCACTGTAGGTGGGTAGGTAATTTAATTTTTGATGACTTTTCAGAGCAGAGGTAAAATAGATGTCGTCAACACTTATGAAGCTGGATGCCGGACTGCGCCAGTTTTTTTTATACCCTTCGCTCATAGAGTGAAAGGGTATATTAACTTTGTCATGAAGTTTGTAACGCATTAAAGGAAGCATCTCCGACCATATAAAAAGTATACATATGTGATCAGCATGACTTGGGGAGTCGATTGGAGCATGTCCGTCTGTCTGTCTGTTGCGACGCGTTTTACTCGGCGGGTATTGGAGGTAGCAAGCTGAAATTTTGCATACGTGCTTCCTATTGTTGCAGGCTGTTTGCTTGTTTAATTCACTCGAATTGGATCACTGGGTCATGGGGCTGCCATACAAACCTAGCTCCCCAATTTGAGTTCGTCTAAGGAAAACTTTTTTGTTTGTGTACCAATTTCAACCAAATTTCACACAAACGTGTTTCTATAGATAACACAAAATATATGCAAGAATGGATCAAATCGGACCATAGGGTCATGGGGCTGCCATACAAACTAAACCCCCCAAATTAGGTTCTTCTAAGAAAAACTTTTTTATTTGTGAACGAATTTCAACCAAATTTCACACAAATGTATTTCTATTGGTGACAGAAATCATGTGTACGAATGGATAAAATCGGACCATGGGATCATAGGGCTACCATACGAATCCAACCCCCTAAATTAGGTTCTTCTAAGAAAAACCTTTTTTTTTGTGCACCAATTTCAACAAAATTACACACAAACGTGTTTCTCTTGATGACACAAAACATATCTAAGAATTGATGAAATCTGACCATGGTGGCAATACAAACCCAACCCCCATTTTGGTTCTTCTAAGAAACATATTTTTGCACCAATTTCACAAAACCTTGAATTAATGTGTCTTTACCAAAGCAAAAGAAAAGTTAAAAACGAATGGAATCGTACTGTGGAATCATGCCGCGCCCGATATTAGCCTCGGCCCCGGGGGTTGGCGAGGGAAGCGAGCAGGGGGCGAAGCCCCCTAGTTTTTTAATTGATGAACTCGGTAATAATTATATCAATGAACAAGTTGTTTATTTTATGAATGTTCATAGTTTTAATGAAATTTTTGTTCGTTATTTTGATAAAACCAGATTCATTAGACTGATGAAAGCCGTCTTCGGTGGGATATCGGTGTAAATATTCATTACTTTAATGAACAATTTCATTGCTTCAGGGCACCTTTTTCTTTCAGTGTAGTCATGGACACAGTGCATAACTCCATACCATAGGAATTAAACAAAACAAAACAGCAACAACAAATTCTGAAATAGTGCATTACGGATTATCTGTTTTTATGTTTTCCCATTTTCTTCGTTCAATAGGAAAAGCCACTTTCCTTGCGCTCTTTTAGTTCGCCTGGAACTCCTATAGTACTAGTATAGCTCATCCTCATATTGTATGCTTTCCCACTTTATTTTTTAGTCGAACGTGTAGAAGTAGAATCCAACAGAGAAAGAACTCAATTTAGGGACTTAGGTTTTGTATTGTTGCAACGTGAACGAAAGATGACAATCCATTCGAGTTGTATGTTCGTTATTTTTGCCATGGCATATTCGGAGCGCGGAGGAAAAAAGGATATTTCGTTCGAATAAAATCTGCAAACAATTCATATGTGGATGATTGGCATCGTTGAATGGAATAAGCAAGTGGCTTTGACAAATATACGCGAACAAGCACACATATTGAGCGACGACGACACGGTATGTTGCCTGAGATTGAAACAGCTGCATCCGCTTTTCATATGCATTAGAAGATATTACATTAAATGCCATTGCGTTCTTGTGACAAATGGATTTGACGATGAAAGAGCATATGATTTGAAAATTGTATTGAAATTGACTGTGAACATTTCTGTAGTGGAGGATTATATTATTATAATTTATTATGAAAGTACAGAAAATTCAGATAATATAATTTTTTGATTTGTTTTCATGTTCATCGTGATCTTTAAAAGTCCCTCAAATCATTTTTAGATCGTCATCATATTTTTAAACCAATGCAGCAATGGAAATTCCGAAGCATAAAGCCTCTTTCACAAATAAAGTCAATAAAACTATCACATTTCCGCGAAAAATATTTTAACCTTCCGGCGGGCGCAATACTAATCCTAACACGATCGGGCGCAATGCATCTGACAGATTAAGTGCAGAAAAAGGGGCGAAACTAAGTTTCTGTATATTTAATACTCTTATTTATTGTTGCATTGTCTTCTTGAAACAGTTCTACGTAATTTTAGAAACAAAAACTGGCTCACAAAGTTTGATACCCTTCACATTTTAAATTTTCTAAGAATATTCCGCTTTCAATAGCTTCAATATTTAAAAAACCTCCAACAACTCGACCGCTTAAAAAATGTGAGCTTATTTTACTAAAAACACACTATTGAACGATTTGGCGAACCTAAAAGTCAACACAACGTTATTACGCAATGTGAAGAGTATAACATGTGGAAATTTTCATAGAAAAGGAGAAAATAACACAATCGGGCGCAATACACCTGAGAGATTATTTCATCCCCTCCCGCCCCTCAGACATATGGTAGATAGAAACTGAAAACTGCTTTGAATAGTTGATCGATAAAGATTAAGCTACTGTGAGTTTCAGATCTCTCCCTTTTCGTATCGCTGATTGGCGCAACAAAAAGTGGCCACTTAATCTGTCAGATGCATTGCGCCCGCCCGAAGGTTAATTGCTTTAAATATCATATTTTGTGAACGTTTCTATTAATTATGGTATATATGTATTTAAATCTTATAAAGGTCGACTGATAACAGATATGACCAAGACATTGAAAATTGAAAGTTTTTATTCCAGTGTTACGATTTTCGTCCCAATTTCAGCTCATATAATTGAAGGGAGCCATAGCTGAACATTTTTGTGTGTGCTCTAATCTAATCAGATTCCTTTACATAGCATACGCACACAAAATGAAAATTCCATCGCTACTATAAAATGGCTAATCCTATTAATTCAATGTCGCGGTGCGCTAACATTAAATCACACTATAATTTAAGCTTTGTACACAAAAGCTAGCATTGCCGCGGATTTTCCTCTTTCAAACTGTAATTAGTGACTGTGCCGTTCAATAGGCGTGATATAGCTCGTTGTTAGTTAGTCCTTCGGCTTATAGGCTATAATCAGCGCTCTATCTTCTGCTCGATGACCCAGATAGTGTTTTATCAACTAGTAAAGCTGCTATAGAGAATTGGAAGTCGCTTCTGAATTTTGCAGCAGGATTTAACACCGAGCAATAATATTTCTATTTTGTGGTATGTGGTACGTATGTGTAAACTATGACTATTTCACGTTCTTTCTGGTATGGTAACCACTTTCCACCGAACTACAATAAATATTTATTCTCAGTAAATTTGGAAGTTCCATTACTTTTCATAATTATTCGATAAGCTCCGAATGTGTCAGTGAACTATAAACGGATTATATAGTCTCGATAGTTTTTGTTAACATTTAAGCATACATCGCCAGACAAAAATCGCTTGACTGTACTCCTGTATTTACCATGCACTTTGCCCTATATTTAAAGATTTGTGTTCTTTAAATTTTCCAACTTCTATGCTGATAAATGGCAGGTGAAAAGTTCATGTTCCGTCACGAAAAAGTAGGGTAGGTACGGTTAGAAATGGCCATACGAGACTTTACGGCCGTACTACATACATATGTGTAGGAATGTATATTGTATAAATAATTCAAGCTAAAATCACAGATCTCCTGTGAAGCCTTTAAGCTAAGCGAACTTAGGATGTCACGTCCTGTTAATACCCATTTGTTCCTATGCGGGTTTGACTTGAAATATGCATACACTTTAGGAATGTGTCCACAGTGTTTTGTGTTCATTTTAGAGAGTTAAATTGGGAGGCACGAATATGGAGACATTTTTGATGTGGATATTTTTTATTGTGTTTGACTGAAAATGGGATATTTGTACCCGTCACTATGCGAAAGGGTTAACTTTGTCATGAAGTTTACAATGCACAGAAGGATGCACCTCCGACGTATTAAGTGTGACCAGAGAAATCGAATGAGCGATGCCCGTCTGCCCATCTGTTTCCATGCAAACTAGTCCCTCAGTTTTGAAGCTATCCGGCTGCAATTATGTACATATTTTGTATACAAGTTAGTTTTTTTTAGTGTACGTTGTTTATATGTCAGAACGAATAAAATCGGACCATTGCGACTGGGACCATGGGACTGTTATAGAAACCAACCCAAAATGAAAAATACCGGCGTACAGAGGGCTGCGCCCGCAATACGAGGGTTTTTTAGAATTTTAATGCATAGTGAATATTTTTTGTACATATATTTTATAAGCAATAAATAAGTATTGTGCTCAACATTAATGAAATGCTTCCTGTAAATCTATTTTTGGATTGGTCTAAATAAACACGTTCCAGAATGAAAGGCTAGCGCCTTTCATTCTGTTCCACCTTTAATTAGACCAATCCAAAAATAGATTTACTATTTACCCAGTTTGTATAAAAGTACTCCAAGGCAAATCTAAAGGCGTTTTTCGATTTAAGATTTCTGATGGCCTTTGACCAAAAAGAAACTCAGGCAAACGTAAGGATGGCTTGGCTTTATATATGAACTGAATTATTAGCTGTAAATCTACTGTTACTGTTTTTTAATCAAGGAAAAGCAACCTTATATAAAATGATTCCATTGTGTTCCCTGTCATAAGAGCCAACGCAAGCTTTCCTATGAGTATTGAACAAGTATACTTTTGCAGCTATTCAGGGACACCCTGTTAACTTGGTTCTACCAACTTCAAAACTTTTTGTGGCAAACACTATTACCATTCTATGCATTTCCACCAAATTCATGTTCATTGTTTCAACAAGTTAAAAGATATTCATTGAAGAAATGCTTAAGAGGCTTGCATTGTGAAATGCCCTTACTAAATACTTATTTGGCTATATTTCCGGTTGGGATACAGCTATTCGAATGAAAATTCGTAGACATATTCTGTATGTAATTTTCTAAAAACCCTTAGCAGAATTTTCATATTTGGAAACCTAAGAGGGTCTACACACGAACAAATTGAAATTTTACAAATTTACTGTTATTTACTTTTCCTTTGCAAAAGTCAACAGTCTTAATATTTAACGTATATAAGGCCCTACCAACCAATCTTTGTGCAAAGTTTCATATCGATCCCTATAACGGTTTAGAAAAACGGAGCTCGAAAAGGAAGTTTAACTTTAAACGCCAATAACTTTTTTACCGTTACTCGAAACTGGAAAATTTTAACTGATATGAGGTGTACTCGTTTAGATCTTTGATTTAAATAACCATACGCCAATCTCCGATAAAAACTAAAAAACGTTCGGGACACCCTGTTGTCTTCTTCCTACCAACTTCTAAGGTATATGTGCCAAAGACTGTAACCATTCTACACATTCCTACCAAATTTCATGACAATCGGTTGAGCCGTTCGCGAGTTATTTAGTGAACAGACGGACAGACGGACAGACGGACAGACGGACGGACGGACAAAATCGATTTCATAAGGGTTTTTTGAAAAAAATTTTCTAAAAAACCCTAAAAATGAGGTTCTTTTGAGAAAAATTTGTTTCTTTATAAAAGCTTGAAGCACATTTCCTGGGACGTTCGGTGACTGCATCACCTAAATTCCCTTTGAGCCACAAGGCGGTACCATTTGATAGTGATTCTATTATATCTTAGAGGAAGATATTGTGAGCGATATCATACTTTTAACCGTTTAAATCTGCGAGACCTGATGATATTATCCCTGCAGACTTGCAGTAATCTTTTAAATATTTTAAATATTAAACTTGAGGATGGTAAAGCGCCAGGTCCTGATGGGTCCCTAATAGGGCGTTGAAGGCAGCAATTCTGACGTTCATTGACGTTTTTGGAACCTGCTTAGATGAACGGTTTTCCCGCAATCAAGGCAAAGATTGGTGCTTATTCCCCAACCTGCCTGGTGTCTGCTGGTGAGCCTAACTCTTATCGCCCAATTTGTTTACTCGACACTACGGGAAAAGTGTTTGAAAGAATTATATATAACCGGTTGTCAGAGGTGGTGGGAGAGCAGGGGCATTTATCAGACCGCCAATACCGTTTTAGACGGTACGGTAGACACGCAATAACCACGGTAATGAATAATCACTATTTTGAAGTACTTGTTGCTCTTTTGTGACTTTAGACGCCAAAAACGCATTCAATTCTGCGAACTGGGAGTGTATTCACGCCGCTCTGCAAAAGATGAACGTACCCAACTATCTATCGTCTTGAGTTATGACACAAGTGATGGACAAAAATAATACATGGTTACTGCAGGAGTACCGCATGGATCTGTTCTTGGTCCACTTTTGTGGAATGGCATATTCCTCGGCGATAACAACCATCAAACAGTGGCTAGAAACAGTTGGATTAGAGCTCTCCGATCAGAAAACTGAAGCGGTCTTGATAAGCAAGCGCAGAAAAAAGTTTTGTCTCAAACTCAGAGTCGAAGAGTGTGTCATAACCTCTAAGCGTGCCGTTAGGTACTTGTGGATTATAATTGACTCGAAACTAAGCTTTGGAGACAACTTAAAGTGTGTAGGCGATAAGGCGGCGACTGCCAGGGCGGCTCTAGCAAGAATGATGGCAAACACAGGTGGCCCGAGGAAAAGTAGGCGGCTGCTATTGACGAGGGAGGTAACATCAATAATAATATATGCCTCGCCAGTTTGGGCATTGCGGTTTGCCAGTAGCCCGAAACCATTAAACGCAATCTATCGTAGGTGTGCTTTGAGAGTGTGCTGTCATGGCCGGATTTACCCTCTGTAGCGCCCCTGGGCAGTAGTCGAGTTGCCGCCCTCCCTCACTAGTTTAAGCTGAAAGTAGATCAGTCGCATTCATGTGAGGTGGACAATTTTTTTTAACATACGTTGGTTTCCGGCGTTTTCGGAAGTAGCAGAACTTCAGTGAAAATTGCAGTTAATTTACTTCTTAGAAAGATGAACTGAACTGAACTTTCAATCAAAGCTAATGTTCAGCAGTATAGTATCCATTGAAGGTGAAATAAGATATGTAATTATTTACTTTTGTGAAATTAGATGCTCATGGAGGAGCGGATACTCCGTTCATTGGTGGTCAAGACCGTTCATTATAATAAGGTAGAAGAAACAAAATAAAAGGGTTCGGTTTTCTTAGTTCCGAATGTTTGTTACTTCTCCCGCGCGCTATTCCCAAAGCTTTAGTGGTGAACTGGCAGGCTGAAGCTTACGGCGGCAGATTTAACGTCTCATGCACAGATAAAAAAATAATAGTTCAGTGATCACACTTTATTCCATTTTTAGAAGTGTTCTCTTAATTCGCCAGCCATATTGAAACAATTTGGGAGTTAAGGATCAATCGATTAATGGTTGGATTGTAAAAATAAGGGGCAGGGTCAGATAGGGCCGCAAAAATCGAAACGCCTACTGACCTCAGATATGTAAGTCTGCCACTGACCACAGAAACGACTTTTGAAAGTTACAGAAATATGGCGCCCGTCAAAATTTGCCGCCCGGGCAGTTGCCCAGGTTGCCCATATGGGAAATTCGGCCCTATGTGCTGTGCTGTACAGCAGTCACCAAGACGTAACACCTGAGATGCACCTAGGGCGTAGAAACATTGAAAGGCATGAATCTATGAAAAGCTGGCAGGTTCGATGGGATGAGGCCTCTACTGGCCGATTGACACAACCCTTATTCCTGACATAGCCCTGTGGGTTAACAGAAAACATGGGGATACTATTTTTTACATGACCCAATTCTTAACGGGCCACGGAGGGTATCGAAAATATTTGCATCGGTTTAAGTTAGACGACACGCCAGAATGTCCGAGATGCCTAAATGACCCTGTGAACTAATACTGAAAGGTGGTCCCGCAGGGTCAAACGGTGATGAAAAAGGTGTTTATAAGTTTAGTCGGTAAGCATCCGACATAACTGCATGCTAGTACTACACGGCATGCAGTATCTATGCAAGATTCCCCATCACTTGAACGATTTGTTGATGCACATCTTCGAATTATTATTCCGCCACATTTCCTTTCAATGACTCAACATGCCTAATTGAAAGGGAAGTCAGTGGATACGGCTCTGCTACATTGAAAAATATATTTATCAGAAGGAATACACGATGGATGTGTTCCTAGACACTTTAAATATTATTTTGCCTAAAGCATTCCGGAGTTTTCACGTAGATGAGTCAACTTTTATTTACTTTATGGCATATGACTCTCCCCATTATTATTTATCTCATGGCACATTTCATTGTTATCAAAACACGTCAAAAGTTGTCAAAAGCTGTCAAAATTTATTATTTTAACGAAAAAGGATTCCTCAAATACAAAGGTAAAATCATCAAATTTATATACAGGGTGGGGCAATTACAAGTTGGTTTTTAAATCATAGGTTAGTTTGACACTGACAGCTGGCGATGTCAATTGGCCGCCTCGGAGCTGCGATTTGACCCATTTGAACTCATTTTTGTGCGGAACCGTGAAGGACCGATATTATGCCAGCAATCCAGAAACGATTCAAGCACTTAAGGCCAATATCATCCAAGCAATCCGCAAGCTACAGCCCGAAGCCATCAGCAGGGTCTTGGAAAATTGTGTGACAGAATGCGCTACTGCGACGCTAGTCGCGGTAGCCACTTGAATGAATTTCCCGGATCAATTTCATGTGACATATAAAATTGTATTCTGCAGCTCGGAAACCATGTAATGAAACGCATGAAAATATGGGATCCTCGCAAAAGAAAAAAAGAGTCCCTAAAGCGAAAAATTTACTACTTATCTACTTATGTTATCGATTCGTGATACTCACACGTAGGTATACCTAGTCTGGATATCAAGGGCCTCCTTCTCGGTGTGCGTTTACTCAGCCGTTTGTCGGCTACTTCGAGTCAACATTGCATATATAGTTTCAGAGTGTATACAATGTTGCAAGCACTCTATACATTTTTCGATCTCCGGACCTCTAGATTACTAGCATCGTAGAGTACAACTTAACCAAGTGAGTCACAGAGCGTGATATCAAGTGCCTGAAAACTACAAATATTTTAGTTTTTCACGTGTGAAACGTAACGCCCCGGTCGGTCGCCCCAAACCTAACGCTGGCGCTGGGTACGGTTAGATAGGTAACTTAATTCCTTAAAAATCAATGTAAACAATTTTATAGGTTAAACAGCATCAGCAAGAAATATATCAAGCAAAAACGACTGAATATAAAAACATGCAATTGACAATAACTTACTTCACCGCCTAGAATGCTAAAACTCAGTTTTAGATAAAAAAAACATGTCCCCTAACATCCTTTCCAAGTTTTAACCATAACGTATTTTCTTTAAGTAAACAGCGATTTTTTGCCTTTGATTTTTGTACTATTTTTGAAGCAATAACACTCATACAACCGAATAAAAAATAAATACATGATAACAGCAATATGAAAACTGCTATTTGTAACAGAATTATGATTATCCCATAACTCGACTAATCGCAATCCATTTTCACGCTTCAAATTTTGCAGACTCTGTATGTCCTTTCACTGTGGCGACATCATCCAGAGACGATACTCTAACTCCATAACATGATTGCTAGATTTGGATGTACTACAACTCAAGTAAGTTTCGTACGATGCAGTTTATATCCCTTTTCATTTAATAATTCCGACACATATCCACATCGTGAATGTCTGAAAGTAGGATTTTCATTGAAACTGTGTTGCTTTCGACTTTCGACTATATTAATCTGTTTTCGAGTAATATATTACATACTGAGAAACGTTCAAATGAAATTTCAGTTTGACGTTGTCAGTGAAATGCAGCTGTTATCATCGTCATGAATATTGTGTATTGCTCGTTTCGAAATGTGTCCTGACAGGAAGACAGAAGACACATCGTCACCTGAATCTGTAATGAAGAAGAATATGAGAGAATATTGTCGTCTACTATTACTTTGTTCGGTATACCATGTCGTCATAGTTGACAGTGAACTAATGAATATTCGAGTGAATTCCGAGGTTGCTTAGTAGGTACAGTGAAACCTGTCTAAAGAGACCACTGTCGGTTCCCGGAAAAAGTGGTCGCTATTAGAGGTGGTCGCTTAATAAGGGTAATGAACTTAGGGAACAAATTCGTCAATTTAGAGGCAATGTACAACTTTTTTCCTAAATTAAAGCTAACGTGAGAGATTTCAAAGCTATTATCTTCTCAAGAAATCCACGACCTAAATTTCCATCCAGAATTGAACAGAGCAACTTAACTTCCTTGACTTGTCCTGGATACATTTTTTACTGGTGCATTTAGTAAAGATAGGTGGCTCTGGACCACAGAGTAATAAATAAATAACAGGCGCGACAATCCAACATTGGACTAAGGCCGCAGGATGTGTTAGTGACATCCTATTTCCAAGATCTTATCTGCTTTTTTGTTGAGGTAATGAGATCAGCATCACGCTCAGACCACAGAGTAAATAGCGCAAATTTGCTGTTCATACCTGTGCTTTGTGGAATGCAAGAGCTGTCGACCGTTTAAATAGAAACATTTTGAAAGGCTTGCATACTTCACCGTAGCTTGACGAAATCGACTGAATTAAGCCGAATTGGCCAATGCTTTGCAGTACAACCACTCATGTTAAAATGAAGAACATTTGAAAATGTGAATATTTCATTCAAGAATTCTATTCTGTTCACGCACGATAAAAACTCAATTAAGTTCTTTTATAAAATAATGAAATAATCTTTGAATTCTACCAATGGTAATAGGAATGCCTTTCAGCGTTTTCAATTGCTAGTTTTTCTTAACAAGAAAACGCAACAACCTTTATAGAATGAATTCGAGAACGAAATGTTTTCCACGAAAACTGAACATTTTTCAAAGCCTCGAAACTTCCCACTAGAAAGATGTTACATACATGTTACATGCGACATACCCTAGTTACTCAGCATTTAAACTTGAAAATAGGTCAAACGCGGATCGCATTAACAGTAAAATTGCAAAACAGTGCCAAATTTGCGAAAAACCCCAAAATGTTCGTTGTTTTCCGTTTTTTGGCTCTTAACTCCGAAACTATTAATTTCTGCGAAAAACTCTCCAGGAATATGTTAGAGAGACATTTTCTCTAACATGTTTATGGACTGGTTTTTGGAGAAATGTACTGTTTTGAAATTATAAGCCAAAAACGGAAAAACTCTGAAAATGTACAGGCTTTTTCGGTTTTGGTCCTGTTGTGCAACGAAATTTTGGTGGGAAGCTCCGGATTCAAACTCAGCAAAAAAAACATAAGAAACAAAAACAAAATTTTCTCCACCACATTTTGCAATCTGATCTACTAATGACTATAATATTGGTCTTTGATGAACAACAAAGAGATCAGCAGCTGTATCACCACGGAATGATGGCTTCAAAAACTAAATCTGATTGGAAATTTTTGCTGTTGCTGCTTACTGCCCATAATCTGTTATTCGCGTAATGTAACGACTGACATTTTCTGCGGCCTTATGCATTTTTATGAGTTATAACGGTATTAACTCATAAAAATGCATAAGGCCGCAGAAAATGTCAGTCGTTACGTTCCGCGAATTGTTGAATTTATTAAGAAAAAAGCATACAAAACCCGAAAGATAAGCCCTTGTGTACTTGCCTATGGTCGCTTTATACGGACACATCGCATTTTTTATGGTCGCTAATAGAGGTGGTCGTTTAAGAAGGGTAAAATTTGTATCGACAAATGAGTGATATAGTGGTCGTTGGTCCGACAAACAGGTGGTCGCTTAATACGGGGAACAAATGTATGGAGTTGTATGGAAACGATTTCCGTTCCCGAAAAAATCGGTCGTTATGAGAGGTGGTCGCTTAATACGGGTGGTCTTTTAGACAGGTTTCACTGTATTATGTACGAGACAGAGTACAATGTCTGCAGTTGTCGTGTGACATAACGTAACGGTTACATTCGATTTCGGGAAGAATATGCTGATGATGTGAAATTTCTAATTTTGGTAGTATGTACTCGTTCGAATCCTGCCTAGAAACAAATTTCAGTCAATTTTAGTGTATCTCAGTTTTAAAATGAAGGAAATGCAAATTGGAAATATTAAATAATTTATGTGGGCTTCAGATAATACGCACATCGTCCACATGAGTAGTACATACATTTAAAGATGCCACCGAAAACTTTACTAAACAGCTTCCTAAGACATTCTACATAATTGCATTATTCGTTGTTCGCTGGTTTGAATGATTTGAAACATAGAGATTTTTTCTTCTGCAATCCAGCCGTATTCTTTTATTGTAATCCTTTTTTCTACATTTCGGTATAAGACCATTGTCATGAATCTAACAATACAATTTCTTCCAAATAAATTTTTTACTTTATTTCGTTCAAATGAATCATTCGTTTGTTGAATACCGCACACACTCCAACTGTTCTTAATAAGGGTAGTGGAACCCAGCCCTCCACGGGCTTCCACGGGCTTCGCGCAGCAGGCCCATTCTGTCAGCATTCCTGGCCCCAAGCTCCCTTTGGAGCAATCTGCTGGACGTAAATTTCCTGTGGTTAAAACCACTAGTAATCTTTTGCCTCATGGGAAAAATTGCCTTCGGGCAAAAATCCGCCTTCGGGCAATTCGGGGGCCGGTCCTAGCCAGAGTTCTGCAGTCAAGGATAAACCGAAAAGGCAGCGCTCAGGGCTACGGAAGCGAATGGACCGAACAGCTTCGGAAGGGCCTTTGGCAGTTGTGAGGTCCAAATCTATGCAGGGTGTCAAACTCTGCTTCCTGTCGGTAGGTGTATACCAGGGCATGCTCGAGTTATACTTTGCCGACGAACCAACGGCTACCTGTGTAAGGAATAATTGTGCCGACCTAAACTGGAAGGCGCAAATCTAATCATTGAAAAGATTATTGACCTGCCGGTAGTCAAGAAGTGTTTTATATGGTTCCCAGAGGAGAGGAGAAGGCGACCTGTAGTACTTCAACAGTTGGGAGTCCAAAACGATCTCCGGACTAGGTCGTGGTTGCTGTATGACCGTGAAGGTCTCAGATACAAATAATCTGAAGGAAACATAATATAATGTCCAATTATTCATGTTCCCTGTCTCAATTAAATTCGCAACATTGTATAACGGCCACTGCACTCATCAGTAATCGTATCAATGCTTGCAAGACATTACTTTGCCTAATCCAAGAACCTTGAAATGATGCTATTGGCAAAAATTAGGGGTCTAAATTTCCGGTATGCTGAATTATTCTATGCTGCAGGGGACGATAAACATCGCTGTTGTATTGTGGTCAACTGTGACCTAAAGGCATCACAGATGAACGATCTAAGTGATGGTGACACCACTGTGATTAAAGTAGGCCTACAGGGTCAGGGAACTATGAAAGAAATCCTTGTGATTTCTGCATCCTTTCCATATGACCTCACTGAAGTTCCAACAGTGAGTTTCATCAAAGCGGTAGACTATGTGAAACGGAAGGGCATCAGTATAATCACCGGGTGCGATGCCAAAGCTCATCATGTAGGCTGGGGTAGTACCAACATCAATTCAAGAGGATCCGAACTCGCCGAGTATCCAGTTATGACTGATTTTGAGATCCTCAACATGGGCAACGAGCCTACATTTGTCACAACTGCAAGGAGAGAAGTGATTGATATCACATTAGCTTCTAAAGGTCTGACAAACCGTTGGTTCCCAAATGAGAGGTCTTTAGGGACATCACGCTATCGGACCATCGTCACATTGACTTCGAGCTGAACCTAGGTCACACACCTAGGGAACCTTTTCGAAATCCCCGCAGAATCAGCACATTTAAGGAATATATATAGAACATACCTAGTGTATGCCTATATCCTAAGAACCTGGCGGAACGTGAAGGTGGTGTTCATCCCTAAGCCAGGTAAACCCTCCTATGCTTAAGCTTAAAGTTTTCGGCCTATCAGTCTGTCATCATTTCTCCTTAAGGGGCTCGAAAGACTGGTAGACAGGTATATTAGGGATGTATGAGTTCCCAGACTGCCGCTGAATAGCCGGCAACATGCTTATAAGGAAGGTAAATAGCCAGAAACGGCCTTTCATGAGCTAGGCAGTGAGCTCGAGAATAGCTTGTCTCAGAAAGAGTTTGCACTAGGTGTATTCATCGACATCCAAGGGGCGTTCGTTAACGTGTCATCTATAATGCGGCAAACGAGCATGGAATCGACCCTGTACTGATAGGGTGGATGGGTAACACGCTCACTTCAAGGAATATCCTTATAATAGTTGGATCAAAAACCATCGAAGCAGGGTGTACCAGAGGGTGCCATCAGGGTGGCTCTCCTCTGATGTGGCTCCTTGTGATGGACACTCTGCTCCGGACTTTAGATAATAACAGAGTGTTTGCGGAAGCTTATGCAAACGACCTTACTACAATAGTAAAAGGACAATTTGTGGACACAATCTGCGACCGAATGCAATCGACACTACTTCTAATCGACAGATGGAGTAAGCAAAATGGGATATCAGTAAATGCCGAGAAAACTGTCTTGGTTATGTTTACCAGAAACCAAAATTGGGGAAACTTCACTCTACCCAGGCTACAGGTGTCGAACTTAATCTATCTCCTACTGTTTAAGATAAAATCAAAAGGGGGCGAATACTCGACGGACCAACCAAATGTTCAATCTTAAATCGAAAAAAGGGGGTGAAACAAATACTCGACGGACCAGAATAAACTCGCGAAATGTATAGTTCTTAAAATAATCTATTATTCACAATCAGGTACAAAATCCAATAAAAACGTTAAAAATGTACAAAGTTCAAATAACCGCAAGTACAAAACGAATCGAATAGAAGTATTCCCGTATGGGGTCAAATTGTAAGTGAATCAAAGGTATGTTCCCGGATGGGGTCAACAATTCAAGTGAACGTTACTCTAATATTGACTTGCCTTGAAACCTTGTATCGAACGATAAAGCCCTTGTACAAGTTCAAGGTTAAAGTGCAAATATTTCTCATACATGTATACAGCAGTGTTTTAGTATGCAAATTATGAACATCAAATATCGTAAATAGGTTTGAATGTATGCTAACGTTATCCAAGATTTCCAATTATCATGTTGCAGGATTCTCATGTTCTAAATCGAGTCAAATGCAAAAACTATAGACTACTAGATCACGCGGATAGCTGTACGAAAATTTTTCGTTCTGCGCATCTACGTCACAATAGACCTATAGTATATGGCTAGTATATGAGAATTGTTAAGTTCACGAACAAATTTGTAAAGAAAAGTGGAAATGCCGTTTAGACGGCCGCAAATTTTGTATATTCTGGAGGCGAGGAGTTGTTAAGTTGCTCGGTAGGGGTAAAATGCCAAAGGGAATCCCCGGAGTGTTCAGCCGTAATACAAATGATTTTCTCGCATGGAATTTTTTCGATTAAAAAAAAAACTTATAAGAACGGCCAAATTCATCCACAAATTAAAAAGAGCCCTCGCAAGAAACATTCCTTTATCCCTTGTTATACAAGGTGTCCGGAAAGTATCGGATAAGCACAGGAGAAATATTTCCTCATGTTTTCTGGTAACATTATGCAAATATTGCCAAAAAACTCCTCAGTTTTGTTAAGATATGATCCTAAGGCTGTGCGCCAATTTTTAAAATAATCTTACAAGCACCTCACTTTGGTGTGCGTTCCGTGCACCTTTTTTTTGAAACAACATGGGAAATCGATTTCTGGTGCGTTTGTTCGGCTGTTTGCGGACAACCTATGTATATAACATTAATTTTAAAGAAAAAAACATTCTTTTATGTATCTTTTTATATTATTTGCTGGCCCAATCTTGCAACGGCAGGTATCGGAAATCCCTTTCGGTACAACAGTTTATACGCTTTCGAGCTTGTAGCATATAGAGTAATGGACTGGGCAATATCTTTTTCAGTCTAATGTAATTTTTTGGAGCCATTCTTAAGTTTTTTGATCTGTCCTTCAGTGAAGATAACTTGCAATTTGGCTTCCATATTTTTACATTCAAAGTCCTTTAGCGCTACTTGTTTCTTCAACATTTCAATACTGGAACGGTATTTCCTCTCCTTGAGTCTGTAACCCCGCTTTAATGTGATGATTTCCCTGCATCGTTTCTTTTGTGCTCGACGGAGCCGCAAATTCTCCTGCTGTAGCGATTTACTAGGAGTGCACACATGCTTGTAATATTTCGAAATACATAATTGATTGAGTTTTACATTGTTTCAACTTACATATGACTCTTCAAATCCTCCGCTTCATCAAAAATCGTGGCGTCAAAGAAATTTTGCTTGTAGTCAACTGTGAAAAGTTAACGTTCATATTGTGATGATGTTGCAGTAGCTCGAAGACTATATTTTTTTTTCTTCGTTTGGCGCGATCACTACGGTCACTATGCGCCGAAAATTCCGCTTTGTAAATTGTGGGCACGGCACCGCGTTTCAGCAATCTTTTACTGGTTAATCCTACGATTTTTTTTATATTTTTAGTAATGTGAAGGCAATTTAAATAAAATTGTATTTACCCATTTCATACTGCATATAATTCTCGAAATCATCTTTTTTAAAATGATCCATACAGACGACACTCGTTTTCATATTAAAATCTTTCCCACGTCGACAGAAACTTTTCCACTTTTTTTCCAACAGCGGCACTTGTTGGGAAGGTAAAAAAAAACTGCACTTTGTATTCTGGTTGGCGTTCTTGCAACTTGCCACTGCACACCTCATTGTTTATAATTTGAATTTGCACGAGGTACTTGTAACGACTGAATCGGAATTTTTAGTTTTTGGTCTAGTGTGACGTCACATCACTATAGCCGACTGTCAAATTCGTATCAAATGGAATTACTTTCCTGCGCAATGCATGATCTAGTAGTCTATAGTTTTTGAGTCAAATGTACATAAACGAATCAGCTGATCAGTTGACATTGGATGTAAACAAGATAATGTAAATAAACAAATCGATACAATTCTACGGTGAGTAAATCGTTAAGTTCAAATGATCAAATTAGTTATTAATAAATATTGATTTCCAGATATACGATGATGATGACGATGACACCGCTGATGACGATGACAAGAAGAAGCATGAAGGAATATTCAGATAAGTATTTATTCCTGTAGTTTAAGGTTGCGTGATGCTTTGTGATTTCGTTGTGTTTTGCAGGAACGATCGGTCGGTACGATGTGGCGAAAGATGACGACGATGATATTTGCCGGGAAGCTGACGATTGGGAAAGCAAGTGCATTGCAACGGCGGTTGGGCCACGAAAGGGAGAGGAGAAATCCGAACACCTACACTTAAATATCTAGGGATGCTCCATACTTTCATCATATCACGCATTCTGCTATACGCTTGCATTGTTTGGTGGCCTAGGGTCAGCTTAGGCATCAGCAAGAAGCTGTTGACGAATATGCAGTGTCTGGGCTGCCTAAGCATCACTGGGGCAATGAAAACCGCGCCGTCCGCGGCACTAGAGACCCTCCTAAACTTACCTCCACTTGATGTGGAAGTGAAGAGGAGGGCAATGATCGACGCTTATCGTCTTATGAACATGAACACCTGCAAGACAACGCATCATTCCACGGTCATGTGTCAATAATGAAATCACTACAAAAACATCCTCAGGTGTTGATGCCTTCGGACACAATAAGTTCAAAATATGTGATCGATAAGACATACCAAGTAATCCCTACGGACAGAGAAGAATGGTCCTTTGAAGGCCACTCTGACTTCGCTGGAGATGACATAATTATCTACATTGGTGAATCAGGATGGATGGAAGAGCTGGTTCAGTAATCTTCTCAGCTCAAAAAAGAATTGAGCTTTACCAGTCTCTTGGGACTATCACATCGGTCTTTCAAGCAGAAATTTACGCCATCATAGTGGCAACCCACGAATGTATGCGGTACAACTGGCTCGGTCGCAACATTCGATTCAGCTCTGACAGACAAGCTGCACTAAAGGCGCTGGACTCTGCAGAAACATCAAGGAGACTAAACGGGATACAGTTGGTGTGGGTGCCCGGACTTTCAAACATCACTGGAAAGTAGATGGTAGATGAACTCGCCCGACAAGGCTCTAGCTAACGCATGTTAGGTCCGGAGCCAGCCTTTGGCATACTAGCATCCGTGATCAAGCTTACACTAAAAAGGGAGTCGGCTGCCGGAATCTGGGAGAACATAGATTCCTGCCGACAGACTAAATCGCTACACCCGCACGCGACACGTGGCGTTCTTCCTGCTGACTCTTATAAGAAAGACCCTTACAGATCTAGTGACTGGTCATTGCTCTCTGAATAACCACCTTCAGCTATAGGTATGTCGCCAGTGTGAGGAAGAGGAAGAAACAGAAACATATGCAGCTGCCCTGCCTTTTCAATGTAAAGGATGTTGGTATCTTGGCGATTACTTCATCGACGAGAGCGAGCCGTTCTCACTACCTCTTGCGTATGGGCAACGCTTCGCGAAATCCTGCATCAATCGCAGACAAAACAGCGCCTAAGGCAACGCATGGTTCGCCCACTAGTTCGGGCGCGGCCATGGGCTGTGTTTTCGTAACGTATTGTACCTACATTATTACAATTTTAAATTTTAAATTTCTTTTTCATATTTTCTAATAACAACACGTAAATCTACCATTTAAATTTAAAATCTTTTCTCTTCTGTTTATTCAGAAACGCGTGACTTATTCTAAGTCATTATTTTTCATAATACTATGAAAAATAGTTACTTAGGTAAAAGATGCTTGAAAACCAGATTGGTATGAAAAGTGGAAACATTTCGTAGAACGGAAAAGATTCTTCTGCCGGTCTTGTTTTCTTAATGGCATAGTTTTCAAATGAAAGCAGAAGCGAAGCGTTTTCTCTTGCGATGGAAATACGAATACATTTATTTTGATTTCATAAAAAGAAAGGACGCGGTCAGTCAGCGATGTATACTTAGCTGGGAATGCAGTCCTGATGAGACAGTGCAATTTGTTCGAAATGTTCTTGGAAATGTTAGCATCTCTCTTTTTCTGACAGTTTTATAAATATCGTTTAACATTTTTTGAATTGAATATTTTTATACATCCGAGCGGAATACCTTGATTGTTGGTGAAATGAAAATAATAATGAAACATTAGAAAGAATCTGAGTAATTGCAAGTGGGTTGAGGAAAATACTTTTACCATTTTCGAGGAAATCTTATGTTCACTGGTGGATGGTCTGTTTTTGTCTTTTGTCATGAATGTATAAAAAATAATCATAAACCGTGGTCAAAGATATTTTAAAAATGCTAAACTTTAATAGGCGTGTTAGTTGGAGCGGACTATATATGTATATCCATTGTAAAGATTTATTAAAATTTAAATTTATTTTACTTCTGAAAGTCTACGAAAAATAATTTATCACCTTCAAATCTAAATAATGAAGGATCTAGCATCCATGTGCTATATAATTTTGGAGCTGATAATTTTGCCAATTTGAAAGTTTGCTATCCCAAAAACCGCAGAGATATCTCAAATGAATCTCTATTTACTCGCATCCGACATTTACAACATTCTTAACTAAAAAGCGCATATCTCCTTCTTAAGTTTACACAAACTCAATCCAGTTCGCTCGAAAACATTTTAAAGTCAACCACTTTTCAACATACTTATGTAGGAATCACACCTGCTCTCAACCGTATACTGCAGACAGCATTACATGAAATTATCATATGAGCAATATCGTTATCCTGTATAGCAGGCAGGAGCATCTGTATAGTCATGTACCTATGAGTATACCGTTAACGTAACATTTCAAACTAATTAACAACGCTCCCGGTATCATTGCCATTCGTGAACCGGAGCGGAAGAGTAACCACGTTAATAATTCCCATTTTCAGGTTAATCCCATCTAAATGCCTTCGTAAGTCCTAGCTAATCACGCAAATAGCTCAAGCCGTCATATTGTACTGTACCTATGTATATAGGTACTTACGTATGGAGGGTACAATCCGGTAAAAGGAAATGTGTATAGAACTTGGCGGAAAATTACACGCGTGCTAAATGTACATGTATGCGATTAAGGCTTCTCCGGGTTGGCTAAATGGCGAGCTATTTCCAGTAGGTATGTTTACTAAAGTAGGCATCGCTGCCAGTGGCAGTGAAACTGACATAAAGCATGAGAAATGGCTTAATATTCATTAAATTCATCTTGTAAACTAGCTTATTTAATATGGCTATATTTCAGGATAGTAGGATTTAAACTTGAAGTTTTAGAGTGAAAAATTTGTAGCCGGGCACCGGCAATAAAACAAGATTAAAGAAAAAAGAAATAATCAAATGGAAATTAAATAGAAAGAAACACGAACAAATGCATTAGCAAAAACTCGACAAAATCTATTCGACACCGAGTAGAATACATAAAATATTTAAGAATAAGTTTCTAGCATCGAGATAAACAAGATGAACAAATTCCCAATAAAACAATCAATTTATCAAAAAATAATTCAGTAAAAAAAACTACATTGCTCTAAATTATCTAAATAAGTTGCTGACGAGGCCAATCCAATAAGCTCTAAAAATTGACTGGTCCATACTACACCCATACAGCAAACGTATGAACGTAATGCTTTCAAAATGTCAATATGTACATTGGAAATGTCTCTCAGTTGAAACAAAATGAACAAAACCTTCCTCTTCGATAGGAACTGCATACACTAAGGGGACCAGATGCCTGAAAGGTCAATGCTCTACATACTCGTACGCTACCTATTGGTGAGATTCGGCTTAGAGACAAACCCAAATCAACTAGGGAAGCATTTCGAAAAATCGTGATAGTTGCCAGAATTTTACGAAAATAAATTTATGTAATACCCTATGCGGGAGGCTCAACTCAGTTGTGAAATACAGACGATTTTAACCGTCCCATCATTTTACGTTGTACTAAACCTTTGTAACAAAACCCTTCACTCCGTTGCGTGAAGTAGGGGATCTTGCCACCTCCGACCGCGGCATCTGCTGGTGGGCACTCAGTTCGGTATAGGTCGGGGTTTTCTTTTGATCGCGGCGGCCGATCAGAGTTACTTCTTCAATCAGATGACTTTTCAGCCGGAGGAACCCTGCTGCTACACGTTCTCGAGGAATCTACACATGCTAACAAAACTGTAAGAGAAAATATAGGAAATGTGAAGCCGAACTGTTCCTGCTGTCGACCAGGAATAGTCCCGACGCACAGTGGTTCAAAAATGGCATTTTGCGGAAAAAAAATCTTTTTATATGTTAGCATTTGCGTAATTGAATGAAATTTGGCAGGATTATTTAGAAAGTTTGGATCTTTAAAGTAGATAGAAAATGTTAGTTTTGTACCAGCTTTATGGAGGAGTCTCCATAGAAGGGAAGAGAGGGGTGTTTTTTTTTTGTATTCAATATAGGCGTATATCAAAGGTAATGATGTCTACATTCGATTTCAATTAATTTTTTCCCGATCCCGAGCACCCAAAAATAAATACATACATATTTGAAGAAAAAACTAACTTTTTAATCATTCACTGAAAAAGGTCCTCTATTTTTTGATTTCGTTCCAAGATATCAGGTTTTTTTCTCCAAAGTTGAGAAAATCATTTGTAGCGAGGGGAAAAAATCAAAAGAGTCCTTTTTTGTCTGAGATTTCCTAGAATTATGAAGGCAAAACCGTCTATAGTCCTCCTTATTTCTAGCCTCCTGTGCATCTTCCGTTAGCATTCCTATTGGAAGCACTGCTGAACGAATGATATCCTTCCCATAGATAAGAATGCGATGCACCGTGTGTGGCATGTAATACCAAATTATACAAACGAATATAAAGCTCGGCTGTTTGTGTACAATATGTCTCGAATTTTTGCGGATCTATAGCACCACCAGAGCTTATTGCTTCCAAAATTATCGAAAATCGATGTATAAGGTCCTTATCTACTCCTGTGATTTGCGATGTAACCGTTGGGTGTTGGAAGAACCGCCTTGATGTGTTACCGTCGTTTGATATGCGGACTCCTTGCTTCACTGTGTCTACATGCAGACCCAGCTCTCTTCTGAACTCCTCCTGGACTCTCTTTTTTGTTGCCTCCCGGATAACTTTCGTGGTGCTGTTTACCCTCCAGGATTTGAAAGGTGAATTATGCGCAATATGTAGGATGCACTCCATAAATTTAATTCTTGCGTGTAATGGACTCATACCGAACGAAATAGCAGTAGTGGAAATTTGTTTTCCTTGGAGCACTTGCAAGTCATTCATTTCCGACGGTTTTGCCTTACAAATGCTACAAACCGCAATCGAGGAAGTGTTTGTGACTGATGTGACACGAAGCTCCGCGTGTACAAAACGATCATCCGACCCGTGCTATGTCATGACTGCGAAACATGGACCCTCACCCAAGCCTCCGAAATTTTGCTAGAACGGTTCGAACGAAAGGTCCTTCGGCGAATTTTTGGGGCCGTTCGCGAGCGAAATCAATGGCGTATCCGATACAGCCATTGGGTAATGAGCTTCACTTCCTCGCTCATATCGCTTATTTCTTCATCCATTTTCGCTTTCAATATCTTTTCAGCTGTATGGTCTAGAAGTGCCTGAAGGCTCACTTTTCCACAATTTTCAGATATCTCAATACCACTCGGATAACATTCTCGTTTAGCCTCCAAAACTTTGTGAAATGTTGAAGCCAATTTCCTTTGTGGATCGTCGCAAAACGTCATACTGATATTTCGATAATCAGGCGTCAAACATTATATCTAAAGCTTTCAGTGCCGTAAAACCTTCAAGCTCATCCGATTTATTGATTTTTCCGGCAGCATCGATGATTATTTATCCGATTGGAACAACTATCGTAATTTTTCTCTGGCCGACCACCAAAAGAATGTGTACCTACTCCTAGAGGTACCAGCAGCAGGAATTTGTAATGTAGAATCTAGCCATTCTTCGTTAGTTTCTAAGAATCTAGATTTCATCCGTTTGGCTAATTGTCATTTTGAATTAAATTTGTAGACAAATTTTTTTTGTAATTTGTGGACGAATTTCATTCAAATGGACAATTTTCAACTGTGGCTGTTTATTTTTAATAAATTCCATTAAAAGATCAATGTCTCTATCACCACGAATAAACCAGTAAAATCGGATACGGAAAGAAACTTTAAAAATTTACATGGTATGGAGAAACTATGTGCTCAAAACTTCGAGAGATATCCAAAAAATACCGGCGCAGCCCTCTGTACGGCTGCGCCCGCAATACGAGGGTTTTTTAGAATTTTAATGCATAGTGAATATTTTTTGTACATATATTTTATAAGCAATGAATAAGAATTGTGCACAACATTAATAAAATGCTTCCTGTACATTTATTTTTGGATTGGTCTAAATAAACGCGTTCCACCTTTAATTAGACCAATCCAAAAATAGATATACTATTTACCCAGTTTTTATAAAAGTACTCCAAGGCAAATCTACAGGCATTTTTGATTTAAGATTTTTGATGGCCTTTGAGCAAAAAGAAACTCAGGTAAACGTAAGGATGGCTTGGCTTTATATGTGAACTGAATTATTAGCTGTAAAACTACTCTTGCTGTTTTTTAATCAAGGAAAAGCAACTTATATGAAATGATTCCAGTGTGTCTCCTGATATAAGAGCCCACGCAAGCTTTCCTGTGAGTATTGAACAAGTATACTTTTGCAGTTATTCTGGGACAGCCTGTTAACTTGGTCCTACAAGCTTCAAAAATATTTGTGGCAAACACTATTACCATTCTATGCATTTCCACTATATTTCATGTTCATTATTTCATCAAGTTAAAAGATATGCATTGAAGAAATACTTAAGAGGCTTCCTTTGCATTGTGAAAGGCCCTTACTTAATACTTTTTTGGCTATAATTCCGGTTTGGATACAGTTATTCGAATGAAAATTCGTAGACATATTCCCTATGTAATTTTCTAAAAACCCTTAGCAGAATTTTCATATTTGGAAACCTAAGAGGGGCTACACACGAACAAACTGAAATTTTACAAATTGACTGTTATTTACTTTCCCTTAGCAAAAGTCAACAGTCTTAATATTTAACGTATATAAAGCCATACTGACCAATCTTTGTGCAAAGTTTCATATCGATCCCTATAACGGTTTAGAAAAACGGAGGTCGAAAAGGAAGTTTAACTTTAAACGCCAAAAACTTTTTTACCGTTAATCGAAACTGGAAAATTTTATCTGACATGAGATGTACTCGTTTAGATCTTTGATTTAAATACCCATATGTTAATCTCCGATAAAAACTAAAAAAGTCGACTTTTTTCAAACGTTCGGGACACCCTGTTATCTTCTTCCTAACAACTTCTTAGGTATAGGTGCCAAAGACTGTAACCATTCTACACTTTCCTACCCAATTTCATGACAATCGGTTGAGCCGTTCGCGAGTTATTTAGTGAACGGACGGACGGACGGACAAAATCGATTTCATAAGGGTTTTTTGAAAAAAAAATTTCTAAAATCCCTAAAAATGAATGGTTGAAGCAATGGTGAATGAACAGTTATAATAACAAAATATGGCTGCATTTTATTGCTTTTAAATATATTGCAATGTTTGATCATTAGAAGGTACGCAAATTGAATGAATGAGTACTTTTATGTGATATGAAAGAACTATTTCCAAAATTGTGTCATTCAGTATTCAGATAAATCCCTCGCAACCAAAACGGCAATAAAAATCGTATCCCCATTTT
The DNA here is from genome assembly GCA_949715475.1 of Microchrysa polita. Classification (NCBI taxonomy): domain Eukaryota; kingdom Metazoa; phylum Arthropoda; class Insecta; order Diptera; family Stratiomyidae; genus Microchrysa; species Microchrysa polita. The sequence continues at coordinate 86,788,303 of OX454417.1, forward strand.
ATAGATACCCACTTTTAACTTTTGAATAATCCTTACGATACTTTATTATCCGAATTCGTACTAACGACAACAGGGGACATCTTTATTCGGGACTTAACACATTTCAACAATCGATTTCGCTATTATCAGATACACGCGATTATTTTCATTTACTAGAATTACAACTTCATCAGTTAATTCACTGCTACATTGCACCAAGCAAATACGTTACTTTGAGGATGAAAATTATAAGCTAGAATGTACAGAAATTCAAAATACAAAACTATTATCGAACTCGAGAGGGAAGACCGATCATATCTTATGTGGCGTATTAATAAAGAAAATTAAACAATTTGTACTCAATGTGGGGGTAGACTGGATCCGGTGGCGACCGCTACTGGAGTCCTGCTAGAAGTGTCGCAATTTGATTAGGTCTTCCCTCTTTAGTCTTCTTGGTTCCGCGAGTCAATTGCTCTACGCTAATTCGATAAAGTTGCGGCGAAACGCCGCCGTTACAAATCCGAGGAATAATTAGCGGCGAAACACCTTCGCGCCTCGTAATCCTTTAAAGTTGCGGCGGAACAGACAAGTTCAACGCCGTTTACAGAAGAAAACCGTTAAAGTTGCGGCGGAACAGACACGTTCGAAGCCGTTTACAGAAAAAAAAAACCGTTAAAGTTGCGGCAGAACAGACACGTTCAGCGCCGTTTACCGGAAGAACGAAAATCCGGGAAATATTGGCGGCGGAACAGCTTTCACGCTTGGCAATCTGGGGATAATTGGCGACGGAACAAACTCGCGCCACCTACAAGTCCGGGACAAATTCACACCTTGCGGTGATAATTGTCGACTTAACAAACTCGCGCCACTTGCAAATCTAGGGGTATAATTGCCGACAAATTCACACCTTGCAATCCGGGGGTAATTGCCGACGGAACACTCGCGATACTTGGAAATCCGGGGTAATTTGCGACAAATTGACACCTCGCAATCCGAGGATAATTGGCGAAAAATTCAGACCTTGCAATCAGGGGATAATTGGCGACAAAGTCAGACCTTGCCATCCGGGGACACTGAATGAACTACTATTATGTACAACTCTAGTCGACAATAAATCACTTGGGATTGAGCCATGTAATCTTTCCATCCTCTAATATCAGATTCTTATAGGATCCTTAAAGTAAATTATTTGGATTTAGCAAACTTTGGATATTTTGATGCTCCAGAAGCTTGCCAAATATAAATTTAAGTCACTTTTTTGCTCTCCCGCACAAAGAGCAAAAATCATTTTCATTACTTCAAAGACTCAAATTTTTGGCCGATTTCTCTCCCGCGCAATTTTCAGTCGCAAAATTTGGGTGAAGAATTTTCTGCTCAAAAATCCATTGCATACATTTCAGAGCATTTTTGTACTATAAAAAAAATCGACTTTTGTGCAAAATGATTAAGACAAATTTTTAGAATGAAGCTTATGGAATTTTCCTTATGGGTAATATGGTGGTCCGTTGAAATGCTGGCCGAAACCTGGCAATCAAGAAAATATAGATTTGTTCTTGTTGGTGTAGTTTTCAAGTTTCTCTAAAATAGTTTGAAACTTCGGAAATCTCTAGCTAAAATATTTGGAAAAGTACAGCGGTAAGCTTGAAAACCTTAATTGGTCTTACTGAAATTTTGCATGATTTATAGTTCGTAAGTTACAGCTGAAAATTCGAAAATCTCTTTCCCGATCATACTGAAAATTTGCGCGCTGATTTGCTCAAATTTTTTCTGGATTTTGATACTTTTACACATAATGAACGTTAAATTGGTACGTATTGTATAATCGTCAATAAACTATGACGTTACTTAGCCATTCCAGGTCTATTGCATTGACAGATTTAGCGTCATTAGCCAAAGCTCGTATGATGGAAAACAATTCGAAGTAGAAGCTCGTTGGATTGCTTATCATGACTCATGCATCATTGTGTGAAATCGAGAATGCTTGGATGTGCATGTGCAGCTGCACATTTTGCTGTACGATTCTGGATGACAGGTCAAAATGCTGTACTGTTAGCAAAATGCTGTACGTCTGGTCAGCTTAGCATACACTCGATGCTAGACTCGCTACAACGCGCCGCCTTGCAACTGAATGGACATTGGACTCATCCTGGCTATCACCGCGTACATATACAGCGGTCACTTCCTTCGGGTCATCTTCAATAATGGTATGATAACATGGCCATTGTTTCCTCAGCTTCGTTTATAGATTTTTTTTTCTTTTTGTCTTTTGCACGCTACACTTCTTCTTCCGTCCGTTTGCGGTTCAATAACGATATGGCCATTTTCATTCTATGGTGTGCACTCACGTATCCTTACGTGCATATCTGTATTTCACTATCGGTGTGGACGGAAATTCATTGTTACGGAGTGAAATTGCACTATGTCCTGCAGTCGACATGTACACAGGGGAAAATGTCATACTAAAGGATACATTTATCGGGTTTGTGAAACGGCAATTTTTCGGAGAAACCCAGTGAAAAAAAACAGGCGATGCTATTGTTTAAGGGATAAAAGAAAGTGAAGTTTAGACAAAAGGAATAGTGCCAATTAAACTTGTTATTGGATAAAACGTATTTTGGTTTCGGTTTTTGTTTATCTCTAGAAGATAATACTCTTAACCTTTAAGTACACGCGTTCTTTATGGTAACGCTATATCACGCCTGGGGTCCCGATGTACCACAATAATATTTTTCATATATTTTCAATATTTCTTGACAATTATTTAAATATGAATTCAGATTATAAGAAAAGGCATATTAGTAATTAGGAAAAGAAAAATGTATCATCAAAATATTTAGTCAATACATAATTAGCATAATTTTAAGAAATACCCTCACATACACTGAATATTTTTAAGAAGCTTCACTAATATACTAACATTAAACAAAATTTTCAACTTCAAGCTAATCTAATTATTCTTTCTGATAATACAGGAACGAGAAACATGTAATAATTGAGAAAATAGCGACTAATAAGCATAAAAAGAAAAATTACAATGTCTCAATTTGGGCTCGTGAACGAAAATAAAACGAGACCAAGGCTAAGTTCGGGCCGAAACTTGGATACCCTTCGCTCTCCTTGGGCTAAAAGTTTTTTGAGGCGTACCTATGACTTGTATTTAATCCCCCTCCTCATTCTTTTTCTTCCGTCTTGACAAAAGTTTTGGGCTTGGTTGAAATAAGTGGGCAAATAAAAATATATTTACTCAGAAAATTTTATTGGGGTTGCGGGAGCAACAGTACGAATCCATTCGTTTTGAACTTTTCTCTTGCTTTGGTAAAGACAAATTAATTCAAGGTTTTGTGAAATTGGTGCAAAAAATGTTTCTTAGAAGAACCAAAATGGGGTTGGGTTTTTATGGCCACCCCATGACCCCATGGTCAGATTTGCTCAATTCTTAGATATGTTTTGTGTCATCAAGAGAAACACATTTGTGAAATTTGGTTGAAATTGGTGCACAAATAAAAAGTTTTTCTTAAAAGAACCTAATTTGGGGTTGTTCGGTTTGTATGGCAGCCCCATGATCCCATGGTCCGATTTGATCAGTTCTTAGATATGTTTTTTGACTTCAAGAGAAACACATTTGTGTGAAATTTGGTTGAAATTGGTGCGCAAATGAAAAAGTTTTTCTTAGAAGAACCTAATTTGGGGGGTAAGGTTTGTAAGGCAGCTCCATGACCCCATTATCCGATTTGATCCATTCTTAGATATGTTTTGTGTCATAAGGAGAAACACATTTGTGTGAAGTTTGGTTGAAATTTGTGCACAAATAAAAAAGTTTTTCTTAGAAGAACCTAATTTGGGGGGTTAGGTTTGTTGTATGGCAGCCCCATGAGCCAGTAATCCAATTTCGATGATTCAAACATACAAACAGCCTGCAACAATAAGAAGCACGTGTGCAAAATTTCAGCTTGCTAGCTTCAATACTCGCCGAGTAAAACGCGTCGCAACAGACAAAAAGACAGACAGACAGACGGACGTGCTCCAATCGACTCCCCAAGTCATGCTGATCATATATGTATACTTTTTATATGGTCGGAGATGCTCACTTCAATGCGTTACAAACTTCATGACAAAGTTACTATACCCTTTCACTCTATGAGCGAAGGGTATCCAGTAATACCCTTAGTTATATAATCCAGTAAAAACCGTGGATACTGGATCGAATCGTATGTCACTAAATTCAAAATGCATCGTGGAATGTACTTGCAGTATTCAAATTGCAGTGGTACAACTGTTAACTAAATCTACACTCAGAGAAAAAAATGCACATTCATATTAACCCTCGGATGGTTCAGGTAAATTTTACATACGTAAATGGTTCAGTGGGGTCTGACAGACCCCAAGGCAAAAATCGCTCTAAAACTTACATTTTTGCTTTTTTGGCTCATTTGTTTGCACTAGAAGTAACTGTGAAGCCTTTTGATTAAGTGGTATACAAAAAAAAGTGGAATTCGGACAGTAGCTTTTAGTATGTAGATGAAAGAATTAGGTGGTGTCAAATTTGAGGGTAATTTGAACTTATCACAAATAAATCAATATAAAAATTAAAATTTTAACAAAATTTTGTTTTTATTAGTCAAAACGTATTTAATACTAGTTAGCAAAGATAAGTACATCAACATTTTTTAGCTAAGGTTAATATTTTTTCTTAAATTGGGATCCAAAGTTAGTCAATATTTAGAGCATTCTTCTTCACAGCTTTTTCCTCGATAGTCTTCGCAGATTGGCTTTTTGCACTCGTTGCAATTGTATTTTGTCTTCCGATCATTTGCTCGTGGGCACATAAAACATTTTTGTCTCTTTGGGGGACTATCTGACAACATTGGGGAACCTGGGGCATCAGCCCCCAAAGGGAAAGGGGAGCAAGCTGAAATATGCACAAAATGTCTTCAATATTTTGCACTGTGCTTCGGCGAATATTGCCCGTTGATTTCCTCCTTTTTAGAAGAGGTTCGACAAGTGGATAGCCAAGTTCGCTGAGGAAGCTTTTTGTATTATGTAAAATACCCACCTAATTATTACGCTCATAAAATCATTAATTTATGTCTTGACTTAAAAAACATAAGGTAATGACACAATAGTGAAAGGAGATCCACATAAATGAGAACCAGGTAGAAAACGGCATAATTTTGAATGAGTTGAGTAAAAAATTTAAAAACCCTTAATTCAAAACACCCTAAATTTTCCATTTCTTTCAAAATTAACATATCTTATTTCTCAAATATACTCTAATTACAAAGTTTCAACCGTTCCCGACTATTATTATTACATTTTATCGTTTTCCAAATAACATACTTTGAAAATTTCCCACAAAACGAAAAATGTACTTTTGTAAAAAAGACACACGTAAATGGTTCGTGGGGTCTGACAGACCCCAGAGCACTTTCAAAGTGCTATAACTTATTAACAAAATCACGAATTCTTACAAATTCATGCTTAAATGAACGTATGTGACACATACTTAAATTACATATGCATCAAATTACCATTCAACAAGTTTTTCTATGAAAATTTTAAGATTTAAATTTCTCTGGGGTCTGTCAGACCCCACTGAACCATCCGAGGGTTAAAAGCTCCACATTTAAATTGAACGCAGTATTCGTTTGAAAAATCTCGTTTGATTTTAACGAGTTCTCATTTACGCTAAGAGAAATTCGTTTAAAACAAAAGAGCAGCTAAACCCCAAACGCCAGTCGTTTAAATCAAAAGATTCCGCATTACATAGTAATGTGTATACACTCCTTTGCGTAACAAATACACATACCTACATCCCTAACTCGTTTTTTGCCATAAATGCCTGTAAGTCAATTTGTGCATTGATAAAATACATTCTCTCTCTACAACAAAGGACGCGATGCCAAAATATCATTTGCTTCAATGTAGTACAACAGTTGTTAGTAAATACTTCTGGCCGGTCTGATGAGTCTCGCGTGTTCATATTCATTCCAAACAAGTGTGTAGTGTCTAACAACAAACGCGTATGTCATTAGAATCGATGTTTAGAAATACTTTTGAGAATGTTCTTTTGCATTCATCTGGAGGAATGGACGCTTGCACACGTGCAATTTAAGTTTAGCGGGTGTTAAAATAAAACTGAAATATATTAATCATATTTTCTGAAGTTTTCATAAGTTTTATTTTTTATTGATTTGCCAAACCAGGTAACAGTGAGTATCTAATCGAATGGAGAATGGACAATCAAACGGAATGTTTTATTTTATTTTAGCAGAGTTTGCTTTTAATTCCATATAAAACTCAATTACATATTTTGAATGGGGTAATTTCTATGAAACGAAAACGGGATTCGTTACTTTCGAAATACATACCGTTTCTTTAAGAAGAATGCTTCGTTTAATTTAAATAACAAAAATGTTCAATATAAAAACGGAGACGTTTGATACAATTGCCTTTCATTTATTCAAAATGTGTTACCCGTTTACAATCAAAGAATAAGTGTTTATTTCAATGAAGAATACGTTTAAGTCGACTGGCTTTTTCTTTCCAGGTAAACGCAAATTCTTTTAATTCAAACGCTTTTTTACAACTCATAACGCTTTTGAAAGAAACGCCACTCGTTAGAATTAAACGCATTTGCTTGTGGAGCCAAATCAAAAGCGCAAATCGTTTGAATTAAATATATTTCGTTCAATATGAGTGAATATTTCTCTGAGTGTAGGACTTAGTAAATCTTGTCAATAGTCTGAATCGCGACTGAGACTCTACGAAAGATGAGATTCCAGTTAAAGAGCGGAGTGGAATCTACGAGATCAAATGCTCAGCTTGTAATGAACGATACATTGGCCAAACAAAACGTCTTCTGTATACGGTACGCAAGCGAATTTTTATATGGAGTGTCAAATTATGTCGTACTATTTCCAACGACATGCTAAAACTCTCTATTATGTATTGTATACGTCAAATAAATTAAAATTTCATTACGTTTTCAAGCATTTCTTATTGGTAAAACGAATGAGAGAGAGAGAGGAGAAATGGAGCGTCCTATTTCGTAAAAATATACATACATATATGTACATATTTTCAAAACGAAAATTTCCATCACGTTTCCATCTAGAGTCCTTCATGTAATTGAATGTCTTAATAAAAGCGAATTTTATTGGAAATGCTATGGCAAAAATGCTTTTCCTATTGACTGAAATATCGTTACGATTGGAGACATAAATGTCTCATTATTTTTTATGCTGTGTCTTCAAACGCTACGCAAAGTTGAGCACAGTATAAATGTATTTTTTGTTGTTCGGTTTTACGATATTTACTATGTATAAAAAGTTTTATTTGATTCGTTATTTCGGGAGGGCTTCAAGTAAAATTTACTTTGATCGTATACTAACAACGCTTCCAATGAAATTTTACGTAAGGAAAACTTTCTATAAAATAAAGCGGTTTTGTGCAAACTTTCAGAATACTCGTATGTACATTCCACGACAAACAATTATCCAGTACATATACTCAAATATTCGCACAAGTGAGACCATATCCTTTTGCAAATATTCCAAACTTTCTATAGACAAACTAGAAAAAAATCTCTACCGAAATTATACGCAATCCATGATGCAGTGTTTCAACAAATTTAATTTTCCACAATTCGCCAACATAGTTTTGTCCAAACTTAGTAAATCTGCATGAAACGACTGTAATCTCTATGAAATTGACTGAGAAGCTAAAAGTTTCTCGTAGAGTAGTCGGAGTATAGCGCCCGCTGCATACTTTATGCAGAAATAACTTTTGGCACCTTCTGGTCACCGCCTTTAACAATGGAACTTAAGGCAGTTGTAAAAATCGCAACTTATTCAGCCAGTGACCAAACAAAAGGGATCTCGTCGTCGTCACTTATGGAAGATTGTTTGCTCACTACATTGTTAGATAGTCGTTGTTTGCAAACCGAACCTTATTTTTACTCACTATGCAGCAGTGTTCGTTGCCGTTCGGACAATACTCTTTAGAGAAGTTATTCGTCGTTGTGATTGTCGTCAATGCGTTTTATATACCCGTTGGTTCCTTGGGCCATATAAAGTCATCTCCTGTGATGCCTTGAGTGCTATACGTGCAAGAAGAAGACGAAGAGGCCCCAAGCCTCCAAGGCGAATGATGTTGGCAAGTTTCGTAGAATCATCACCGACACGACTTGAGTTGGACGTTTAGAAATTTAATTAATTTGAACGAGAGAATGTTAAGAAATTGAAGTACGGAAGAGATAGTTTCGGAAAACTTAGCAAGAAGAGCCTCGAGTTTTATTGTCTGACGTGGAAGCACTTATAACGGGTCGTAAGAGGCTAGTGAACTTGCTTGGTATTGCGGTAAAGTGTCCAGAGTGCAGACAGGCAATTGAGATTTTGAGCAGTGCAATTGGAAGAATTAAAAGAAGCTATTTTGTAACATTGTAGTCAAAAATGTTACAGTAGGTAGGTAGGTAGGTAGGTATTAAATATTCAAATCTTCTGCTCCCAGCATTAAATTATAAATTGACCCTGGGACTTCAAAGATAGCAAAGTAGCAGCTTGTTCTTGTATAAGGTGGTATTAAAAATTGTTATTACAATTTCAATGAATATTACACCTTTCTACCTTATCCATTCGGGTTTCGAGGATTTCCAAAATAATCTTTATAAGATTACTACATATTATTTTTGTAGGTAACTAAATCATCATCGACGATGTGTTATATTAGCAGAATTTTAATTTTTTTTATGTTGTTGTAGTGGCGGTGCAGAAAGGCGTGAACCGCTGTGCATGTCTGTGGAAGTGCTCTATGTTTCGTCGTCGTTCCCGCCTATTGTCTCAAGCGAAAAGGACGTAGCAGCTGCAATAGGGTTGTCCCATAACGCCCTCGGAGTGAGGTTAGTGGGTTCAGCGGGGCATCGGAACAGGTGGTCCACATCATGGGGCGCACCACCGCAGCTCGGACAAATGTTCTGAATGTCCGGGTCTATTCGAGATAAGTATGAATTGAGGCGCGAACCAAAACCCGACCGAAGCTAGGATAGTGTCGCTCTTGTGGCTTTTGGGAGCCTAGTCGCCTCAGGTGATATAGGTGGTGGGGCGCTGAGAGGACTCTATTCACACTTAATCTCCCTATTGACCAATTCACAACGGTTGTGTGAATATCTGCGATGGCCGCATAGTATGCTGTGTCATCAAATATATCGGGAGGTACCTGTTTGTATCCCTGGACGTCTCTCTCGAGATCTCTGATTCCACTCCTGATATGTCGTGGTCGTAGAGGGGGAGTATTGTCCATGAAATGATAGTTTGGGTAATTCTCTCGATAGCAACCGACCAGATATTATAAAGACAGGAGAAGATTATGATCACGTATTGGTAACATGCTGGTTTCTTAATGAAGATGATCCTGTGGGACGACATTAGGTGACAACCTGTGGCGATACGTAGAGCAGCGTTTTGGCAAGTCTGGATCTTATTCCAGTTTGTGTTACTAACGGTTTGTGACCAAACCGGTGCTGCGTGCTCTACGTATCGCTTTGTAGGTAACCAACATAGTTTCTTTGTCCTTACCCCAGGAACACCCGGCCAGTGCCTTTAGGACGTTGTTTCTACTGTGCATTTTGTCGACTACGTCTTTTTGACGTGATTTTTCGACTTCATCATGGTGTCTAGATAGACACCAACGATCTTGGGGTTGGTAACAGTAGGAACAACGTCGCCAGCATGCTTACCAGTACGAATCCAGTTGGTCAGAAGTTTTGCAGTGCATTCAGACGGTGAAATGACGATGTTACGGATACTGAAAAACTCCACCAGTTTCTCAATATAGTCATTTAATCGAGGTCACATATCATTTAAATCATTCCCCGTGGTGAGTATGGTGCAATCATCTGCATAGGAAATTAGCTCCGATACTTTCCGGGGGTGTTGCAAGGCTCGACAGGTAGATGTCGAACAATGTAGGAGAGAGTACGCTACGCTACCCTATGGAACTCCCTGCTTAATTTTCCTATGCTTTGAACACCTGCCACGAAACTCGGTATAGGGTTGCCTCCCAGCTAGATAGTTCGCAATCCATATAACCTCTTGTGCAGGAGCATGCATATTGAGAAGGTCGGCCAGCAGCGCAGAGTGGATGACCGTCTCGAAGGCTTTCAACACTAGGACGGTTCTGTCACAGGGCTGTTTTTGGTTGAGGCCATTATGGATGTGATGGGTGATCAGATCCAGAGCTGTTGTAGTACTAAGCATCTTCCTGAAGCCATGCTGGTGAGAAGTTAGCTCAGCATGTGATACAAGGGTGGGGTGGATGAGTGCTTCGAGCGTCTTTACAACGTGTGGTAAGATTGTGATTGGACGGTAGGATTCAGCGAGTTTTGCGCTTTTACCGGGTTTTAGAAGGGAGGTGATTCGACCCTTTTTCCAAAATTCAGGGATGACAAGCGTGGATATCGACAAGTTGAAAGCCATCGTGAGGTATTCGATGGCCGGAAGATCTAGATGTTTCAGCATGGCCATCTGGTCCAATGGGATTAGAGTTTTTAGCGTTCTTGATCGCTGCTGAAACTTGGTCCACTGTATGTCAACCGTTCGGTTGCGTATCCTTCTTTTTCTTTTGCAGTTGAGCGACTTGGTCTTGGGGTGTTCAATAAATTGTTTATTGAACAAGCTCGCACGAAGTTTAGGATCTGCGGTGGTTTTCTTGCTGATTCTGATGGCTACACTACCCTTGTCCATGGGCGTAGCCAGGGGGGCAGGGAGGGGCGGTCGCCCCCCCCCCCCCCCTGGTCGATGAAGATGGTAAAAAATCCTTATCGATGTAGTAAAAAAATCGTTGCACTATACAACATTTTCAAAAAATTTCAGTTGCAGTTGCTTTTTCTGCCACTCCAAATGCTGCCAGAGAAGCCATGATCGGGACAGTTTGCAGTCAGGAGGCGCATACAAATAGATGACAGCGAGTGGCCTCTCGTAACTGGCGGAGGCTGAGTACCAGCACACACATTTCACTTGTGAGTGTGCTACTGTGACTGCATGGACCCCATATTTCCTGTTTGATTTTATGGCTTCTGAGCTGGAGTACACAATTTCAACCATTAGGTCCCTTCGGGAAGTTAGTGGAATTCAACTTATTTTCATCTGAAAGGGTGACAAATGGTATACAGCCCTGGAAGGTCATGCTTCGTCGACTCTCTCTCTCTCTAGTTCCTGTCAACCCCTTGTGGGGCATAGGGCATCAACTACGCCTACTCTCCACCTCGTTCTGTTTTGCGCCAACGGCGCTAGCTGTGACCATGTAAGATTTAGCGTTTTCGCCTCGCTTGTTACCGATCTTCTCCATGTGTTCCTTGGCCGTCCAACACGGCGTTTTGCTCCGGAATCCTGTGGATTCCAGTTCAGGGCCTTTTTTGCGATGTTATTGGGCCCTCTTCGGAAGGTGTGACCTATCCATTGCCACTTAAGTCTTTTGATCGAAGTGCCTATCCTTTCCTGGCCAGTTATAGTGAGGAGATCCTCGTTCGAAATTATCTCCGGCCAACGAATATGTAGGATGCGCCGTAGACACTTCGTCGACTACGCATAATTAAATTTATTCCATATTTCGTGACAATTCTCACTATTTGGAGCGGAATTTTCGTACAGCACTTACCGTGCCTATGTACTTGCCGGGTACATTGCGGCTAGACGAAGTAAGCAGGGTAAATTGGATTTTTGGAAATTGGCGTCGTCGAAACGACGAAGGTTGAATTTTGTGTAACTTTTAGAACTCCAGTATTTCTTATGGCTGGTTGTCGATTCGACGATAAGTCTGTGTCCACAACTAGCTCGTAACAAATATGTTTATTTTTGAAATGTGGGACCTATTTTTTAAAAAATTATGGAAAAAATATTTACTAGGACAAAACTAGGACAAATCAGGAAAATGGCTCAAAATTCTCATTTTAGGAAAATTGTATTTCGAACTCATAAAAATCGGCTCCAAGGTACTCAATGTCAAAATTAGACATTGTATATAGAATTAGAATTAATCAAGGGAACTCAGGGAGAAGATATTCCAAAATTTACTGTAAATAATTCTACAATCCGCACTGTAAAAACCGCAATAGGTGAAGTGGAAGAAAACACGTGCTGGGACCCCAAAATGGATCGCTGTGCCTCTTGTATATACATGAGTTTCTCATTCAACCCAATTTCCTTGTACGTTTAGAATATGTGTTTTATGATTCGAGCACATTTTATTTAATTATATCAATGTTAAGTTTTTATTTTTTATTTTATTTTTATTTATGTCGTGCTCTGTGGCCGTGATCGTTCGGTCGCCACTCTGTGAAATAGACACTCATAGAGAAACGAGTTTCCAAACTCGGCACTACTCGTCGCAAGTTTATTATTCAGAAGAAGATGATAGGAAATATTCTTATCGTAGAATAATAAACTAGCAATGCGACTAGGAAGTGGTATGGCTGACAACCGTATCACACTCCAAATTCAGTTGTCTCTGTAACGTCGATGACTACACACAGTAGTCATCAACGCACCATGCTCCACTAGGAGTTACGGTAATGAAGAGAGAGAGAGAGAGAAGTTTTTATTTATCTCAGTTTTAAATTTAGTGTTTTATATTTCAGGCCAAATAACATTGAATTAAGAAAAATTGATTTTTAAATCAATTCCCTTATAAAATTACTCAAAATCGATGTTTTTCCATTCTAAATAAACTAACGATTTAAAATCTGTCAAATTTTATAAATATTTTGAGAAAGGGTGATTTGTATGAGGCGTCAAAGTAGAGTGTCGTCGAATCGACGAAGAACCTTTCCGTCTAAAAATAAGCATGACCTTCCAGGGTTAAGGACCTTGTAAAGAACGAGTCTCATATTTTAGTGTCTTTCAAGTTCTTCTTTTTCTTCTCAGTACCGTATAGCCCATTGTGGGGTGCGTTAACTCAACCGTTTATAGGCAGTTTCGAGTCAACGTTACATTGCATATCATTTCGGAGTGTATATAATGTTGCAAGCATTATATATTTCCTATCCGCACATGTAGGGAAATTTTGGACCACGCCGAGATTCGATCTCCGGACCTCTAGATTACTAGCATCGTAGAGTGCGACTCAACCAAGTGAGCCACAGAGCGGGTCTTTCAAGCCGTTGATACTTTGATAAATTTGGAAGAAATCTTACTAAAACCGGTAACCATATTTCAATCAATAAAGGATTTATGAATATTCTTACGATGCTACTTTGCTAAGATGAAAGTGACAGACGAAACAAACTGGTTTCGCAAGTGGAATATGCAGTCCGAGATACAAAAGATGCACTGAAAATAGACAAACTACGCTCTAAAAGATATTGGAGGCCAGTTGAATGTAATCAGAATGCAGAAGAAAATCATTTTCATCTCCATTTTAAAAATTGTACTCTAAAATTAGAAAAAAAAAAGAAATAACATGCGTGGCAGTCCACCAATAAACTTGGGCCGCAGATGTGTGAGTGAAATCCAATCTCCAATATCTAAACTGCTGTTTTGTTGAGTTGTTGAGATCAACAGCACGCCCAGCAATGTTATTTATCCCCATAAATGGATACTTGTTTACAATATGAGCTACATCATAGTCCGTCACGTAGGTCGTGAGCTCGACAAACACCATAAAATGAATTCGTTCACGGTGAGTCTGGAATCCATGACCCTCTGCACAATTCCAGCCACAAGCCAGGCTACGCTAAAATTTGCTAACAATATTTCTGTGACCGGAAATTTCAACTCCTAAGAAAATCATGATGTTGAAAAAATTTTGGGCTTGCCCCCCCCTGACCGAAATCCTGGCTACGCCCATGCCCTTGTCTTTGGTTGGATGGGACTGGGCGCGGACTGTAGCCTAAAGTTCGCTGACACCTTTCGAGAGGTTTTCTTTCTTGTAGGTGTTGACTGGTCGATTTATTTCGGAGCTTAGCTCCTGAATTCTGGGGTCTGCCGGACTTGCGTGTCTTAAGTTGTCCCGTTCGTCGGCTAACCTTGTGGCAGTAGTTGGGAAATATGGCCGAACTTTGGGGATACGTTCTGCCGGAATGAAGCGAGCTGCCGCTTTGACAATGACGTTTCTGATATTCTTTTCGGCTTCCCGGGTGTTTTTTGGAGTAGGTAGCGCGGCGAACTTCGTCGTAGTGGACGTATAGTCTAGTACAGATAGCTCAAAACCCAAACATTAAAAAAAAGAAATGTTTGATGCCAAATTGTTGAATACACTGCTCAATATACGCAGTAAAAAGTTACACTAATTTGCGCCATGGGTTAAGGGGGGAGGGGGTGGCAAAGGAGTGAAAATTCAGTTTTTTGCAAATATCTCGAAAACTATGAGTCTGACCTTGAAATGTCCTGAGGACGAAACAAACTACATAAATTTGCTTTGTAATGATATATAACACTCTAGAAATTTTGGCAGAAAATTATACCTTAGACCCAAAAGTATTATAGTGAATTTACATTTTTTGAGTTTTACATTTTGCACTGTAACTCTTGATAGAATAAACCTACCGTCATAACATCTTGTCCATATATTGATATCAATATTTATTTGATTTGTACCAAAAATTGGAGTGCTCGGACCATTGACGCCCCCCTCACTCCTCCTAACATTTTTCAAAAAGGCATGCCTGTAGCTTCTTTTCAAATTGAGGCAGGCAGATCTACTTTGGTGGGGTGCCTAGTGTAAGCTCCATTATGCTCCCCACCAAAAATTATTACCATCCGATCAAAACTAAGGGTACCCCCCATACAAAGTGAACGACAATTCTAACAAATTTCACATTTTTTCACTTCTAAATTCTATGTAGAATAGAAAAAAAAATGTATCTCTTAGAATGTCATTATAACAGTTAATTGTAGTCTTGTGAATGTATGTTCAAAAGGTTGTACTAGGGCGTACGCTACAAGTATCAAAAAATTGGGTTTGAAGGTCAATGATACCAGTTCTAAGGCTATTTGCGAATATTTCGGGTAACGTGTACTGGCAACCTTCAAACCCGATTTTTCGTACTTGTAAGGCACGCTCTGGTACACACTTTTGGATTTACATTCAGAAGACTACAGTTAACTGTTATAAGGACGTTCTAAGAGATACATTTTTATACCCTTCGCTCATATGTAGAGTGAAAGGGTATATTAACTTTGTCATGAAGTTTGTAACGCATTGAAGGAAGCATCTCCGACCATATAAAATATGTATATATATGATCAGCGTGACGAGCTGAGTCGATTGGACGATGTCCGTCTGACCGTCTGTCCGTCTGTCCGTCTGTCTGTCTGTTGCGACGCGTTTTGCTCGGCCAGTTTAAAAGCTATGGAGCTGAAACTTTGCACACATGCTTCTTTTTGTTGCAGGCAGTTTGTATGTTTGAATCGCTGAAATCCGACAAGGGGGTCGTGGGGCTGCCATACAAACCTATCCCCCAAAATTAGGTTCTTCTTAGAAAAACTTTTTTATTTATGAATCAATTTCAATAAAATTTCACGACAATGTGTTTTCATTGCTGACACACAATATATGTAAAAATCGACCAAATCGGACAATGGGGTCGTGGGGCTGCCATACAAACCTAGACCCCCAAATTAGGTTCTTCTAAGAAAAACTTTTTTATTTTCTCATCGATTTCAATCAAATTTCGCATAAATGTGTTTCAAGTTATATCACAAAACATATGTAAAAATTTACCAAATCAGACCATGGGGTCATGGGGCTGTCATACAAACCTAGCTCCCCAAATTAAGTTCTTTTAAGAAATTTTTTGTTATTTATACACCAATTTCAACAAAACTTCACACAAATGTGTTTCTATTGATGACACAAAACATATGTATGAATAGATGGAGTCGGACCATGTGGTCATGGGGCTACCATACAAACCTAGCCACCCCAAATCAAATTTTTCAAAGAAAAAACGTTTTTATTTGCACACCAATTTCAATCAAACCTCAGAAAATTATATTTCTATTGATGCCACATAACAAACGTGGAAATAAATGAAATCGGACTATGGGGTCGTGGGGCTGGCATATAAACCCAACCCCAAAATTAGGTTCTTCGAAGAAAAACTTTTTTATGTATCCACCATTTTCAACCAAATCTCATAGAAATGTGTTTTAATTGATGCCACAAACATACGTAAAAATTTATGGAAAGGCCATGCGTTCGTAGGGCTGACGTACAACCCCCCCCCCCTTTGGTTCTTCTAAGAAACCCACATCCCCCGCTTCTCCCATTAAATCTTCGCCACGGCACTCATGTGAAAGTTCAAGGAAAAGCATGGAAGCGGGGAGGACTAAACACAAGTCATAGATACGCCCCAAAAAACTTTTAGCCCGAGGGGAGCGAAGGGTATCCAAATTTCGGCCGCGCCCGAAATTAGCCTCGGTCTCGTTTATTTCTATTTTAAGGCCTGAATAGACCTCGGGCGGAATGAAAATGAAATTTTTTCCGCTGCGATTTTTTCAATGAAAATGCATGCTTACTGTCGTGGAAAATGTTGGTAATGATGGGGAATTCCATAAGCTACAATCCGAATATGGTTCCAAAATTTTTCTCGGCCATTTTATGTATTATTTTTCGATTCCGCCGTCATTAGATATTTTCCACGGTGAAATGACCGGGGAATCGAAAAATAATACATAAAATGGCCGAGAAAAATTTTGGAACCATATTCGGATTGTAGCTTATGGAATTCCCCATCATTTCCGACATGTTCCACGACAGTAAGCATGCATTTTCATTGAAAAAATCGCAGCGGACAAAAATTTCATTTTCATTTCGCCCGAGGTCTATACTGCGCTTTAGATAGAATTTTCACCCCTTTGCCACCCCCTCCCTCCTTAACGCATGACGCAAATTAGTGTAACTTTTTACTGCATAAGGCAGTGTATTCAACGATTTGGCATCAAAATTTATTTTTCTTTTGGATGTTTAGGTTTGGGGCTATTTTGAACCAATTGTACTGGACTAGTAGTGAAACCCTCCCAATTGCCTTTTTGTGATTGATAAACGTACGCCGTTCTGATGTCGTCAGTTCAGCTGGTTTGTCAATATTAATGAGTATGGGGAGGTGGTCGGATTGGAGGGAGATAGTTGTCTCCCAGCTGGTTTCACTTATCAAACTGGCGCTTACAATAGTTATGTCAGGAGACAGTGGCGAAACAACTTCACTCGGGGCCCTCCCGCCAACTTTTTGAGTGGGCCCCCTTACACTGAAAAAAAAGCAGAGTGAAATTAATCGAAAACACTCTTGAAGGTCGATCCACACTTTTCAGCCATTTTCCACACAATCTAACAGATTGTCAGTTAACTGAATGACTGATTGACTCTAGAGGTGTTGGTGACATTTAATCATAGTAAATTACCTGGGCCTACGGGATTAGATCCCGCGAACCTATCATTTGAAGACGAGCGCCCTATCTACCCTAATGCCGCACAGACAGTGTCAATTTGAATCGATTTTTTTGAATTTTCGTTCTGTCAAAATCGAAGAAAATGTATGATTTTGACGGAACGAAGAATCAAAAATATGTATTCGGACCCTTCGTGTGTGGGCGGTCTAACTTTTTAATTTGCTAAACCATTGAAAAAAGCGACACGTTATTAATTAAACTTGTTTCCGCTTTACATTTAAGTGTGCTTTAATTTAAATTCTGCAATTTTAAAAACGTTTGTATTTAATATTAAATGCAATACAGCAATCTTGGTAAGACTCCTTTCAAACCAAATGTGGCCTCTGCACCACAGCCGTAATGACGGTGTATGTACCGCAAGCAAGATAAAATATTTTAGTCTTCAACGACATAAACAGGCCGTACTAATTAGTTTGAAATAAGTTTAGTACCACTCTTAAACTATTTTGTTGTGTTTGTGAATTGGAATTTAGTCCGGAAGCTCAGAAAAGGGACTACCACCAAAAATGTGTTAAGATATAGTTTATTTGCAGAGGGACCTAAAGAATCTTTTTACCCATATGGTACTTGGCAAAGAAAAGGATGGTTCGGATTACAAACCGCGGCTACTACTACGCGGTTACTGAAAATAGCGCTGCCATGTCAGGAGCATTTTTTTTTTTATCAAAATTTGAGGATGCGGATTGTCTCATGAACTTGCAAAGATTTAAGGACAATATTAAATTTGTTTATCTAAGGGATCTGGTGAAAGAGTAGCAATAAATTGAGCATATCTACATCGGAGTGTTGTTTTTCGCAGTCATGCTGTTTTTATGCTTGGAGAAATCTTTCACGTGGCTTTTGGGCCCCTAAATCTCGTAGAAGGTTGGAGCTTTGTCTCCTGAAATGCCGCTATCAGAATTCTGCATGTACTCATGAAACGGACGATCTCGCTGATCTTCCTGCGGATGCCATTGCAGTTAAACTGCAATATGGTGAGTGGGGTGTACACTGCTGCGGGGGGTGCAGGTGTTAAACTTGAGTGAGTATGCCTTGTTGTATTCTTGACTACGGCTGGCGGTGGTGAAATGTGTTTGTTCCCACACTTTATACAGCCATAAATAGAGGTGCACGAATTTTTTTTTTTTGTAGCAAAACATATTTACATAAGTAGAACCAGAACGGCTCAGTCCATTAGCATGTAAATGAAGTTTTCCGATATTTTTGCCTGTCCTGTGATTTGGTAGGCAAAACAGTACAAAAATCAATGCAGAAGAAAAAAAAACAATATCCTTCCATATAAATGTATGTCCGTACGGAAAAACAAATAATTTGCATAAACCATATTTTGCATACGACCGCACTTGGTAAACAATATTTTCATATGAGTTCTGCTCCCTTCGTCGTCGAAAAAATAACTTTTCCTGCAAAATTATAATACACATACTAGTGGACATTTTGATTTAATTTTACAAAATTTATAAATTTACATATTGGTAGACGAAACGGCTTTTACAGACAGCACGTATCTGACATTCAGCGATATTGTATTGTAGTTTCAGATAGTAAACGTCCGTATTTTTACTTTGCAAACTTAATTAGAATGGCGCACCGAAGTCCGAAGCCATTCGCCAAAAATTGAATTAATTCTGATATGAGAGTTGATACGCTCCGCGCCGAACCAGATTAGAATGTGGTTCAGCGCAGAGCTTCTCTTTTTTTCTCGAACTGCTATTGAGCGAATAGAATATGATTTCCTCCGGGATAGTAGTGTATCTAATTGGATTTAAAATTTCATTAAATTTTTTTTTCTCGGAAGCAAAACCTTTGGATAATTTAATTTTCGGGAAAATGAATTTGTTGGATGGGAAAATTAATGTGAGTTGTATGGTGGTGAGTGACATCGACATGTAGAACATGTCGGAAAATGTTTTGAATATGTTATCATGAGTAGGTGGTAAGTTAAGTGGTACATAGAAAATGGTTTGGTAGGATTTCGCAAGAAAAGGATTTAGTCGAAATTTAATGTATGACTTCGCAATGAAATTGAAAAAAATTGAAATGTTTAAAAAAATAATAAATAAAACAAATCTGTATTTAAGTCCGTAATTTTCAATATAAGGCGTGTTTTATTGTGCTCGGGTGTAGGTTAGTTTAGGTTAACTACATGGGTTTACAATAACAACATAACCCAGATAAACCCAGTAATGTATCGGGGGTACGTACTCTGACCAAAGTTAACCCGGAAGAATTGTTACAGATGTGACAACCAGAGGCGCTCTAACACGAAAAAGCATGAGCTAATACCAAAACCATTGGTTAAAGTTTACTGTGGGAGGTTGAGTGCTGCGATAAACCGACCGCAATGTTCATTGTTGTTTTTGTAAGACATGTTAATTTAGTGGCTACTTATTTATTACAACTTTGAAACTTCAGCCTTTTACAAAGTTCATGGTTGGTGCAATAGATATAAACAGCTTTTAACCCTAGAGAGATAATCTACGTCGAATCGACGTACAGAAATTTTTCTTTTTATTATATCTCATAAGTGAAGCTTCATAATTTGTTGGTTCCAAGATTTAACTCAATTCATGTCTGTCGGCGTAATTACGTGGCAAAATTATTGGCTTGGGTGCCACACAGCCTAAGATAGTGGGGGGTCATAAGTCAAATATACGTCGAATCGACGTATGATTATCTTTAATGTCAGTAAAAACTGTAGAACAAATTTGTACTGAAAAATATTTTAATTGCCCCGAATTGACATTTTTATAAATCTTCATAATGTAGATGTGTATTTACTTCGATATAACCACTAAAAGCCTGTTCCGATAAATATATCCTTTATTTTAATCTATTGAAAAGCCAGCCCACTTTCTCCTAGGACCACTTTTTTAAAATTAATATTATATACACAAACAAATGATAATTTTGCGAAACCATGAGTTTAACAGATTAATATTAAATACAAATTATTATATATCTACCTGTTAACATGTTACTCTTAACAAAGCAGTTATAAGGATGTTAACTAGCAACACGTCGAATCGACGTATGATTATCTTTTCAGGGGTAAAAAATATGATTATCTCTCTAGGGTTAACCCAAATCGTTTTTTTGTGCTTACATATATACCCCAACCTGCACCTTTTTTACAAAAAAAACACGCTTATAGTCTCGTTTGATTTTTCATTAATTTACTACGCATACTTTTTTTTCCAATATCGAAAGCAATACTGTCTCCTATCAATTCGTGGTCTCTATCATCACAGAACGTAGGTGTGTTTGAAGGTATACAGACAGACATACTTTAATTTTTCGCTTGCATGAAATACAATTTCCTCCTGAAATTGAAATTCCGAAAATTACATTGGAGTTCTTAGCCGCACATGACTGCACACATTAGTTACACACAGACATATCCCGAATATAGTTGAAAATTGACAGAAATTAAATTGAAAAAATATAAAATGTTGGTTAACCTGCTGCAATTGTAAGAAATTCGAAAAATACAGGGTGGATAAAAAGTACATTATCGATAACAAATATTTAATAATTTTGGTCGGGAGTTTTTTTTTATATTTTTTCTTACTTAGATATAGTAAGTATGAGAGTATTTCATATGAAACGGTACACCATTGCACAGTGAATCAAATAAGTGTATTTTTTCTTTGAAAGCAACCCACCAGTTATTATACCGACTTACCCATCATTTTAAGGAGTTCACTGTTACTATACATGAATTGGTAACTAAATTAAGGGAATATTGATAGGTTTTTTATATTTTCAGCGTTTGATATGCACGTGTAGTTCAAGCTACTCCGGAGCGTTGTGAACTTCATAAAATCGTGTCGCACAAATCCGCCGTTTTCAAAGAAAAATAACACATTTTGGTTCGCTGTGATGTACTGGTGTACTGTTATGCATTCTGTTGAAATTGAAATACTTATAAATCATAATGTAACCAATACAAGTTCTAGCTCTCCCTTGCTGTTTGTCTATACTTTGCTGCACTAATGTTAGTTTACTTGTTTGTATGTATATATATTGCAATCTTATGGATTATAAAGATTCAGTAGTACTTTTAATACACTACATATTTGGATTAGACACGCAGGCGTTTTATTCTATCGATCCCAACACATATCAAGTTCAGTGCCTGAATAAAAAAAATCGAAATAGAGCGCGCCGCTCGCATTTTCTTGCCAAAGTCCCTGACACTTTACAAGCTATTCCAATACCAAGTATACACAATAAAAAAAAATCATAAAAAGCAGTCGGGCCGTTTTGGAGGAGTTTGACAACAAACATTTTGATAGGAGATTTATATGAAAATAAATCGGCTGAAAGATCTCAAAGAGGACAAAAACGATTTTCTTTATTCGGAGTAATTGTGATTGAAGTTGAAGCTTGCGCAAGTTCGTTCTGGCAAGTGCCGATATTATCACACACCGTAGAAATATGGCCTTCAAACGGTAGTCGTTAACGCATCATGCTCCAGGAGCTATGCGTTGAGTTTCCCCAGTTTTTCTGTTTTTCGAACCATGGTTTTAAACTAGAACCTTTGCTATTTTTGCTAAACTATAAAGGGTGTCCGGAAACTGCCGCATAAACGCACCGGATTGAGATTCCCTAAGTGATTTCCGGCAAAAAGAGTTGTACTGAACATACCCCTATTCTTAACCTTTTAGCTGCCAGAACCCTTTAAAGATTTTTGGAAAAATCATTTTCTTGTACGACTTAAACATTAACATCTCTAAAGATAGACTAACTAAAAAAGCAAAATAAGATGATTGTTCTAGCCAACAAATTTACCTATAAAACAAAACTAACCGCACTAACATCAGATGAGCGGTTTGGTGTTTACCGAAATTCAAAGTCAAATTTTTATGATTTCACCCAAAAACCATCTATTTTTTCATCTCAATTTTCGTCAACTCCTGCCAAGGTGAGGTGCTTGTACGATTTTTTTTCAAAATTGGCGCATAGTCTTGCGATCATATCTTTCTTACATCATTTCTCCATTATATCTAACAGAAAATCAGGGTTAATTACAGCTCGAATTTAATTCAATTCAATTCAAATTGCCCCTAAATTTCTGCAATGTGGTAAAATTTATTCAAATTATGTCAAAATCGAGCCAAAATTAAACATAGTTTTGAGCACTTAAGGCATTACCACTGTTCGAAATATTGAAGCAATAATAAAATGATGTAAGAAGGATATGATCGTAAGACTACGCGCCAATTTTTAAAAGGACCTTAGATACCTCCCCTTGCTAGAAGTTTAAGGTAATTGAGATGGAAAAATAGATCGTTTTTCTTTTTGTTTTATAGTTAAATTCGTTGGCTGTAATAATCACCTTATTTTGCTTTTTTAGCCAGTCTATCTTTGGATATATTGAGGTTTAAGTCGTACAAGAAAATTATTTTTTTTTTAAATCTTCAAATGTCTCTGGCAGCTAAAGGGTTAAAAATTGGTGGTATTTTCGTTACAACCTTTTTTGCTGGAAATCACTTGGGGAATCACAATCCGGTACGTTTATGTAGTAGTTTCCGGACAACCTGTAGGTAGTTGAAAAAAAAAATCATTTTCGAGCCTTTATTGGATTTTCATGTGCTGAATAAATATAGTGAGGACCCTTTGGGATTAAATTTTATTCTTATAAGGAGTAGTTACATAGTTCCCCCAATGTAAAAATTATTTTAATAATTCATTTATAAAATTAATTAATTAAACGTTTTATAAAATTAAGACCAGTCTTAGAAGATGACTTTTCCAAAAAGTTGATATCATTCCCGTAAAAAAGTTTCACGTGAGGCTTTGACCATCTTTTGAAAATTTCATTAAAACTTCGCCCAGAAGTTCGACCAATATTTAAACCTATCCTCGCCTAGTTATTTACACCGCTCCTTGACGTCGCATTGCTCCGCCTGCGGTGTTATAACTGGAGCTGGCGGTAAGTTAGAAGAGCCAAAGCTCTAAGTTGCCTTCATGGAGATTTTTTTTCGAAAGAATGGCAAAATAACTCTAAAAGTTCAGAGATGTACACGTTGGCGGTTGACACCCTTACTGAATTCCTCAATTGTGTTGAGAGATCCGATTTGTCGTACTGTAGATAATATGGTTGGGAGTATCCACAGCGTGAATACTTCCATCTACTGTCACTGTCCGCGACAAATATCCGAAGAGAAACTCTGCTGCTTGTCCAAGAAAATACACGACAACTTAACTCCGCTTGTAACAATTTATTTGATCTATACAGATTGCAAGTTCGAACAGGAATGAATGTTAACAGTAATTTACAGTGACTAACAAAAATATGAATTTTGACAATTGATTTTATTCTACAACAAATGCTGCGCAGCAGGTGGCAAGAAGATGAACTAAATAGTGCTGCCATACTAATCCGTGTTGCCACAGTACATTTTATCTGGTGGTTATTCTTATCGTATAGACGAGACAAGACGCACACCGTTTTTTAAAAGCTTATACATTACATTTAGGTAAGGCCGGCATCCTGGGCAATTGCTCGGGGCGGCAAATTTTTTGGGGCGGTATATCTCAGAAAAGTTTATACGTCCATTGATACAAAAATTTTAAAATTCAAAAATTCAAAAATTTTAAAATTTAATAATTCAAAAATTTTTTGGCACAACAAAAACTGGTCACTTAATCTGCCAGATGCATTGCGCCCGCCCGAAGGTTAAAATCAAAAAATTTTAAATGTCAATAATCCAAGAAGGACAAAATAAAAATTCAATTTTAACGCTGAATTTTTTTTTACCATAATTGGGCAATTTACAAGGGTTATTGAGAATGAATATGCGTGTTTTTTTATGTTCCGGTGCAGGCTATTTTAGTGTAACTACATGCCGTTACAACGTAGATTTTAGACCCAAATTTTAAGAAAGGACAGTCGAGATTGATTTTGGTCACCATTTAACGGCTATAATTCTAATGGATAGAGTCCCTACCCTATACTGAAAACTAAATAACTTACCATATATTACTTTCAGTTTGTGATTTATATTAATTGCTTTTAATTTACAGTTAGTATGTGCAAAGAAAAAAGGCTGTCAAAATTCGGTATACATGCTCAAAAATACTTTCGATTTTATTGTTAAAAAGTTTTGCCAGGTTTAATAATTTATGCTAATCTCACAACAGAAAGAAAAGTAAAGGCTAGAAAAACTTGACGAAGAATTTTTTTCACGTCCGATCGGGGGCCCCTAAAATCACGGGGCTGCAAATGCAAATGAAATGCATAATGAAATGAAATGCACAATTATCGGTAGTATCCGTTCTGTTTTTGGCAAGACAGTACTTTTTCAACCTTAACCTTTCTGCCAACAGAACGTGTGTCTTCTTGACCTGTTTTTGGATTTCTAATCGCCTTTTTACCAAATCGTGAACGGATATGAGAACGCTACGCCTGAATTTCATATAACAAGATCGATTGTCAAAATGGGAAAGTCTGGGTTTCTTTGGCATTGCATTGACTAATGCCAAGTCTAGTGTCTCACGTCTAACATTTATTTTATATCCAAAATTTTCGTTATACCATACCAAAAAAGTAAAGTGATTCTTACCTCTCGCTGAGGTTAAGTACAGCAGAAAATTGTTTTAAATCTTGATAATTCTGGCGGGAGCACCATTTAGGACATACAAAAACTGAAGGTTGCAATGCTAATAGGGAGCGGTTTCAAATCGGCTTTCAAGCATTTGACAATGAAGTTAGGGCATAAAATTAATTAATCATTTCATCATTCTTTGATAAACGCAATTTTGTATTAGAAAATTATTTAAATCTGGGTATTAATAGAGAGTTTTAGCAAGTCGTAAAACGATTGTGGTGTACGAATCGAAACAGGTGGTGATAAAGTTTATGAATTGTCATTGCATCGAGTTCTTCTGGCTTAAATTAAGCAAAACACATCTTTCACGGAATTCTAGGATACGCCGACAAAGAAATATTTCAATTTATATTTGAGGTTTTTACCATTTTTACGGCTTGCTTCAATTCTCTAATATTATTAAAAAATTCTAAAGATACGCAACTATTACAGAAAAAAGTCTCTGCACCATGTGTCTGATAGCCTGATTTTGTAATAGCGTTGTACGGCCAATCGACAATATTTGGAACATTTGCCCTGGTTTTACAAGAAATAAGAATGCGATACGAGCGTTATGCAAACTTGATATGTATGTATTTACTATCGTATACCATATATGTACTATAAATAAAATTGTAAATTTAAAATGATTTGCCCGAAACGTTTTGCTCCGCTAAATTAATTAAAAGTTCTTCAAAAAATGCTCGTTTTTTTCTGGTATCTCTAAAATACCACCAGAATAATAATAATTATGTATATTATGTATTACCATTTCTTCTGCGGTTCTCCCTTATACCATATATGACTTCCCAACCCAAACTTTGTTATCCCATAAATTTTGCATGTATACGTGTATAGTACATATTCGTATAAGTATCTACTCGCCTCAAGGAGGAACCATATCATGAAAAATTCCACAATGGACCGTAATTTGCACAATTTCGGCTTTTCTATGTACGTATGTAGTTTCCCGAGAATATTTATTACGAAACATGTTTTTTCGTCCGACAAACAACTGAAAACTGACGGTAACACATTCGTCTGGAAATGTTGTGTGGTTTGGTTGAAATCCTAAATGGTGGCTTGATGAAATGTATATGTTAATCACTAGAGATTCGCATACGAGACAAAGTGTCTAGTGTATACGTATACGCAGGGTGTTCCAAAAAGTAAATTTCAATTTCAATTTTGAAATGGAATGAAATGTGTGGCGTTTGTAAAAAAAAAACAATTATTATGTATATTATATATTTTAACATATGTAAACAACGAAAACCGTGCTGGAACTTTAAATACCAGTTATTCTTAGAGTTTCTCCAATTTGTTTAATAGCCCTGATTAAATTCTATACAGGGTGTCCCGCAACTGGTTAGCCATAGGCCAACGGTAGACTCTACAGGATGTTTTAGGAAAAATGTCGCCAAAATTATTTCTCTAGCTTTTACCGTTAAGGAGTAATTGCCTTTTTTGTGATTCTTGTAAAAAAACACGACTTTTTTTCGAAAAACTCCTATTTTCTAGCTTCCACTTTAGCCAAATCAATGTTTTTCATATTCTCCTAAAAGGACACAAAATTTCCAATAAAAGGATATATCGAACGTTTCGAACGGTTTCG
Organism: Microchrysa polita; assembly: GCA_949715475.1. Lineage (NCBI taxonomy): Eukaryota > Metazoa > Arthropoda > Insecta > Diptera > Stratiomyidae > Microchrysa > Microchrysa polita. Next base: position 86,814,933 of record OX454417.1, read on the forward strand.
TATCTTCCGAGATACGACGTTTTGAATTTTGCAGAACTGTCAATTTCAACTTTTAGTGTCAAAATTAAGCCCGAATTTCGTAACGGTACATTGTACTGGCAAATCTGCAAAGTTGACAAAAGTTGGCGTAGTATCTTGGCTTTCGAACGGCATATGAGAATAAAGCACAGAGTCATCCAGTTTCTGAATGATACGTATAAATGAAAAAAAAAACATAGTCTGCAAATGTACCAAACCGACTTCAATCTTGAAAAGGAAGTACAATTTTTACATCAAGCATAGACTTGGTTGCTATGCATTATGGAAAAATACTTTTCGCTACTGTTGTAGATGCTACTTTACTAATTATAACGGTAAGTATAAACAAATTTGTTAAACTGCACCCATATCATCTAATGGAAGTGCAAGATTTACTTCCTGCAGATTAACTTTTCTAGGTGGTTTTTACAGCAAAAAGCAGCCGACTGCCATTTCCCGAATAAAATTCTTTAGACGGACGAGGCCATTTTTACTCGAAGTGGTGTTTTCAACAGCCGAAATAGTCACATTTGGAGTTCTGACAACCCCCATGCTATACGGACATCTCGCTACCAGCATGAGCTTAGCGTAAATGTATGGTTGGGGGTTCTTGGGGATAATTTGATTGGTTCGATTTTTCTCCCGCATCGGTTGAATTCTGCTGCATTTCTCCATATTTTAGAGGACCAAATAGTATCTTCGATTTTAGACAATTTACCTATTGCCCAACAGATCAATTTTTAGTGGCAGATGGATGGTTGCCCAACCCACAATGGGAGGGTAATTACGGACTTTTTAAATACAGAATTTGGAGAAAAAGGGATAGGAAGATTCGGACTGGTCACATGGCCACCAAGGAGTCCAGACTTAACACCTCTAGATTTTTATGTATAGGGAAAAATCAAAAGCGAAGTTTACACCGAACCGATTTTGTCTCGAGAGCAACTAATGGAACATATTCAAACGGCGTAATTTGAAAATGAACCATCAACAAATCCTTGCAGGAGTTACATCAACGTCTAAAAGATGCCAATTATGCGTCCGGAACGATGGAACTCATTTTGAACAATATCTGTAGGGTAAATTTGATGAATAACCACACCATCCTAATATTTTCAAGCCGAATTGATTAGTTTAAAATTTCTCGTAATATTGTATGGAATTGATTTATTGAATTTCATTTTTTTTTTAATTTATAATTTAATTTTGCTTACTATAATAATTAAACGTAATAACTATTAAAACCACTTCGTTCATGTGTGAGGGTGTCAATTTCATTCCCAAAGCAAGATTTTTCCACTTAAGGACTATGTTTTTTTTTACTTTTTACACATATTATTTAGAAACTGGATGACTTGTGCTTTATTCTTATATGCCGTTCGAGAGCTAAGATATTAGGCCAACTTTTGTCAACTTTGCAGATTTGCCACTACAATTTACCGTTACGAAACTCGGGTTTAATTTTGACATTAAAAGTTGAAATTGACATTTCTGCAAAATTCAAAACGTCGTATCTCGGAAGATACGAAACCGTTCGAAACGTTATGTCCTTTTATTGGAAATTTTGTGTACTTTCAGAAAAATATGAAAAACCTTGATTTGGCTAAAGTGGAAGCTAGCAAATTGGAGTTTTTCGAAAAAAGTCGTGTTTTTTTACAAGAATTACAAAAAAGGCAATTACTCCTTAACGGTAAAAGCTAGAGAAATAATTTTGGCGACATTCTTCCTAAAACATCCTGTAGAATCTACCATTGGTCTATGGCTAACGAGCCAATTTTTTAAAGCTCCTCACGCAATGCTGCTGGTTGTTGAAAATATCGTCATCATCACCACATCGTATAAGCTTCATCGGCGCACCTGAAATCAAGTAACCACAAAGAATCGGAACTTCAAGGATTTGCATAATAGTATACCTGACATCGCTTCGATGCACATTGGAAACTGCAACTGCACCGACTGTGGCTCAAAATCCTCAAGTGGAGCTTGTAATCGAGCCTCACCTGCAGCTTGGTAATTACTGATGAGACGACTTCCCCGGCAACAAGGCTTAACCCCATTGAACACTGATGGTAGCGCAATGATGCTCGATAATCCAATCACCTAAAATAGACAAAAAGAAATACAATTAAATAATAAATTGAATATTTGAAATTTTGTGGTATAATGTAAACAAACAACATAACCTATTTTATTGTTTACAAAATTATGTGATTTTCCGGATTAGTTTTGTATTGAATTATAAGATGGCGCTAATATAAGGTAAATGAATTAATTATTTTCCGCCAAAATTTGTAAATCAGTTATTTTCGAATTAATCAAATGTCCTTTGAATGTATGTAATTTACACTCACTCTTTGTTGAGCCATCGCCTGTGAAACATTGGATTTGATCCCAGAATATATTATTTTTTGTGCAAATTAAAAGTTTAGTTGGGTTTTTGATTTATTAGATAGTTATTGTTGTTAGCTATTGCGATTGATCTACCAAGACGAAAGGGAAGGATTCCCAATTTGAATATACTCGAGAGTCAAAGAACTCAACATTGGTCCGTCGAGCCGGATCGTCCGGCAAGTGGTGAGTCCGTTCCCATCCTTTGTTTAATCCTCCATATAGTTGGAGTTATTATATTTTTGCATATACTTATTATATTGTGGTGATATTGAAATCGTAATTCCTATAGTGGAATATTTGAAGTTTTTTGGATAAACATATGAGTGCTTTTCGGTCGATACAAGTGGTTATTTCCTCATATATAAAATCGAAACGTTACGTGCAAATTGTTGCAACAACCATTTTTGGCGATTTCCGCGGGTCGGTGTAACGTAAGTTTGAACGGTGTATTTCTTTGTTCGTTCATTTATTGGTTTGATAATTTATACGGTGCTATCATGGAAGGTGCATTTCGGGCTCAGGAGCTATTGATCGATGAGCTAGAACGTTTGAAAAAATCGTTTGTGGCTAAGGAGCGCAAAACGATGAGTTATTTGAAACGTCTCTCCTCGAACATAGATGAGATGTGGAATACGTTTATGGAAACGCACTCCACAATTATCAAAGAATTACGGGGAACAAAAGAGGAGATAGAAACACCGTATTTCAAACAGTATAAATACGGTTCTTTTCGTGAGACTGTAATGGACTTTCAGTCCGAAATTGAGGAGCTATTAATACAATCAAAGGCTCCTGAAGTTCCGGAATGTTCGACTGCCAGTCGCGAAAGTGAAATAAAGCTACCGCGCATCGAACTACCGCAGTTTAGTGGAGATTACGGTGATTGGTGTTCCTTTAGGGATCTTTTTAGCTCATTAATTTTGAAAAAGGAATCACTTAGTAAAGTTGAAAAGTTGCATTATTTGAAATGCAGCTTGAAGGGAGAACCTGCCAATTTGTTGTGCTCATATAAGGTTACTGAACAAAATTTGGATACAGCTTGGAAAACTTTAGTCGATCGTTACGATAATAAAGCGGTCTTACTCACTAATCAATTCAGAAAATTGCTGAGAACGGAACCAGTTAGCGAGACTGCTACATCCCTGAAGGCGATATTGGACTCGACAATGGAGTCGGTCCAAATAATTGAGGGATTGGGAGTAAAAAATTTGTGGCACTCTATGGTTGTATTCCACACAGTGCAAAGATTGCCTGCCGCCACTCGTGTTTTGTGGGAGCAGGAACAGGCAGTAAAAAAAGATGTCCTGTTGCTTCCAGATCTAAAAACGTTCCTTACTACTAGATTTAGAACTTTAGAAGCAACTACCTTTTCGTGCAAATCAAACAATTCGATAAAACGAATTCACACACATCATGTCGAATCGAGATTTGAGTGTTGTATTTGCAAGCAACAGCACAAACTTAGGAATTGTCCGAAATTTATAAGCATGGGGCAAAGTCAACGTTATGATGTTGTCAAAAAACACCAGCTCTGCCTCAACTGTTTGGGAAAAGGACACATTTCCTCAAAATGCGGAAGCTCGATAAAGTGTATGAAGTGTAACATGGCACATCATACCATGTTACACAAAGATGTAAACACCCCGGCACCTACGGTATCGTTCCCCTCTACCTCTTCTGCACCATTTATACCAAACAGCATTAATAGTTTGAACAGTCAATTATTAAATGATGTGTTGTTGCCTACTGCAATGGTCAATGTATGCGGCAACAATGGCGTTGCCACCTTGCGAGCGTTGCTGGACCAAGGTTCGCAAGGCTCGTTTATTACGGAACATGCGGTACAACTTGCAGGCCTTAAAAAGGGTAATTGTGATTATGTTGTCTCAGGAATCGGCAATTCAAAAACAATGCGGTCCAAGGGGTTGGTTAAGGCACGTGTTGAGATGTTGAATAGCGAAGAAATTTTAGTGGAGGCAATTGTCTTGTCTAAATTGACAAGCAATTTGCCTACTCGCCATATACAGCCAATACAACACCCTTCGCTACTAGGTATCCAACTTGCGGATGTTAATTACAATAAACCCGCTCGAGTGGATATGGTAATCGGCGCTGACACTTATGGCAAGTTATTACTGAACGATACAAGGTTGCTTCCCAACGGAATATTGTTACAGCACACTAAACTAGGTTGGGTGTTGTCGGGAAAAACTGATGGGAGCAAAGGCGGTGTAATAAAATCCTTTATTGTAAGGAAAAATGAGAATGAGGAAATTAGCCAGCAGCTGAGAAAATTTTGGGAACTGGAAGAACCAAAGGTGGAGGTTCCTATGATGGTGGAAGATGCATTATGCGAGGAATATTACAAGCAAACCACCACCAGAGAGGAGTCAGGGAGGTATGTGGTTCGCCTACCATTTAAAAATGATCCCAACAGGGACCACTTAGGTGGATCACGACGAGCTGCAGAAGCCAGCTTAAAGGCTCTAGAAAGAAAATTTGATCGTGATGCTAATTTATATAAGGAATACTCATCATGTATGGAAGATTTATTAAAGAAAAATTATATGAGCCCGGTCAAAAGAATAGACGAACTGACAACGAATTTTGGGGAGACTCGTTGTCAGGCTCATTATCTACCACATCATGCGGTTTGCAAAGAGAGCTCGACCACAAAAACGAGAGTCGTTTTTGATGCTTCACGACGAACCACTTCGGGTTTGTCACTTAATGATGTATTATTGACTGGTTCGTCGATGCAAAATGAAATGATTGCGGTGGTGATTCGCTGGAGAATCTATTATTACGCATTTGTTGCTGACATTGAAAAGATGTTCTTACAAATAAAGGTACATCCGGATGATACCGATTTCCAAAGATTGCTTTGGAGGTTTCATCCGGATGACTGTGTTTCAGAGTATCGATTAAATAGGGTCATTTTTGGGTTGACTAGTGCTCCTTTTCTAGCGATAAGGACGCTAAAACAGTTAGCGGAAGATGGAAAATCCGCATTTCCAATAGCTGCGAAAATAGTTAATGAAAACTTTTATGTGGACGACGTGTTGTCAGGTGGTCACACGTTAAAAGAAGCTAAAGGAAAGATTGGAGAATTGATTACCCTATTAAAATCGGGTGGTTTCCACTTAAGGAAGTGGGTCTCAAACGAAGAGTCACTTTTAAAGGATATACCGATGGAGGATATCGAAATGAAGAATGTCCAAGACATTAATTTGGACGAGGGACATAAATCACTGGGAATGTTGTGGTATCCAAAAGGTGATTACATTACTTACCGATACAATATGATGGAGTCCAGTGATAAACTCACTAAAAGGGTGATTCTGTCCGACATTGCTCGGCTATATGATCCAATGGGTTGGATATGTCCCATTATTATCAAACCGAAATGTTTGATGCAGCAATTATGGTTGCATGGAACCAATTGGGATCAAGAGGTACCTAAAAATTTAAGAGAGAAATGGGAAGAATTTAGAAATGATATATCACTTATTGAAAAAATTAAGTTACCTCGTTGTGTTGTTATTCAAAATTTTACAGATGTGTCAATTCACGGCTTCTGTGATGCATCTGAATACGCATACGGTGCCGCCTTATACTGTATAACTCGAGGATCCACTGGCATCCAGTCACGACTTATAATGGCCAAAGCTAAGGTGGCTCCGATAAGGCCAGTTACAATTCCTCGTCTAGAATTGTGTGGAGCCTTGTTGTTAGCTAAAATATTAAAACAATTTATAAATTCAGTAGGTGAACAGGTTAATGTACGACATATACAGTTGTGGACAGATTCCAAGATTGTTTTGTCTTGGCTATGAGAGGACATCCGAGCAGATGGACCATATTTGTGGCAAACCGAGTTTGCCAAATAATGGATTTGGCTCCCGATATTTCGTGGAGACATGTTCCCTCGGAGCTAAATCCAGCGGACATTGCTTCGCGTGGTTCATGTCCTGAATACTTAAAGAACTTCGAGTTATGGTGGAATGGTCCGAAGTTTCTGCTACTTCCGGAAGAACAGTGGCCTGATAAACCGGAGGAGGAAGCAACAACTGAAGAAGTAAGTATAAAAAGAGTAGTTTGTCATTATATACATACTAAAAGGTCCGAATTGGAAGTTATACTCAGTAAATTTTCCTCTATAACTCGATTCATACGTGTTACGGCGTATTGTCGACGATTTATTGACGTTTGTCTAAAACGTATGTCGAATGCGAGTCATTTAACTACGGTCGAGTTGAATGAAGCGTTAACATTTTGGATAACTTACGTTCAAGATATTGAGTTTGAGACCGAAATCAGTTTATTAAAGGAAGGAAAACCCATAAACAAAAGTAGTAAAATCCTCAAATTCAATCCATTTTTGGATGGAAATGGGGTCTTGCGCATAGGCGGTCGACTCGCTTATGCTAACATGAATTTTGAAGAAAAACATCCAGTAATTCTCCCCAAAACTGGAAAACTAACTCAACTATTAATTCGTAAATGTCATCAGGACACGTTACATGGAGAGGTACAGTTAGTTTTGGCCTCATTAAGGAGAAAATATTGGATACTGGATGCACGAAACTCAGTGAAGAAATGTATTCACAATTGTATAATATGTTTTCGACAAAAGGCTCGAACATCTTCACAATTAATGGGTAGTTTACCTTCACCTCGCGTGAATATATCTCGACCATTTACTCACGTGGGAATCGATTATTGTGGTCCGATAAATATCAAAGATAGGAAAGGTAGAGGTGGTCGAATATTTAAAGGCTACATAGCAATTTTTATTTGTCTTGCAGTTAAGGCAATACACATTGAAGTTGTGAACGATATGACCACGGAGGCGTTTATCGGTGCATTTAAACGGTTTGTTTCGCGGCGCGGGTTATGTAGCGATGTCTACTCTGATTGCGGTTCGAACTTCATCGGAGCTAACGCGGAGCTCGCTCGAATTGCACAGTCCAATAGGCGCATTGCGGAAGATGTTACCAATCAGGGAATAACGTGGCACTTTAGCCCTCCAGGCTCCCCTCACTTTGGTGGGTTATGGGAGGCTGGAGTGAAGTCCATGAAGCTTCACTTAAAGAAAACTTTGGGTAACACTTCATTGACGTATGAAGAGATGTGCACGACGGTAGCACAAATCGAAGCGTGCCTTAATTCAAGGCCTTTGTGTCCGTTGAGTGACGACCACACCGATGCTTCAGCATTGACACCAGGTCATTTTTTGATAGGAGACGCATTGCTGAGCGTTCCAGAAAACAATTTGTTAGATGTTAAATTGAATTATTTATCACGGTGGCAACTCACTCAGCGGTTAACACAAGGGTTTTGGTTAAGATGGTCTGATGAGTATATTTCCAGACTACAACATCGTCCAAAATGGTTGTCTCGCGAACCAAACCCACAGGTTGGAGATTTGTGTTTGTTGAAGGACGAAAGGCTATCCTCTTGTAAATGGCCACTTGCAAGAATTACCGAATTGCACCCAGGTAAAGATTCTCTTGTACGCGTTGTGTCGGTGATTAGGAATGGCAATACATTCCAACGCAACATCACCAAAATAGCTTTGCTTCCCATTGCAAAGTAAAATTAGTACCATACAATTATATAATAATTTCACTATGTGGCTTTCCTTTGTGATAGTCTATGCCTTGAATTTATTCCTAATAACAAATCTTTTGAAATTTTCTTCCATATTCCACAATGCCCGAGTTTCCTGTTCACCATTTGTCGCGATATACGGACGCAAGTCAATAAGTATAGGTGGACCGGCAACATAGTTGCCTGAACTCCACCGTACTTAAATTTTGCATATTATCACGAATTGGCCAACACACACATTGAATCAACACGCTATGCACTGATCGACACGTCTAAGCTATGTATTACGATGGAAACTTACCTATTACGATGCGAGTCTTGCTGTTCTGAGACGGATGTCTCATCGGGGGGAGAATGTTGAAAATATCGTCATCATCACCACATCGTATAAGCTTCATCGGCGCACCTGAAATCAAGTAACCACAAAGAATCGGAACTTCAAGGATTTGCATAATAGTATACCTGACATCGCTTCGATGCACATTGGAAACTGCAACTGCACCGACTGTGGCTCAAAATCCTCAAGTGGAGCTTGTAATCGAGCCTCACCTGCAGCTTGGTAATTACTGATGAGACGACTTCCCCGGCAACAAGGCTTAACCCCATTGAACACTGATGGTAGCGCAATGATGCTCGATAATCCAATCACCTAAAATAGACAAAAAGAAATACAATTAAATAATAAATTGAATATTTGAAATTTTTATAAGATGGCGCTAATATAAGGTAAATGAATTAATTATTTTCCGCCAAAATTTGTAAATCAGTTATTTTCGAATTAATCAAATGTCCTTTGAATGTATGTAATTTACACTCACTCTTTGTTGAGCCATCGCCTGTGAAACATTGGATTTGATCCCAGAATATATTATTTTTTGTGCAAATTAAAAGTTTAGTTGGGTTTTTGATTTATTAGATAGTTATTGTTGTTAGCTATTGCGATTGATCTACCAAGACGAAAGGGAAGGATTCCCAATTTGAATATACTCGAGAGTCAAAGAACTCAACAAGCAATTGGAATATTCTTAAAATAAAAAAGGAGTGAATCTGATATATTTATACATTTGCAGTTACTGTCCAAAAACGTCAGGTTATTTTTTTTTTGTGATACTGTCCTCATCATCCGTTTCAGATTCAACGTTGACATTGACTTATGGATCACCCTGTATGTAGAGGAAACATGATATGCATTCATATATGTACATGTTGCATTTGTATAGGATGGCAATGATATTCGTATAGAAAATGAAATAAATTTCTGAGATTGAAAACTAACAGCACAGACATTAAAAAAGTTTAATTAGAAATTATTTTGTCCCTTTTGTTTTGCTGTCAGAGAACGACATTAAACGAAATTAAAATGTTTTTTTTTTTACATTTTAAGTTTTAAATTAAATTTAAATTTTAAAGTTTTCCTAGCATGGATATTCCACATATTATTTGTCAATGTAATGACAATATCGACTATCGATTTGAGAATCAATCCACGGCGTCCAGATTAATAGCAGCATGGACTCACGATCGAACTGTTTGGTCCAGACTAAACATGATAAATTCAAATTATCCTAAAAACATATTCACATTTCATGTGAATAAAAAGCAAAATGTCAAGATTTAGTTGGGACTTTAATGAAATCACGTCTGTATGTTATATGTAGTATACCTACCACTACAGAATATACACCAAGGACTTGACAGTATGCATAGCATTAGCATACACCAGTACAGCAAAGTCATCCATGATATTCCGTCATGCAACAACATACTCGAAGAAGGACATCCCATTTACTTTGAAAATGTCTATCCATAAAAGTTGATCTGTTCATATATACGAAAGGACACGATTCACTATACTCGTACCTCTGCCGCTCAAGTTGAAGTTCACAACCAATTTCAACTTATTTTGCATTTTTGCTCAGTCATGAATGTGAAAATGTTGAGCGATAAATGTAGCCGACGACGATTTGTTGTTCCGACCGACAATGATGACGACGATAAGAAACTTGCAGATATCCTTTCTTAACAGCACCATGGAGATTTCACATTTTGTATTATCCTGTTAATGGTGTTGTCAGACGAAATTTATAGTTGTATGTCAGTAGTGTAATGGTGTATCGCGAAAGCGGTATTGGATGTCATTCTGTCTATGAAAAATAGTGCCGTGCTAGGGAAATCAAATTGGAATACATATTTGTGTAGGATGTAAAAATCTTCGAGTTGGCAATATGAAAAATTTCAACGGAGTTCGAATCGAATAACGAAAAATCGCAATCGCAATGAGTTAATATTGGCTCTACAACACTATCACATAAATAAAATAAAATAAATCAAATAATGTGAATTTATTTCGCAGAATCAAAAACTTTCTAAAATATTTTTAACAATGAAATCTTCCATGTAGTTGAATCCTTATTACCATCTATTGTCACTTATAATTTGTTAGAATTCCCATAAGATCCTTTCAATTTTATTTGAAACTTGGCTATACCGGCGACGTACTACGCAACGTTAGCTAAATAATCCTGAGGAATTTCATGACAGTTTTAGTTTATCTTATACTTCGTCTTCATTGTTGATGACATTTCCTGTTGAACTTTTGATTCAAATCATCGGATACGGGCTTATAAAATCTGCGAGCTCATTAAACTTGAGACTTTCATCTAATCCACTATAATTTGACGATGTGATCCCTTTTAGATTAAAGTTTCATTCTGTAATGTCCTATTGTCAATCTATATGCTCGGAGTTAATTTGCATGTGTGTGGTTTCAGTTTACCGCGCGTTGAAAAGCAGAATTCACGTATGCTTCCACGATGTACGACGTATGAGTAGGATAATGATGATGATATTTTACATTTGGCTTGACTACGGGTTGTTGAATTTCACTAATTAAGGAAGACCCAAATGTATCCTACGAATCCATTTGACTAAGAACTCTATCATCACAAATCTGATCATAAGCTGAAACACAAATTTTACTATTGATAAGATTGTGAAAATGTGGGAGGGCCATGAATTGAAAATAATGTACAGACATTAATACATTATGTAGTCGCACGCACTCGTATTCATTTAATTATACGAAATAGTCGTAAAAATATGTAGCAATCATTCAGCTGCTTATGCTCCTGGATACAATTAAGCCATCATTAATAATTCATTTTGTCCAATTATTAACTCACACGAACCTGACACTCTCTGAATAATGAATTCATTGATCTTTGATTTGTCGGGCTTTTTAACTGATGGATTATTTATTTGTGCCGCGTGTTTCATTTTCCAATGACGACTGAATTTCACAAAACCGATTTGATTTGATTTGATTTGATTTGATTTGATTTGATTTGATTTAATTTGATTTGATTTGATTTGATTTGATTTGATTTGATTTGATTTGATTTGATTTGATTTGATTTGATTTGATTTGATTTGATTTGATTTGATTTGATTTGATTTGATTTGATTTGATTTGATTTGATTTGATTTGATTTGATTTGATTTGATTTGATTTGATTTGATTTGATTTGATTTGATTTGATTTGATTTGATTTGATTTGATTTGATTTGATTTGATTTGATTTGATTTGATTTGATTTGATTTGATTTGATTTGATTTGATTTGATTTGATTTGATTTGATTTGATTTGATTTGATTTGATTTGATTTGATTTGATTTGATTTGATTTGATTTGATTTGATTTGATTTGATTTGATTTGATTTGATTTGATTTGATTTGATTTGATTTGATTTGATTTGATTTGATTTGATTTGATTTGATTTGATTTGATTTCAATGCCATGTTAAGATTGATACCTTCAACTAAAAAAAATCCCACACTCGAAAATTTCGATTCTTAAACCTTGTCTCTTAAGCCTAGGACTCACCTCGAGAGTGAATTTTTTCGCCACTGCGATTTTTTCAATGAAAATGTGTTCTTACTGTCGTGGAACATATGTATGAGAAATGCTAGGGAATTCCATAAGCTACAATCCGAAAACAGTTCCATAATTTTTCTCGGCCATATTATGTATTTTTTTCCGATTCCCATTTATATGCATTTTTATTGATAAAATCCCTGGGCGAAAAATTTCACTCTCGATCTTAATTCAGCACTTTAATGTGAATTAACTTACCGTACTTTACCATGCAAATTCAATTTGAAAATTGAAAATTGATTATCTCGAACTTTGTATGTCGAATTAATTGTATTGTCTGTTCTAATCTAATACAACTTAAAATCGAACAACTTGCAGAATTTTACGGTTTTATTGAAATTGATTAAGGACCAGCATTAACAATGTAATTTCTTCTCGAAGCTGTCACATCTAATACTGCGCAAATTTGATAAGGGACAATAAGAAAAGTTTTGCGGCTTGTGAACAGTCAAAACGAATTAAAATCACAAGGATGCAGTATTGTGAAAATTCGTGTTTCGTAAAAAGGTCTTCTTAATTTCATACTGTTAAAGAAGTTTTTATTAATCATCTCTTGTAGGCAAATTAATTTTTAACGGAAATGATTACCAAACAGGAAAAAAAGTGAATTTTTCTCTATTGTATGAATTGAAGTGCTTCTTTTTGGTCGTTCAAATTTTCACACATCACCATTACATATACTCATACTTCAGGTGATTAATAAATCCACTGCTCCATTCATGTTGTCGAGCCTATTGTTTTCAGGATAATCTACTTCCAATGGTGCCGTAACACTTCATATGTACATTACCTCAGGCTCAGGCAAACAAACATGGTGCGAAGTGGTTGGCACTAATTATATAGGATTAATTCAAAAGTGGAAGATTAATTAGGTGGTTCGTTGAGAGGAAAGAGCGAAAAGGTGATAGATTGTGTCTGGGTTTCATGTTGGTAGGAGTGATTGACATTTGGCCGTTAAGGAGGATATGTTGTGTGTGAACAATGTTCTGGTTTGTTTGCTTGTTTATCAGTTCAGTGCAAGCTGAAGTAATAAATGGATATTGTATGATAGCTTTAGTGTTTTTTCATTACTCCAGATGTTAAAAGAGGAGCCATTTATGGGGATAAATAGCTCTGCTGAGCGTGCTTTTGATCTCAGCACCTGTAGAAAAAGCAGTCAAGATTTTGGAAATTAGATGTGACAAAAATAAGTTTGCGACTTTCTGTCAAGCAGTTTGGTCGATTACTGCATTTCTTTCGAGTGGAAAGGCTTTTTGGTCGTTAGCGTGGCGACCAGCTGTTTACGTTTCCGACACTTGCGCTTCATCAGCTACAGTGACGAGTTTTCGAACTAAGCCACACCAGAAGAGTTTGAATTTTCGGGACGGTTCGACACTCTTCTTTGTTCATGATCACATGCAAAAGTGTAAACACGACTTGAATTTCTAAGAAAGTATTTCGTTTATATAATTCTACGTTTTATCTGTAAAGAACACGCGCGCCACAAATTGGGTGACGTCAACATGATCTGAGAACGCGTGTGCGTGTGTGCCTCGGTGTGCTCCGCGAACGTGTAAAAAAGTGCTTTCGAACAATTGCATTGCCTTATAGCACAAATTTGTTGTGAAAATATCTACGGATCCGCCGCCAAGCTCATCGCCTTCGAGTGAGTACCACGATGGGCCGCAATCAAATACATATACATGTGCGGCACAAAAAGTGACTGACATTGTCACGGCTCCATCAGACACCGGAAAATACGAGGCCATAAAAAAGCGAATTATTGAGTCGTTCGCCGAGTCGAGTGAAATGAAACTACGCCGGCTCCTTCGAGGCATCGACATCGGTGATGACAAGCCATCAGTTTTCCTCCAGCGTGTCCACAATCTATCAGGCGGTGAGGTGAGTGATTCAATTTTGCGAAGTCTCTTTATCACTTTCCCGGACACAACGTCTATAGACGTCCAATTTTGAGCATTTGACCATACAAATCGTGTCAAATTTTGGCGTTGTGTCCGGCAATGAGTTATGGAACAGCTGCCCGAACACGTCAGAAGCATTCTAGCCATAAGCAAAGTGACAAATTTGTCGAAGCTCGCCATTCTAGCGGACAAAATTTTTGAGCTGTCACGACCGTCCATCCATTCGATTGATGACACAGTCAGTCTACAGAGTTTGCAGGCTGAAATTGCTAAAATTGTGCAACAGGTTATTGCCTGGTCGGAAGGACGGCATCGCTCATGGTCCCGTCAACACCAGCGGCCACGATTGAAGAGCCGAAACGACGGTAACAGCACCCGCATAAGCACCAATAACACCGGCATGTGTTTTTATCACAATAGGTTTGGCGACAAGACGAGGAGGTGTCACGAGCCTTACAACTGGCCAAACAACTAAAAACGACCACGTGCGGTCCGGCAGACGCATGTGGCACATCAACGAACTGCTATCTGCTGATTTTTGATAATAAGTCCGACCACATGTTTATTGTCGACACAGGAGCCGATATATCAGTCCTGCCGAAATCCAACGTCAATCGAAACCCTGTAGCTGGTACAAAACGAACTTTATGCTGCGAACAGTACCACCATAAATACATACGGAACGAAACAGCTGGAGTTAAGCCTAGGACTCCGTCGCAACTTCAGTTCGCGGTTGGTTATCGCCGAAGTGACACAGCCAATTTTGGGTGCAGACTTCCTGCGGCACTATGGACTATTGGTGGACCAACGAAACAAATGGCTCCTGGGTGAAAAAACGGGCGTGCGAGCAACAACCGGCGGTACACAGTACACACGTACGATAAGGGAGACGCGTATCATCAAATGATATCGAAATTCATTGAAATAACCCTGCCGTCGAACTACAAGTCGCCAGTACATACAACGCAACATCACATCGTTACGAAGGGACCTCCAATTGCCGAACGCGCAGGACGGTTGACTGGCGAAAAACGAACAGCCGCGAAAGCAGGGTTTAATGTTATGCTGGCGCATGGAATTTTGTGTGCCATCCAGTACCGGATTAAGCAAGCGCGGGCCCGTGGTAAGAGTCAAGGGCGGGGCCCCCTAGATTTGCATTAGGTGCCCATATCTGAAGTCAGTGGTTGTAGCAACAACAACGCATTGGTCTCGGCGATGACACGTAGAAATATGCTGAGATATTACCGCCAAAACGGGCGATGTGCCTACACCGCAGGTCGAGCAACTCGAAACCATGGAGCAGTATAAAGAACGAGGCAAGCAAGAAGAAGATCTGGAGTCAGTCGCGGAACAAATTGATTCGGGGCCTTCTCGCCAACTTCGTGAGTTGGCCCCCTGATATAACTCGTAGTATTTTGCCAATCACCCTTTTTGATAAGAATGCGGCGTGTAGATTTCCATCTGACCAAAAACAACAAAGTTGTAAAAGTTACCCCGCCAAAGAAAAATTCACCTGCCGCAAAAAGAATACATATCACTCCAATCCGCTGCTCATATCTAATTTTGTTTGCTGGATGTACTTTTGTTTTAGGTGTAAATGCTGGAGAAGTTTAAATGTACAGGACTACTTCTTAAAGTAATTTGGTGGGAGCTTTAACATTTTATTCAGTGCCACTTTGACGGCTCCCTCCAAATTACTTTAAGAAGTAGTCCTGGGGCCGGATTCCGCAAGAATGAATTCTGTGATGCACACTTATTTCGGTGTACACCGACAAATATGCGATTCTGCAAAAGTGCAATGAATTTTCTTCCACAAATCACGGCTGAATGTCGAAAATGCGATTCTGCAAGTATGCGATGATTTTTTTTAAAAAAGCACTCATGCTCAGTTTACTTGCATTTTTATCACTGGGCGGAATTCTGTTAGAGTGAATTTTGCGGTGTACATCGCAAATTTCGAAATGCGATTCCGTAAAAATGCAGTGCAGTGATATTAACAATTTCACGGGAGAGCTTTCTGAATAGCAAAAGAGGTATTCCGTAAAGGTGTAATGAATTTTTATTGTTATCATCGGTGCGCATTTTGTCATGATTTTTGCACGCGATAAGTTTGAGTGTATTTTGAGGAATTAAAGTGAATTTTCTTTCGTGTATACAATCATGGCAACAAGTGACTAAATAACAAAATAACGGTCGAAAAAAATAAATATTGCGCAAAAAGATTATTTATTTCCTTTTTTTTAATTTTATCGAACGATATGTAAAATCAGTTTTTTTATGTAGTTATTTGTAGTTATTTAAATTATTATTCTTCTTTAAAATTCTTTAAAACTAAGAAAGTTAACCGCACTAGCATCCGCTTTAACCCTTTCGCTCCCAATGATGCCATATGGCATCATGAAATTTAATGATTTTTCATAGGAAATGCAACAAATAAATTTTAACTTTTTGTGTGATATTAGACTCTCCCAATAGTGTAATACATAGTTGATTTTTTCCAGCGTGAAATCTTTG
Source organism: Microchrysa polita (assembly GCA_949715475.1). Lineage (NCBI taxonomy): Eukaryota > Metazoa > Arthropoda > Insecta > Diptera > Stratiomyidae > Microchrysa > Microchrysa polita. The sequence continues at coordinate 86,831,306 of OX454417.1, forward strand.
GTTTTGATATGTTATTTTTAATAAAATTTTAGGGAAGGTTTGACGATTGTCGTAAAGCCGAAAAACTTATTTATCCATTTCCCCATTTTTTCTGATAAATCATCATTTAATGCAAATCATTTTCCTGGTTTTCTTTTGTAAAGAGGTTTAAAAGAAAACCAAAAGATTTTTCGATATTTTTTTTTGGAAAACTCTATAAAGTGGTTTTGCATGAGTATGATGCCATATGGCATTGGGCGTGAAAGGCAAATCAGCAAGTCCCCTATTCATATAAATGCTAGTTGCCTGTATAGAAGGCACCCTTAATTTTTATCCGAATGAGCTAATTTTTGGTGGGTGGGGTGATTATGACCTCCAATCGCAATAAACCAAAATTTAGCACTCTGCTCCAATTTTGGGGGGAGTTATGGACATGTTCTATTGCCAAATTCAAATGGAAGGATAATGGGGGTCGTTGATCGGAGCGACTCAATGTTTCTCCCAGAATAATACTTAACTTATTGTGAGTACTTATACTAAATTCTACGGCTGAACTAGCATTATTTCAAGAGCTACGGGACTTTTAAAAAAGGTATAAAATGGAAAAGTTCTAATTTATTTTAAGTCTAGTGCCGAATCATTTAATACGAGTAGATCTATAATGGCCGTGTTTTTTAATTAGCTAACCTACACTATCCGGGGTAATTTTCATACAAACGCTAACCTGTGACTTTATTCAGGTTTATATTGCTATCCAGATTTAATGAGCTTTCCAAAACTCGCCTAAATGTATGCAATCCCAATTATTTTCTATTACGTTTTCCAATGACTAGCAAAAATTTTATTTTGAAATAAAAAGCTCTAAGGTATATGTAGTTTAGATGCAACACACAAGTGTGTGCAAAAAATATAGTTTTTGTTTGTAAATTCATGTTAAAAATGTTGTTCGTCGAATTCTTATTCTAACAAAATTATGATTCCTACATAAAAATATGTTTTCATTAAAAAAAAATTACATGTTAACTTTTGCGTTTGTAAAGTGAAAACGGGGCTTTAATATTTTGAGCAATGTTTTGAAATTACTGGCAATGCCTACGTGACAATTTGAAATTTAACCTGGATGCTACCCTCGATAGTTTTTGTTTGCGCGTCTGGGTTAGCAACCCTACCCGATGTAAAAAAAACACGGCCAATGTTATAAATCATTGCAAAGATAATTTTATGTAGTTTTTTTCGTTCTCCGACTATTTTTTTTATTTCATTTGTCGTTTTGGAAATACTCGCAAAAAAACCGAAAAAGGACCCCTTTCCCCCTTTTTTAAGGTTGCAGACCCTTAATCTGTTAGGAGTTTTTTCCCCATAATCTAGGGGTCGTCACCAACCATTCTGCGAAAAAATTTCCGATGTAGGATTTTTGCCGACCAAATATCTAATTTTTCTTAGACTATGAACACGGAACTTGCTAGATGCCCTCTCAGTCATCATCATGCTCTAATTTGTTAAATACTCGTATAGCGCTTAAAATGTTTTTTGTCCAAGAAAATATCATAAAAGACGCCTACTGAACGACAAAATGTTGTTAGAAAAATTATCCGCTTAAAATCCATAATTTGGGTATTAGAGTGATAAATGGTTTAGGAGCGGCTATGAAAAATTCACAAAAGTAGTGAAAGTTGTGTAAAGGGTGTGTTGTAAAATCGACCCTGCAACTATAAATGGCGACAACAGTGTGTAGGAATTCTTCACAAAACGTAAAAAGCAAACTCATATTTCAAATTTTACAAATCAAGGCAGACATTTTTTAATGTAGGATTGAAGTTCCAATACGGGTGAAATAATCGACATGCTTTGTATTTAACGTATATATGCTCATACGGACCAAACTCTGTGCAACCTATAGCGGCTTAGACACGGAGGGAATACCGTTAACTCAACTTTAACGATTTTAACGTTACCCAAACCCCAAAAAAAGTATCTGATTTGAAATTAACTCGTCGTGCGTTTTGTTTTGAGTATGCGCACACTTATCTCTGATAAAAAAATAAAAACTTAGACCTTTTCCACCCCTTCGGAGACACCCTGTTAGCTTTGTCCTACCAAGTTCTAAGGTATTCGTGTCGAAGACTGTAACCATTCAACAGATTCCTACCAAATCTACCAAAATTGATGTCCTTCGGGTGAGTCGTTCGTGAGTTATTTAGTGAACAAATGGACGGACGAATGGATGGACACAAATCGATTTTATATGGATTGACTCAAGATCTTTTTTTTAATTAAATATACCATTTGTAAGACAAATTCAGCTTTTTTTACCATAATTTACTTTGTATCAAATGTAATTAACGGTTTCACAAATAAAATTAATGCTTTCAAAAGTTGAATCAACGACTTTGTAAAAGAACTTTATTTCAACAAGTCAAATTAACGACGCAACAATGAGAAGTGATTTCCTGAAAGATTATTTTGACTTGTAAATCATTTTTTTTATTTGCAAAATTGTTGATTTCATTTGATTTGCAATTAATTTGTATTGAGAAAAAAAGTGAATTTTTATTGAAAATTATATAAATAAACGTTCTACGACCCGAGTCTTCTTTCGACATTAGCCGAACCGAATGTCGAATGCCTGTTTGCACCGCATCTGTCAAAAAAATGCACTTCGTGATTTTTTTTCATCCATGCTTTCTAAAGTCTCACTCTCTGCTAAAAAATCACTAAATTTGCACGGTGAATTTTCGGTCGGTGTACATTCACAAAAATTCATTTTTGCGGAATCCGGCCCCTGTACATTTAAACTTCTCCAGCATTTACACCTAAAACAAAAGTACATCCAACAAACAAAATTAGATATGAGCAGCGGATTGGAGTGATATGTATTCTTTTTGCGGCAGATGAATTTTTCTTTGGCGGGGTAACTTTTACAACTTTGTTGTTTTAGGTCAGATATCATATATTTTTGCATACTTAAATAGCCAACTAATATTTTTGTTTTCGGAAAAGTTTCAATAGGTTTTTGTTCAGCATATTCCATAAACTTAATATCATAAGTTATATTCACAGGGTCTTCTTTAAAATAAATAGATACTGCAAACGCAATTGCAAATACGCCACAAATGGCTGTTGATGAGCTTTTTTAAAAATAATTTTGGGATGAAATGGGTATAGTTTATTAATATGTATTTTGTGCAAAATAGATCCGTGTTATCTTTGTGTTATGGCTCTGCTAACATTCTGTTAGTAATCTGTTAATTTTTTGTTAACTCTGTTAATGCTCTATTAACGTTCTCTTAACACTCTATTATCTTTTCGTTAATGCTCTGTTAACGTTCTGTTAATGTGCTCTTAATTCTCTTTAATCATTCGGCTAACGCTCTGTAAACGGTCTGTTACCTTTCTTTTATTACTCGATTTACGTTCTGTTAACGGTCTGTTAAGGCTCTGTTAATTTTCTGTTAACACTCTGTTAACGATATGCTAACGCTCTGTTGTTGCCTTACCAACGCTTTGTTAACGTTCTGTTACCGATCTGTCTTAATGCCCCCCTGACCCAGTGTCCCAATGTCACATTGTCCCAATGTCACATTGTCCCAATGTCACAGTGTCCCAATGTTCCAATGTCCTAATGCCCTAAGGTCCATTCTCACAGTGTCCTCATGTCCCAATGTTCTAATATCCCAGTGTCCCAATGTCCTAATATCCTAATGTGCCAATGTCCCAATATCCTGATGTCCCAGTGTCCCAATTTAGGTCCTATTGTCCGAATTTGCAAATATCACAGTGCCCCAATGGTTTAATGTCCGAATGTTCCACTACCCTAGTGTCCCAATGTCCCAGTATCGGAATATCCCAATGTCACAGTCTCTCACCTAATGTCCTAATATCCCAATGTCTAACTGTCCTAATGTCCCAAGGTCCTAATGTCCCAATTTCCTAATATCCCAGTACCCCAATGTCCCAAATGTCCCAGTATCCTAATGTGATAATATCCCAATGTCCTAATGTACCAGTGGTCAGTGTCCCAATGTCGCAGTATACCAAGTGTCCCAAGGTCCCAATAGCCTAATGTCCTAATATCCCAGTGCCCCAATGTCCCTGTATCTCAGTGCCCTAATGTCCCAGTATCCCAATGTTCCAATATCCCAATGTGCCAATATCCCAATGTCCCAATGTTCTAATATCTCGATGTCCCAGTGGCCCAATGTTCCCACGTCCCAGTTTCCCCAGTGTACATAATGTCCCAATGTCCTAATGTGTTGATGTCCTAATATTCCAATGTCCTAATGACCCAAGACCCTAATGTTCACATGTTCTTATATCCCAGTGCCCCTATGTGTGAATATCCCGATGTCCCAATGTCACAACATTCCGATGTCTCAGTGGTCCAATGCCCCTATATACCAGTGTCCCAATGTCCGATTGACCCAAGGTCATAATGTCCCAATGTCCTAATATCCCAGTGTCCTAATGTCCCAGTCTCCCAGTGTCCTAATGTCCCAACATCCCAATGTCCCATTGTCCCAATATCATGATGTCCCAATGCCCCAATATCCCGATGTCCCCACGTCCCTGTTTCCCCATTGTGCCTAATGCCCCAATGTCCTAATGTCCCAAGACCCCAATGTCCCAATTTCCTAATATCCCACTACCCCAAGATCCTAGTCTCCCAGACTCCCGGTGTCCCAATATCCAAATGTCCCAATGCCGCAGTGTGTTTTAAAAAATGGTCAATGCGATGAGCCGATAGACGCAATTGTTGGAAATCTTTTGTTAACTTTACCTATTAATTTACCGTTATTCCATCCACTTATCTAAATGGAAGACATTGATTCTTTAGAAGGACCACCAGAGGATCATTCGTTCCAAATTTCATAAAAATCCCATCACGAAGAGAGACAGTAGAAGCAAGTCTTTCTGCAACTGTAGACTTCATTCTGATATTGGGTTACTCGCTTAAGTCTGTGAGGGTGAAAATTTCACCGTTTATTGCATATATCTTACCCGTTATTGTGCCGATCGAAGATTTTATTTGGAAAGGCACTAGAACAGGATATGTGGAATATTTTGGTAGAAAATTTTTTTTGGGGTCTGTTGCCTGGAAGGCTGTAGCCTGATCAAACAAAAAAGCAAGTTGTCTCCGGTAATCATAGACTTGTTCGCTTTCGTTTTTCTTTTTCCTTTGGCGGGCGAGACGCTATCGCGTCTCTTGATATACCACGAAAAAAATTGTGTGTTTAGAAAGCCTACATTTAACAAAATTATGTTATGTTAGAGTGTAAAAGCTGGGACAACGCAACCGGTTCAACTTTCAACGGGGAAGAAACATATCATCTACCTCACAATAGTACAAACTAATGACAAATTTGTCGTTTAAGGTACGTTGTGCTCGACACGACTGCATCGGCTCTAGCGACAGCGACTCGCTCATTTCATATAAAAACTTGTTTTTAGAATGAGAGAAAAATGAGTTTATATATTAAATGAGCGAGTCGCTGTCGCTAGAGCCGATGCAATGCAGTCGCAGTCGTGTCGAGCACAACGTTCCATTAATGGTTAAAAATCAAAATCATGAGGACATCGATGGACATTATTCTTCGCGTGAGAGCACGCTATTACCGCAAATGCACTAGAACAGTATGTAAAATCCTTCAACTTTATGAAACAAGTTAAGGTTTTTTTCCATAACCTTTTTTTTTAAGTATTTTGGGATAAAATTAAGTTCTCTTAACGTATAGGGTTAGCTAAGGAGTAGAGGAAGAGGAACATCTCTCGTTGTCTACAAAAAATTGCCGATAACATAATTATAATTATGTTATCACAATGGACTAGTATAATAGGGTAGTGTATCCCAGTGCCGGATTAACCACGTGGCAGAAGGTGGCAAATGCCACGGGCCCCGCGCTTTGGGGGCCCCGCGTTTTTCTCAAACAAAAATTACCAAGATGCTTCGAAATTGTTATAACACTTTATCGTTGAAAAATTTACGCTAGGGTGTTCCAAAATTACAGCAAGGTTTGTATTGCATAAAAATACAGAAATATTTCTTTCTAAAGGCTAGTACTGAGATCGAGAGTGAAATTTTTGTCCGCTTCGATTTTTTCAATGAAAATGTATTCATACTGTCGTGGAATATGTGGAGAGTGCTGAGGAATTCAAAACGCTGCAATCCGATTTTTCTCGGCCAGTTTATGTATTTTTTCCGATTCCCCAGTTATTTCATGTTGAAATGGCAAATGACCGGGGAATCGAAAAATAATACATAAAATGGCCGAGGAGAATTATGGAACCGGTCTCGGATTGTAGCATTTTTATTGATAAAATCGCAGCGAGAAGAATTTCACTCTCGATCTTAATTCTGCCCTTAATTCATGATAGCATTCCCGTAAACCTACATCCACATTGTTTCAGATTCACGTTCTAGCGAGAAATAAGATGTTTGGAGTTCATGTTAGGAAATGTGCTTGCATACATCCATAGAATTAAGAAATTACAAATTTATCTCTCATGCACAGTGGCGTACCGCTTTAAACGTTATGAAAAGAGCGGCAAAAATACCTGTTTAAAAATGATTCAAAATGCTTTTTCAAAAATGTTGGTTTTCATTGAAGTGTGTAAATTTTCGATTTTTTTTTTTTTATAAAAAACCGTAAAACCGAATTAATGTAGAAGATGTTAACGTGAATTTGGCTTTCTGGTATATGTGCTACGTGAGTATCTTTATTGTGGGCATCTTTTAGCTATGTTTGGTTGTCAGTTTTTATGAACCTGAATAAACCTGAAAACGGACAATTCAATCGAAAGCTATATTAATAGGAAACACTTATATAATGAAATAATTTTCCATTTTTTATTACTTTTCGGAAAATGTGAAATTTTTAAATTTTTAGAGGTCGTCCAAAAAGGGACTTCTAACATCAATTCTTCTTTGTCGAATAGGTACAGTTTGTCTACAGAAATTCGGTTTAACTGATTAAAATAAAAAATAAAAATGCTGGAGAGCACACACACGTCAATGAAAAACATTTTTTGAAACAATTTTCAAAACAGATAATATTGCCCCCATTTTCATAATTAATGGGATGGGAATATTCTCACGGGTTGAATTAAATCACCTTGGGGGTTTCTCTCGACACGTTTATTCCGCACAATGTATAACCCGGAAGAGCCAAGGCAAAAGTCAAAGTAGATTGACAAGTAGTTATTCGTTAAGTAGTGGGTGCGTTCACAATATACACGTTTTTATAACAATAATGCTTTTTTGATTTTTTTCCCGCTAGAACAGTGGTTCCCAATTTTTTTCAGCCCGTGCCTCCTGTTGCGAGGTCTGCTGATCATGGCACCTCCTGAGAAAATGTTGGCCAAAAAACCGAAAATAGATGCAAAAATTGCCTTGGGCAAGGAATCCTTTTAATTTTGGACATAAGTTCCGAATCCATTGTCTCACTTTAAATTGTTTGAACATTGTGAGTTCGGCCGTCATCATGGCTTTAGTGATATTTTGAGCAGCAAAATTGATATTAATATTACTGGAGCGACCAAAATCCGTAATTTTTTTATCCAAAGACTATAGCTGGCTGATGCGTTTCAAATCAGCCATATCAAATAGGCCCCGCGCTCTACATATGTCACGGGCCCCGCGCTTGCTTAATCCGGCACTGGTGTATCCCTAGTTCATTTAAGATAATAAATGATAGCAACACTACTGTAGTCTGACGGAAAAATATTGTTGTTGGCCCAGTTATATATAATTATGTTTTAACATAATTTATAACAAAATTTTGTTAAATTTATGCTTTATAGGCATAACATCTGTGTCAAAACACGCGGCAATTTCCCATAGCCGAAAAGAAATGTCTCATACAAGAATTTGATTGTTTCACGGGCTATGTAGCTGTTTTTGAAATCATTTTACTAATTCTACTCATAATTATCATCTAAAGCGCAGTATAGACCTCGGGCGGAATGAAAATGAAATTTTTGTCCGCTGCGATTTTTTCAATGAAAATGCATGCTTACTGTCGTGGAACATATCGGAAATTATGGGAAATTCCATAAGCTACAATCCGAATATGGTTCCAAAATTTTTCTTGGCCATTTTATGTATTATTTTTCGATTCCCCGGTCATTTCACCGTGGAAAATATCTAATGACGGGGGAATCGAAAAATAATACATAAAATGGCCGAGAAAAATGTTGGAACCATATTCGGATTGTAGCTTATGGAATTCCCCATCATTACCGACATGTTCCACGACAGTAAGCATGCATTTTAATTGAGAAAATCGCAGCGGACAAAAATTTCATTTTCATTCCGCCCGAGATCTATTCAGGCCTTAACTAAGAAGAGGAAGAAACAAAGTTGAGTCGATTCCATGAAAAGTTGTCATGGAAAATTATGGCACAAAAGAGGCATTTGTCCAAAGAGTTATTACCATAGAGCAACCTTATTGGGTGTCTGTGTCTAAATTTATATTGAAAATACTAGACCGAGAGAAAAAACGTTGTAAAATCAAATAAAGCTGCAGGCATGCCTTTTTGAAAAATGTTAACAGGAGTGAGGGGGGCGTCAATGCTTGGAGCACTCCAATTTTTGGTACAAATCAAATAAATTTTGTTGTCAATATATGGACAAGATTTTATAACGGTAGGTCTATTCTATCAAGAGTTACAGTGCGAAATGTAAAACTAAAAAAAGTAAATTCACTATAATACTTTTGGGTCTAGGATATATTTTCTGAGAAAATGTCTACAGTATTACATACCATTACAAAGGTAATTTTTTGTTGTTTGTTTTATCCTCAGGACATTTCAAGCTCAGACTCATAGTTTTTCAGATATTTGCAAAAAACTGAATTTTCACCCCTTTGCCACCCCCTCCCCCCTTAACCCATGGCGTAAATTAGTGTAACTTTTTACTGCTTATATTGAGCAGAGTATTCAACAATTTGGTATCAAAAATTCCTTTTTTTTATGTTTGGGTTTTGAGCTATCTGTACTAGACTATAACCAGACATGGTGATGAAGCGAATTCAACTCAAGTGATATCATAACTTTTATTTTCATTGCGAAACAATTTAACTTCTACTATTTCTACTTTGAAATTAAATTGGGTTCCTTTGATTGTAATATTCATTGCAAAGTAGGGATGTCAAAAACCAGCCCATAACCAGGTTTACGTTTTTTTTTTTTTTTCTTGCAAAGCCGCTTAGACCGGCCGGTTTTAGCCGGGCTCAAAGTACCGGTTTTCTGGTTAACCGAGTCTTTTCATCGATTTGCTTAGAATTTAAAAACAAACAAATTCATACAACCTCGTATTGCCGGTGTTCCTGTTGTATGAAACATCAAATTAAAGATACAAGGAGAGGTAATTTGACGAAGCGATGGTTCTACGATTATAATAGCAAAAAGAAGATTGTTCGAAGGTATGTCTACACGGTCGGAAATTTAGTTTATTTTTAAAACTTTTACAGTAAACCAAAAAAGTTTACTCCATATTTTAAGCAAATTTTGTTTCAAATCTAAGCAATTCAATTGTTTTATTAATTTTAGTAAAATTCGGTTTATTTCTTAAGAAATCCAAAAGTTTTATAAATTTTTAAGGCTAAAAGTATTAGAAAGTAAACCAATTGGACCTTAATGAATAAAATTTTTCAAACCGGATGGACAATCAACCTTCCGGGTTAAAACCGGGAGGAGGAAAAACCGAAAATAACTCGGTTAACCGATGTGAAAGTACCGGTTTTCGGACTAACCGTCCGGTTTTCACTGGGCTCAAAATATAAGTGTTAGTTTTGTATTTTTGTGCGGCTTACTTTATAATTTTTCCGATAAAAATCGATTTTCTGTTACATTTCAATAAAAAATTATAACAGCTATTAATTAATTGAATTCTTGGGTATAATAAATAACGGTAAACCGATTTACCATTATTATTTCCTTTAGAATGTTGAAGTAGCCATAGACGCCCAACGCCCCATTTTTGGGGCATTAACAAAATCGATTCACATTTTCGTCGGTCGGTTAACGATTTCATGTTTATGGCTATTTTTCGTTTCTTACGTCTCTAGTGACAATAAAATTGCTAAAACTAGATTATTTTTATAAAAATAAACTGAATTATTTTGTATTGTTTTCGGATAGTTTACATCTGTCGAAAACCTTCTACTTCAAACCGGAAATGAAGCAAAGGTAGCCAAGATACAGCTACCACATTTTAGTTGCAGCTTTGCCAACATCTTTTCAGAGGATATTAGTAAAAACCCTGTAAAAAAATGTTACCAGTTTAATTTAAAAATTTAAAAGAGCACCGTTTTAAAAATGGGTCGATGGGCATATATGGGTTAAATGCTTATAATGACATAAACTAAACTCAAAAATGAGCCGAACAGGTGAATGATATAGCCATAGAGCACAGATAAAAAAACACTACATCCGTTTGCTAATTGCAGCCATTACAAATCAGTGTAAAGTTTATTATTATAATAATCAAATATATGACCCAATAATTTGTGAAAACATGAAAAGTCATGAAAACATTGCAAATAAATACTCAAACGTTCAATGTCCTTAAATAATCGAAAAAAAAAAATATTTATGCTTCCTGACTGCACGTCAGTGGAAACCGGAAACATATTTTTTCATATTCGGTGATTTCTCTGGACCGAATCCAATTTATCAGGACATTATACACACAGGGAAATCTGAGAGATGGATTTTTATCAAATGATAGGAATGTGATCGATTTAGTGTAGCAGCTGGTACGACAGAATGAAACGTGTGCTCCGTACACGACATACATACGTCTGACAAATTTCTAATTTGGGAATTATTCGCTCGCCCAGGCAATCTGCATATTTCAATCCAGCAAAACTGCATATTTAGAGTTTTATAGAATCATTTTACTCTTCTGCAAGTTCTTTGAATTTATCTTCGCATACGCTTTTCCGCGGGAAGAAAAAAATCCTAACATTTTCGGGATCAAACTGAAAACATGATGAACTTTGCCAAGTAAGCTATTAATCATCTGTTGGCAGTTTTTCAGAGGATATCCTACACGTTGTCGGTCGTCGTAGTTCATCTCGTTCTCCGCACTTGATTCTATTTGGCACATTCCTTTTGGCATTAGCCTGTCTGCTGGCATGGAGTGAAGATCGCACGGCACTCATGGAAATATTACTTTGATTTGAAACATTTCCAACAAATTCGTACAATATGCAAGCAACATTCTTCATTCATACGCGTTCATCCTAACACGAACTAGCGTTTATCAAATGTGCACACTTTCATCATCTGTTGACCGTAAAAATAACTGCCACATGCGGAAGGAAAAATGATGAATGGTTACGGCATGAGGACATTGTGGGAGGATGTGGTGTTTTACAATATGAAAGCCACACACACCGCGCCGGAATACGGAAGGCACATAAATTGCAAATATCATCGTGTGGCAGGATGGTTCAAACGGAAATTGCTCAGACTACTAGTCACGCGGCTGTTATAGATGATTGTCGTGAATTTTCGGCAAGCACGACTGATTTTCAGAATAATATTTGGTGGAAATTTGTTCAAATATGTGTAAATAGATAGTTTTGCATTTGTTTGGAAATTATTATTATTTAAATGAGTGAAAGCTCGAATTTGATTGATTGCCAAGCAGTTCAAAAAAAAGCGAAGTCAATTTAACCCTTCTGTCGGCACGAAGGTCTGGCCAGACCTTTGGCACTATATTTCGGTCAAAAAAGTATAGAAGATGAAATCGCAGCGACTTCATACTTCGTGATATCCTAAAATAATATGTTTAGAAGCATTTTGAAAAAAATCTGAAAAAGTCGCTTAAAGTTTTGAGCATGTTTTAGACCAAATTCAATTTATAGTGCTTTTTGGCACCCAATAGGTCTGGCCAGACCTACTGTTTTTCACCCCATTTTTCTCCACAAGTAAAGAGTGAATTTATAAAATTCTCTTAAAATTCTCCTATTTATGATGTAATAATATGATTAAAAGTCAATTTGTACTTTAAACAATAAAAATTTCTGAGATTTTTCTGTAAGAAGCCGTGAAGTTCGGAAAATGGGTATGCCTAATTTAATCATGTCTTATAACATCGTCTAATCAATTGCGATTTGATTCTAGGAAATTCAAACTAGTTTTATTTCCTTTGTGATAGTAAGGACTAAGCATGAGTGACTTGCGAACGTCTTTCTAAATGGATTTTATCAAGAATTTTACGAAAAATTTAGAATGAAATGACTTTTGCGATTAAAAATTCTCTATTTCTATCTACCTATTTCCCTAAATCGGCAGACTAATATCGGGGTAAAATCTACCAACAGAGCGCCAAATATTTCCCCAAAGATATTAGAATTGGAAAATGCGATCAAACTTTTTCCTAGATATACACCATGAAAATACAGAAGTAAAAAAGAAGAGAATAAGGGAAAAACATGTTTGTGCAAATACCACCTCAAAATATGTCTACTTAAAAACGCTTCCAGTATGTCTACAAAAATGATGTAAATGTTTCTATTGTTTAAAAATGCTAGTTTAGAAATGGCTGAATGACCCTACGAATAAATATTTAAATTTTTCTAAAAAATAAAATTTTTTTCTTAGTAGGTCCAGCCAGACCTATTGGGTATAGAATATGCATATTGTAGTAGGTGCCGACAGAAGGGTTAAATCGTCTCCATAAGCCTTAATTTGAATATCTTTTCCAAAAAGCTACAGCTGTTAATTACTTTAAAGAAGAAACACAAATACAAATAGTCCCATGTTTTTTTCTAAACTCCTAATCCACAATAAAGGTAAACATTTGTATTGTAGTATTCCAAACACCTTTTATTTGCATCGTTTTTGCCGCTCAAGATAACTACCCTATCAGCATTGACAACGGATTGACCCTGGTCATGTATCACCCTCTCTAAACGGACAGCCCAAAAATGTTTGTCTAAGTGTAGTAACGTTTGTTCAATAAATTTCTTTCGAATGATCGGAAGAAATGCCCGACGGCATAATAATGTGACCAAAGATTTATTGAGAATTTCTCTAGTAGCAAGATATTTGCCTTGAAGTTCTCCAAGGACTATACCGTATACTTAAACAACAATTTCCCTCCGGTGAACGCACACGTAGTAGCAGCAGCAGCGTACGAAACGAATGTAAAAGTCTCAAATGAAAACCCCTTGAAAGCGCCATTTTCAGTATTAAGGACAATGTTTTGGTCTCTAATGCCAATGCTTAGTCCCAAACGCCGGGCGGCTCTGAAGTCCATAAATTGTCTGTTTGTCGATTGGGCGCAGTTCAATTTGATGACAGCTTGGAAGATGGGTATGTTCGATTTGCGAGCATTTTGGCCGGGAGATTAATGCCGAAATTCCTACGGGACGTTGTTGTGATTTGTAATGAAAATAGGAGCAAAAAGATCCTTAACTCGAGAATTAATTCAGTACAAATTTTACGATTTGCATAATGGTGTCTTGGGCATGGACTAACATGCTCCGATAGCTATATATGTTATAAATTTATGTACGTTTGCATTATATATGTACATAGATAACGCTGTTTATTTTAGGAATTATATTTATGAGTATTTAACAATTCTCCAAAAGTCCTGAGGTATTTTCCTCATGACACTAATTACATTCAATTTTTCTATTTACTAAAATTTAATAGGCAGAATCAACCATGTTTAAACTTCTATTTATTTCTATACAAATCATTAATATTAATTTCTTTTGCTTCCACTATACATGTTTTCTACAAAAAGAAACCCATTCAATTTATGTATATCAGACGCAGAGTGACACATCAAAATGTGAAATGAAAATTTAATGAAAAACAATAAACTCGACGACATCGTCATGAGGGATGTCACAAAAAAGGAAAATACAATTTATCAAATGGTAAAGCCTTTGCCGGTCCAAGTGAATGAACTAACTGTGTGCGTTGCGTTTTTCTCGAACATCAACAAAAAGAGTGCACATATCCACATAAGCATTTATCATCCTTTGTTTTATATAAATTATATTTTCTGAATTAGTAAAAACGAAACATTTGATATGCGGTCTTGATGGTTTCACTGGTCTAGAATATAATAAGGAAACTGGAACGAATTTAATGCGGAAGTGAGTATATATTTTTCACTGCGAATTTCCTGAGATAATGAACACATTATGGAGTTGCTAGCTTAAGGTTCGAATAAAAAATTAATTTAATAGTACTGTACCGGAAATCAACTTAACAGCAACTATAAAATATTTGATCAGCATCAGAGACTCGACCGATTTTCTTTTACAACTGTGATGTGTCTAGACCACTGTTTCCCAACAGGTGGTCCGCGGACCGGGGTGGTCCGTGAGAGAAACGTAGGTGGTCCGCGGGGAGACTCTGGATACTTCTTACAACAAAGCTATATTTTCTTGAGACTAGTTAAATTCGCATGCCAAACACGCGCCCTCATTATCATGTAACAGATTATCCGGTAAATACTTTGCTATACTAGGTCTGTAATTATGGGATGGCGTTTGGCTGCTTAGGTTCGTTGCCTATAGCTCAATTCCGAAATTAATTTAATTATCAAAATTCGAACTCACTTGCAAAAATTCAAAAGGTTTTTCGCGCTGAACATTGAGTGCATTCAGCGAGCACATATTGGAAAAACCAACTGGAAAGTGTTCTCTCCCCGCGACCCACTCACCCGCTAATCAGTCAACATGCGATGTATCGAAAATTTCCCCTATGTAGCGTTGAATTGGAATGCTACATTTAGATGTGTAGCTGCTACTTGGACTGCTCGATCAACTGTCACGCACAGCTGCTCGACCATCAATACTGGAAAATGTTTATTCACAGTTCAGCTGAAAAAAATTTAATTTCTAAGCCAGATTTTAGTGAACGTTATAATATTGTGCGATGAGAGCAGTACATATTTTGAAAGGAAAGTTGCGGTTTCAGGTTTTTTTGAAATTTTTGATTGGCGCAATGTCTGTAGATGTATCAGCTGATTAGAGAGAACTGACATTTCGTGTAGCAAGTCCATTCAGCGAACACAAACTTAGCCGTTTTCCAATTTCTTGTGGTAGGGATATGTAGCACATCCCAAGATGTGCTCGCTGAATGCACTCATTGTTAAAAATCTGAGTCTAAAGACGGAGCTTTATCGCGTTTACTGGATTCCTAACTAACAGAAGACACCTATTCGGGTGCGAGAAAAATCTCAGTTAGTGAGGCAAGAGTTGACGCAAACAAAACAGACCGATGGACGACGACACGCGTATTTCTATATTTCGTCTTAACATCTTCCCTGTCTTTGAGTCACATGTGCACACAGCATTCTTCCTCGTTGACGTCTATGAGTCTCCTGTGACTCGTAAATGTATGAGTTTTCGGATGGCAGACGTGGTGGTTGTGTCGGTGAAAACCGGTCAGACTGTTAACGTGTTAAAGCCCCCTGAAATAATTCTCTTGCGATTATGTATATACCTATGTGGCATGCATCCAGAGCAAGGGGTGTCCAAAATATTTTCTAGGCGGGCCACATTGGTTTGGAAAGCAATGGCGGGCCAAAAATTTTTAGGAGAAGGAGAATACATTCCTTTATGTCTTTTTTATTATTTAAAGCCCAGACCAGGCAAATTTCTGACGATTCACTGCTACTTGAACAACATGTAATGGTCCCATTTAGCCACGAAGAATTTTCGAATTCATTCACCTTCGCAAAGTAGTTTGATCAATTTTAAGCTATTGATTTTGATAACAGCCTGTTGGATATTTACGATAGTTATGATCGTAAAAATAATGCATCCACAGCCACTTAAGATTCTAAACAAAAATTAAATCGTTCTTTGTATGATTGTACGTATTAAGATACAATGCAACGTATTGATTGAAATGTTTGTTTACAATACTAGTCGTAAACTGTATTGCATAGTTTGAGATGCATACTATATGCATACTTAGATATTTTCCTGCATGGTTATAAGTTTATGAAAGAGCTATAGTTTAGTTCTTGAGCTGAGCTTCGAGAAGAAAGAATAAAGTTTTGAGATTAACATAAAACAAAATAAAGTGTTTCATTTAAATTAAAGAAGTGTACTAAATTTCTAACACAGCCCCGCCTGAATTCAAAAATTGACAGCCTCTCATAGGAGCACTTTTCGAAGGACAACAAATTTTGTATTGTCTTATCTCATGGTCACAGTGGGACCTCCAGCAATTCAACGGAAGAGTGTCTCTACTCACTAAGCTACCAAAATCTCATTATGGGAAACCATTGTGAATGGCGGGTGGTGGCTATTGTTCCTGACTAGTGTTTATGAAGGGAGTCAGGTGCAGTCAACCATGGAGAAAAGTGTCTTGCAGAATGAAGAGCGGAACAGATTTGTGTGTTTTGGATAGTAAAAAAAGGAAGGATCCTTATAAATAAGTTTTACCTTTAACCCGAAAGGATTTTTCTTGCCTACCAAGCCCAGAGAAGTGTGTCCCGAAAAATGCGCGTAAAATGGCAAAACGGATGGCGAAACCGCAACATCTGTCCGGAGCGGGGAGAACGTTTTGTCGTTTTAGCAAAGTTGGCTCGAAGCCCGCGTTATTCTGTTCAATTCATCCTTGCATTTAGTGATTTTCAGGAGTTGCAGGTGCAATTTTGATCGGGAAGAAAAATTGAAAACGTGAACTCTACCATCTAGTGGACGTGGCAGGTGAAAATTTAAAATTTTTTCCACTCCGTTTAAGCCCCTGGAATTCCTTGTCGGACCACCAAGTCTCGGCAAATACAGATTACGACTAGACTGTTCTTGCGTCTGCGATTCAATTCGGTTTTGGTCGCAAATAATGCCACAGCCACGCCCTACCTCGATAAAAAAAAAAATTGACACCATAATTTGTTTCATTATGATTGAATGCTGGTCCGCCGATATCCATTTTCATGCTAAGTGGTCCGCAGACGTTCCTGAGTTAGGAACCACTGGTCTAGACTATACGTCAACCCAAATTGTATTTCCGTACTTGGTACCAGATGGCGCTAGTGTTACTAGCAGCAATAGGGTTGACCATTAAGACAACAGCAACGACTTTCTGGAAGTTTCCGGAAAGTACGTCACCGTAGTAAAAACGCCAAAATTATCAATGCGATTTGCTCAAAAAGACAAAAAGACTGCTAATTTAAAGTGTTATAAATACAGAAATTGATATTCTGAAATTGAACATTTGATAACCGTAAAAGTGAAAGTAATATTGCAAAATGGTCCCCGCTCTCCGAAAAGCTACCTACGCCACTGTCTTCCGTTCGTCATTTAATACTAAAATAAGGTGCCTCGACGGACGTCTTTGTGAAGTTCGAAAAAAGTACTGTTATGTTAGTTTATAATTGTCAAAATAGTTGGCTTTGATCGGTCTCTGCCGTTATTCTGCTATCTCATTGCACACGATTGTCTCTCACGTTTAGTCCAATTTCTCAACTAAAGCACCCATTCTTTCTACAAGCTCCTTCTACCATGCCTGCTTAACCCGTTGCGTCACAGGCTATAAAAATCAGTTGTGATCACAGGTACGTCTGACAGTATATTTATATTCAAATTTGTTTCTGCTTTATTCAATGTTTTGGTTTGGCAAATGATTAACCATGGTGTTTTCATTATTTTAGGAAAGTAAAAAGAAAAAAAAGAACGTAGCTATAATATAAAAAAATCAGTTTTTAATTTTTAATTAATTAATTACATATTAAGAGTTTTTGGCTATTTTTTAAACAATCTTCACTAGGAAAAGAACGATTGCTACGTATATAAATATTTCAAAAAATGTTTATAAGAACACAAACTTCTTTTTTTTTATATTAGAATTGTTATGCGAGCTTTTTCGGATTTTATAAAAAAAAATTCATTAATATGCCGCTTTGAAATCTTCAATTTAGTTCAATAACTTTGAAATACATAAATACTTTAGCCTCTGTTAAAAAAAATAGGTATTTACGCAATAATATTTAATTATATCACAAAGGGCCATTTTTTCGTACATCTTATAGGCTGGTTAGTCTTATTGCCTAGAGAAGACACACACAATATTTAGAAAGCTTTTCCATTTTATTGAATGAAATTTTTGTTTATTTTGCATAGTTCTGCCATATTTTGATGGTTACACCATCATCTTAGAGTAAAAAAATCATTGCACGGTTTCATGCAACAGCGTAAATAAGCAAAAGATAACATAACTATGCAAAATAAACAAAAATGTCATTCAGTACAATGGAAAAGCTTTCCAAATATTGTGTGTGTCTTCGCTAGGCAATAAGACTAACCAGGCTATAAAATGTACGAAAGAATGGCCCAAAGAGTCATAAAGTCCTTCACCATTTGAATTCCTGTTTGTTGTTGTTGTCATTTTATTCAGTTACAAAAACAATTTCCAGAAAATTAGTTTCCGAAAATCGCATTTGTTAGTACATTTTAGTATTTGTTTCATGCAATAAGTAACCTAAATCAACCAAAAATGTAATTTCGGGTAAGAAGAATCTTAGACGAACAGAAAAAAAAGTAGTGCGGATGACAGGCCAACTCTGATAGACGTATATGGTTTGCGAGACACAGTTACTCACGCGAGGGGTAATGCTGACCGAAAAATATTCTTTACCCCATTATCAGTAACAAATTGGTGAACGAATAGAAGAAAACCAGACAGTCGGGGTGGTTTGAGTTATAACGGTTTATATGCCGAGTATACGTCCACTGGACGTGTGACGCAACGGGTTAAACGATATTCTCGATATTGCGCATTCAAACAATTCGCCCAGCGTGTGTGCCGTATGCATAATGCACATTACACGACGTACAAAACACATTGGTACGAAGAAAAGTTGTCAAACTTCTGTTTACACGTACCAACTTGTTTGAGTGCTCTATCAGCTTCAAACTTGCTGGCCAAATGCTGTTTACACGTAAGATAAGTGTGACCACATGTTTGTATGATAAAATTTGAACAACTTGTTTAATTGTATAAATTCCCGAATTAACAATCCCCTGCAATTGCATATTAAAAGAAGCTAAAGGGCGATTCAGACTATCGACAGGATTTACTAAATCCTGTATTTAGTTGACAATTGTACCATATTGTACTGCAATTTGAATAATGCAAGTACATTCTACGATGCATTTAAATTTAATGACACACGATTTAATCTAGTAAGCGGGTGTTGACTCGATTAATTTAGTGGTTTTAGTAAATCCTGTCCATAATGTGAGTCGCCTCTAAGAGGGGATTCAGACTACTGACACGATTTACTAAAACCACTGAATTAATCGAGTCGAAACCCGCCTACTAGATTATATCGTATGTCATTAAATTCAAAATGCGTCGTAGAATGTACTTGCATTATTCAAATTCCAGTACAATATGGTACCTACAACTGTTAACTAAATTTAGGATTTAGTAAATTTTGCCGATAGTCTGAATCCCCTTTAAGGAGACAACTTAATTTAATCAGTCACTACTACGGACAATGTACAATAGACTATACACCAGTGCTCACTATAGGCAAAGTAGACATTATCAAATATCAGTGGTGTAACGTACGGTGTTCCATGTGTCCACTGAAACAAAAGCCTCCAAGCCAAAAGAGCCCCCGAAGGCTGAGAGCCATTTTTGGTCGAAATACAAAACGAAATCAAGCCGCTGTATCAGAAGTATTGAACTATTACCGCCGATCCATGCCTTCAGTTAAAAAAATATATCCTTTTAAAATATGACAGAAACACGTTCAAATTTATGAATTTTCAAATCTCGATGACGAATTTCCATTACAAATTGAAGAATTTCAAAATCATGTTCACGAATCTCCATATTAAATTTATAAATTGTCAGATAAAATCGTCGATTTCAAAAAACCACTTAAACGAATTTCTATTTCAAATTTATGAAATTCCATATCAAGTTGGCGAATTTCCATGTGTGACTTACGAATTTCCATTTCAAATGTACGAATTTCAAAATCATGTTGATGAAATGTCGTCATGGCACATTGACGAATTTCAAAGTCGTGAAATTCGATATTTATGAAATTCCATGCCAAATTGATGAAACTCCAAATCATAATGTCCATTTCCGTTTTAAATTGATTAATTTCCATTTCTAATTGGTTAATTTCCATATAAAATTTTCAAATATCCATGTCAAATTACCGAATTTTAATTTTGACGATTTTTTAGGTGAAGTCGGATTTCCATTTCAAAGTAGTCTTGATGCTCGGTTCTCGGTTTTGTAACAAATCCTCTAGAGCTGTGAATTTCTCAAACAAGTTGATTGAGTTTAATGTACAACAAAAATGTCTAGAACTTTATGTTTAACATCGGTACAACATCGTAGGTGTGCGCAAAATTAGGAAAAAGAACTTAACAATTTAAAAAAAAATCAATTTCCTATAGGACTGGAAAATCAGCAGCGAGCAGAAGTCGTTTAGAAAGCTCCTTGTTGTAGTGATGATTAAGGAGAATTTTTAGCTCTTACAATGCACTGATACTGCTAAACTCTTTTTTATTACATTGACACAAAAATACAGCAATGAGGATTGCAGAACTATAATTTCGTTTTGAAAATATTTAAAACAAAATAACGATTGAGATTGACGAGAACAGCAAATGCAGTCAGTAGACACCGCCATAATGGATATCAAATAAATCGAAAATTCGATTGTATAACGAAAGGGCCCCTGCTTTGAGTTAGTTAGAACACACAAAAAAAATATGAAACTTACGCCACTGTCAAATATGGACCATTTCAGTTATCAATGATAGTTACACATATTTTCCACCTCTCCAGAAGCTTTTTGATACCGGTATCGAAAAATTCCTTGGACAACTCGGATATCCATGTGCGCACAAACTCCGCTGCCTCATCGTCGGTGTTGAATTTTTTTTGACCTCAGAGGGCTTCTTTCAGAGGTCATATGGTAATCGCAGGGTAATAAGACCGGACTGTAGTGGGAGTGCTCCAGTACCTCCCACCCCAATTCCGATATTGTATCGAGCGTAAGACGCGCGGTATGAGGCCGCGCGTAATGCTGCGGAGAAGTTCAACAGTTTGAGAATCCATCGCACCGTTATTTTGCGATATTGAAGGTGTTCGTGGATGAGAGACTCTACACTACCAATGATAGAGCCGAGTTCAGCCAAATTGCCTCGAAAATTCATCCTACGCTCCTCCGAAATGAGTTGTTCTACGCGGCGAATGTTGTCTGGTGTGATGCTGGTTGGCGGTCGACAATCATGCGGCTCATTCTCGACGGTTTCACGGCCATCCTTGACCGCCTTTGCCCATTTAAACACAGCAGTCCTACTCAGGCACTCACTACCGAAAGGATTGTGCAAACGCAGAAAAATGTCAGTATTCTTAACGCCTTCCCTCACTAAAAAACGAATGATAATACGTTGCGCGATGGCGGTCGGCACTTGATGTTCACTCATGGTCGTAGCACGAGCGTAAAATATCCCTTGGCGATGAAAACTATGCCACTCTGTTCGTAAGGGACCCAGCTATCATATACTCAAGCCACGACCTTCAAAACATACATGCGCGCCATCTACAGCGTTTGTCTCGATCATATTTGAACCACCCTCGTAAATGGCATAATTTGCCGATACTTTGGTGTTCATTAGAAAAGCAATGCCGTGCAAAAAACAACCAGGATAATATTTAACGTGATTTCATAATGTATTTGATCGGCCCAAACTACAATTAGATAAATTGGACTTATTAGAAGACAACCATTTCGGAATAGTTTTGATCGGCAGCAAATCGTTAGCTCGTATTTGTTCGGCACTTAAAAAGACTTGAGCTTTGTTATTTATTTAATTATAGTTTAGTTGAGCATTCGGACTATCAAGTTGGCTAAGCATGTTCAAATAAAATCGCATAAAGGATAAGTCGTTTAAGGGCATAAATACCGAATAATGTTTATTGATAATTCCCAATAATATTGACGAACAGCGCAAATGCATTAAACGCAGCTAAACCATAGAGTAGAGTATATCTGATCTGTGGCTAAACGGCAACAGCAACACGACGAAAGTGAAAATCCCTTTTGTTGACAGCGAACTCCACGCCTGCTTCGTTGTCGGATAGATAACCTGGGCTACTACGATTATACTGGTCGACTACTGGGTTGTCGGCCAGATAATATGGTTACTCTTCACTAGGGATGTCAAAAACCGGCCCATAACCCGGCTTTCGGTTTTTTCGCAAAGCCGGTTAGACCGTCCGGTTTTAACCGGGCTCAAAGTACCGGTTTTCGGTTAACCGGTTTTTCATTGAATTGCTTAGAATTTTAGCAAAATAATGCATAGGTACACATTCGCCAAGCTGATGTTCGTATAGAAATATGACTGTGTAATGGAGCCCTAAAAGAGAAACATGTTGAACAAAAAAGATAATCAAATAAAATTGTCAGAAGTATTCATAATGTTTCAAAATTAGTTAACTGAGTTTTATTGCTAGACAATGTATATAGTGCAGTCAAAATATCCCATTTCAGGCCTCCAAATAGAAAAAAATAGAGTAAGGCTATTTTTTGTGGTTTTTGAATCAGCGAGCTCCCAGGAATCTAAAACTCATTTTGCAAAAAAAAAATTTTGATCGGAAAGGTCCCAAAAAGGACAAAAAATATACTCTTTAATCCTTGGCCGGAGGTGAGCATGTGGGGTATCAAATCAAAGGGGACGTCGAGTAAATTACATATCCGGTGTTTGTTTCCTGTTTCAAGGACCCTCAACGGAATAAATCGAGATTAAATCGAAAATTATTGTGTTTTCCGTGTATCTTTCCAAAGCCATAACTACGAGAATAATCCAAGTTGTCACAACGTTTCTCACTTTTCCGAATCTATGATAGGTTAAGATTCTGCCATTGAATTTGCTAAAAAAAAATTATCGGAACGCTCTGAAAAAGGACATTAAAGGACACTAATTACAAACCTTGATTCAAAGTGGGCATGCGGGGTGTCATGTCAAAGACGACGTCGAGTGCATTACATATCCGGTGTTTGTTTCCTGTTTCAAGGACACTAAATGGAAAAATTCGGGCTAAAACGAAAAATTACGGCTTTGGAAAGATACATATACGAGAAACATGAAAATTTTCCATTGGATCCCAATTTTCTCCTGTGAGGGTCCTTGAAACAAGTAATAAACGCCAGATATGGAGTATCCTTTTTTGTCCTTTTTGGGATCTTTCCGATCAAAATTTTTTTTTAGCAAAATGATTTTTAGATTCCTGGGAGCCCACTGATTCAAAAACCACAAGAATTAACCTTACTCTATTTTTTCTATTTGAAATGCTAATATGAGTGCACTATGATGTAGATGTTGAAGTCTTTGTGGACACGACGGATGTTGAAGTGGACGCGGATATCGATGTGGACGCGGACGTCGTAGCAACTGCCGATTCGTCTTCCTATAACAATGAACTCTAAATGCACTGATCTGATACACATATACATTCACGACGCACAAAAGATACACGTGTGACACGCAACGTAAACAATATCTCCCTTGGAAAAATGCAAGGAGCGGTAGTTTGACGAAGCGATGGTTCTTGGAATAATAGCACTAAGGAGAGTTTTCGGAAATACGAAATTTTTCATAGAAGACAAGCAATAGAATTACAGACTGACAAATCAAGAAAATTTAAAAAAATTTATGAATTTGGAAAGTTTTTTTTCGGTTTTAACCGGATGGGCAAACAACCGTCCGGGTTAAAACCGGGAGGATGAAAAAAACCGGTTAACCGTTTTGAAAGTACCGGTTTTCGGACTAACCGTCCGGTTTTTGACATCCCTACTCTTCACATTAATGTGCTATCAATTGGAAGTGTGGCGAGTCGAACCACACACCGAGTGTTAATACGAAACACTTCCAGCCGCTCAACCAATACATACGAAACCGCAAACACTGAGCCGACATCACTAGCGAGCGGGCGATAAGCAATCAGTCAGTTACTCATCGTATCTCGCGAACGTCTACTCAAATTGACAAATTTAAAATTGTAATTGGACGGGAATAAATTATATTAGTTATTGTTTTTTAAATATTCGCTTTTTAATTATCCCCGCGCCCAAAGAAGAAAATAATTGCCATATTAATTTTTTGGAATTGAGCTAACAAAAAAAGCGACAATTCATTAGTAATTAACTTTAAAACACTCGGTTCGAATCCTGACTATACATATATATACATATATATATATACATATTTGAAACACACTCTGATTCGAGTCTACGTATTGTCCTTCACTTTTGGAACACTCTGTGTATATTATCTTATCCATTCGTCCTTTCGATGCCTACCTTGGATTCCAGGCAATATTCTTTATGTATCGATTCCAATAAATTCCAGTACTCACCCACTACCACTTCTAAGTGTATCAAATGTTCTGTCTTTCTACCGGAGAAGGTAAATATTTGTCATTCAATCATTCAAAATGAAGTCAATAACAGAACAGAATTTTTGAAGTTGGCGACTACAAAAATTGCCATTTTTCTTGAGAAATCACAACCATTTTATTTTCCATTTCATTTCTTACCAATAAATTTTCTTAGACATCATGACAATATTTTCTCGTACTTGTTCATATGTGGATTTCAAACACAATAGAGAGTTTTAGCATATCGGTCAAAATATAACGATAGTCCGAATAGGCTTTGACATTTTCTATGAAAAATTCGCTTGCCTGTCGTACGTAAAATAGTATACTACAATTTTGCATATTCCAAGTAGGCATAGCCGACAAATAAAATATCATGAACTCACATTTCCAGCTGTTTATAGTCAGTCAAATATACGGAAATACACCTATGCCTACTAGGGACATGAAAAATTGTGGTATACTGTTTTGCGTACGACAGACAGGCAAGCGAATTTTTCATAGAAAATGTCAAAGCCTATTCGGACTATCGTTATATTTTCAACGACATACATGTCGTAGGTACGCCCGAAAAACTTTTAGCCCGAGAGGAGCGAAGGGTATCCAAATTTCAGCCGCGCCGAAAATTAGCCTCGGTCTCGTTTTCGTTTACAGTATGGCATGTATAACAATCAAGAACAAAATCCAAAATAAAAAAAAAATATTCTGACATTTATCTAAAAATATTTGTATGATTTTTTTTTTGTAGATTGTGTATGCCTCTTCGGATAAATAAATTGTATTGCTGAGAAATCTTATAGACATAACATGAAAATATGAGGTCCTTTGATGTAGCTACATATGTCTTTACATGCATGTAGTATAGAAAGACAACCCCACTAAGGTTGGTTAGGAATGATTTATATTTCTTATGACTGCCAAAATTGAAGCTATTATTTACCAACTTGTTTCCATGTGCTCTGAAAAATATCTGAATGGAGCACTAATAACAAAGCGCTTGATTTATAAGTACATAAATGAAAGTATATATATAATATGTATGTATTATGAATGAATGAATTTTTTCTCTAAACTGCATTTCTTAAAATCTAAATTAATTTCAGTCAATACGCCCACCTTGAGGCTTATTTATGTATATCTGAATTATTTCAATACCACATAGGCACTGTCAGTGGCGTAACTTACGGTGTTCCATGTGTTCAGCGGAACACGGGCCCCCAAGCCAAAGAGGCCCCCCAAATCCGAAAACATAAAGAAATTTTTGTTTGATACAATCTTACATAACTGTTCTTTTAAAGACATTCTTTTTAAAAAAAAATTGGGAGAAAAACAGGCAATCTGCAGAATCTAAGATAGTGACAAAATATTCAATTTGTGCACAGAGAAATTTTGACTTAGTAGTATTGAAATTTGTTTATACCAGAGGGACGCAACTTTACAATTAGCTTGCTTGCAATAAGACAATCATCAGAACAATTCAAAAATTACAAAGAGAGCGTCTCCCAAGCTTCTTAAGTATAGATCTGTCTCAATATAAATTTCTTGGGATTTTGCTCACAAGAATATTATAAATTATTGCTCATTTGAGGACTTCTGTGTTATGTACTGTAAATTTTTCATGGTGAAAAGAATCGCACCTGAGGGCCCCCATCTCGAATTCGAACACAAGAACCTTGGGAAACGTTACGCCACTGGGCACTGTCCATCATTTAAAAATGTTATGCTTTCGAAGGTTTTATTTCACATATTCTGAATGTTTATATTTCCTATTCGTAATTATTGATTACTCTCGCATACCTACGTATTCAGCATCCAACACGTGTTTCAGAACTTTCACAACCTTATTTTCTTCATCCATTCTAAAGTTCAATACACCTTCAAGGCTTCAAGTCAGTCGCCTAGATGAGAATAATTTATTATCATTGTTTGGCACATTTTTTCTGACACCAGCCCACCTCCGTGCCGTGCCGTTGATGTCATCGCCCCTACAAATGTTTTGTGATCCCTGATTTCATTTCAAAAACACAGCATACCATAGCAAGTCATCGTCAATTAATTCTTGTTAAATTTTCAACTTTCTTGCCGACAGGAAAGCCATCTACAACAGGCAAGCATGAACGGAGCGGAGCACTCCTAGTGGCGGGGGGTGTGTAATTGAACTAGAAAGAAAAATAATTACTCCTTGTTTGCCATATCACACTACCACCATAACTAGCATAGCAGTAGCAATGTCTTCAGTTTCATTGGACCAGGACTTGCTTTAGCACTATAGGCACTCTGTTTCTGGTGTGTATACACTTTGCTACAAATTCTTATGTCCTTTTTAACCTAACGACCTAACCTTCTTTTTCTATTATGTGCTGGTACGTAGATTTCTCTGTTGCAAGAAATTTCTTTTTCATTTCAACTGGACCTCAAGAAGATGGTGCGAACTAGAAAAAAAAATAAATGTGAGTGAGTCCTTAATTGGAGAAAGGAGAAACGTTTGTGCTTCAAGACGATTTAGATTGATTTGCAGTAATTTAATGAGATTTCAAGTGACGCGAACGCGTTGTGGTACGTTGAATTTAATTAATTCGATATAGCGGATATTTCTAATGGTATACAGATGACCTGGATGGAATTGCAATGACGTTGTCTATTAACATGATTGAAAAGTGAATTTAATTATTTATTTTTATTGGTTTGAAAGCGTTGATGTGTTTGGTTTTAAGCATCCACGATATACATATTTGTTTTTGAATTTTATGATTCATTATAATATTGTTCGAATGACTTTTTCTTCTTTATGGCACGATAGCCCTGCGTCGGGCCTTGGCCGCCTGGATTGATGACCTCCAATTGTCGCGGTCACGCGACCCTGTCCTACAGTTCGGGACGCCCTTCGTCTGGTGATTGATTGCTACCTTGACTTAAAGTGAGGTTGACTAGAGAAAATTTCAAGGTCTCCCTGAGTTTCTCCTTAAATCAAGGATGCATTGACTCGTGAATATAAGTTATTTCTATGAAAAAGTATGGAAAAAGACATTTAGGGCGGAATTCATAGTCCTCACTTAAGGAATAAGGATTTCATTAAGAAATAATTATAAGGGAATGCTTATTGGCGCAAAACGTCACTTATAAATTCATTTACTAAAATAATTAAATTCAGGAGCCTAATTAAAGTAACTGACAAATAAAATATAAAAAATCATCTAGTAGCAGCAAAATTCAAATTTATTTTTAAAATACGAGCGACTATAAACCGCAAAATTAATAAGGATTCCCTTAAGGGATCCTTTATAGTAGGTACTAACATCGTCAGTTCACGTGAAAGCCATGCAAATACTGTCAAAATTTTAATGATCGTGAAATCGAATTCGCTTGGTGGTACTTCACATGAAAGTCTCCACAGCGGTTTTTGACATTTCGCCAGCGAAAATAATGTAGTTGCACTTTATTTCACAATGAAAAGATGTCATCGACAATCAATCAGAACGCGAGTGAACATTTACATATCTTACATTGAGTGAATAAAAAGCCAGTCTCCACGGCACCGTTTTCACGGGAGACATATATGCACGTTTTTCGCTCGGTGAACTCAGTACATACCTTTAAGTATAAGTGAGTACTATGAATTCTGCCCTTAAGTTTTTTTAATTTCGGCAATCTTGACTCAAGGTCTCCTTGAGTTAAGGTATGTCTCCACATATTCTCATACGAATATAATCTCCTTGCATTTATTTTCGTACGAGCATTGAAGCGATAGAATTTAAAAGGGATCATTTATGGCTTGAATTGAGTGGGGTTTAGATTGGTGTATAATGGAGTATACGCACGAAGGAATTGTATATGTGTTATGCTTTGCTAGAGGATAAAACAAAGCGGTAAAATACGAACGATAGATTCAATTAAACCAAAAACCGTTTTAGAAAAAAGATAATCTATAATATATCCTTTAGTGAAATAACAATGTTTTTTTTTTTAGTTTTAATGTTTTATAGATAGAATACAAATTGAAAAAATAATGCCATCATACTCATTCCCAAGGCTGCATTCAAATAAAATCTGGCGGCGCCAACGAGTCAACAATATTACATTCTCCTTTCGAAATTGGTTCCAAGCGAAGAATTCCTTCCTCCCGTAGAATACTTCCTGATAGAGTTTGACTGATTTTGGTCCATTATTTCATGTGTCGAAGAAATTTTAGGACGATTGGATCGCGGTAGGAGACCATTTATTAGCGACTCTACTTGGTCTCTTATCTCAGCACGCAAGAGAGTGAAGGAGCAGATTAACTCAGCTGCTGACGATTCAGCTAAAGAACGATACAGATTTGAATACCGTTCGCTCCAAAAAGGCGTTCAGAGGAGTGTAAGACGTGATAAGCGTAACAATATCAACGCACTTGCGAAGGAGGCAGAGGATGCGGCTCTCCGCGGTGACAGTGGAACACTCTTCAAACTTATAAAGCCATTAACTGGCAAATCTTTATTAACGGAACATCCTGTGAAAGATAAGGAAGGTGTTCTGCTCGCTACCAAAGAACAACAGCTACAAAATGGAGCGAACACTTTTTAGAGGTCCTGAATAACACTTTCGGGCCTGCAAGTGTATCTTCGTTGCCAGCAGAAGACGTCTCTCAAATAGACGGCATTAGTTCCGGTCCACCATCCAAAAAGGAACTAACAGACGCTATCAAATCAAAGGACGCCGGTAAAGCCCCGGGGATTGATGGAATTCCGACAGAATTTTTAAAAGCGGATATTCTTCTTCCCTTAATCTGAGAGTGTTGGGAAACCGAAACTCTTCCCAGTGAGTGGAAAAAGGGCCTAATTATTAAAATTCCGAAGAAAGGTGACCTGAAGAATTGTAATAATTGGCGTGGGATCTGTCTACTTCCTGTTATTTGTTGTTGAAGGCTAAGATTGTTTTAGGACAAATCAAAGAAAAAGTCGATAGCACATTAAACGACGAACAGGCTGGCTTTCGCGAAGGGTTCTCCTGTAGCGACCACATTAACACCCTCCGTATTATCATCGAGCAATCCGCGGAGTGGAGATCCCCATTACATCTCATGTTCATCGACTTTGAAAAAGCCTTCGATAGTGTTGATCGTCAGTACATCTGGGATGCCTTACGAAGACGAAATATTCCAGATAAGATAATCTCCATCATTAAGGAGTCCTACAATGGAGCCCAATGTCACGTCTTGCACAAGGGCAAGCTTTCAGATCCTTTTGAGGTGCACAGTGGAGTGAGACATGGCTGCATTTTGTCACCTATTCTCTTCCTTATTGTCATTAGTGATGTACTCGGCTCCGCACTTCAATTACATCGTAACAAAGGTATCAGATGGAAATTGTTTGATCATCTTCAACATCTTGACTACGCTGACGGCATTTGTCTTCTATCAACTAATACGGATGATGTCGCTCAAATGACAGAAGCTCTAAATTGCGCAAGTCGTAATGCGGGCTGAAAATCAATGCTGCTAAGACTACGTGCTTAAGCACATATCCAGGGGGGCAAAGCGGAATTCGAATTTCGGGATAGGCACTCGAAAAAGTTGATGAATTTTGCTATCTCGGGAGCGTAGTTACAGCAGATGGTGGAGCGGATGCTGATGTAAAATCACGGATAAACAAGGCTAGGTCGGGTTTCTTCAATTTGACTCCTTTCTGGCTAAACAACAATATTTCCAGAAGAACCAAACTTCGAGTCTTCAATTCCAATGTGAAATCCGTGCTGCTATATGGCTGTTCAACCTGGAAGGTGACTAAAGAAATTACTGATAAGCTGCAAACTTTTGTAAATCAGTGTCTACGGCGCATCCTACATAATCGTTTGCCGGAGATCTTTTTGAACGAGGAGCTCCTCACTATAACTGGCCAAGAAAGGATAGCCACTTCGATCAAAAGACTTAAGTGGCAATGGATAGGTCATACCTTCCGAAGAGGGCCCAATAGCATCGCAAAAAAGGCCCTGAACTGGCATCCACAGGATTCCGGAGCAAGACGCCGTGTTGAACGGCCAAGGAACACATGGAGAAGATCGGTAACAAGCGAGGCGAACACGCTTAATCTTACATGGTAGCAGCTAGCGCCGTTGGCGCAAAACAGAACGAGGTGGAGAGTAGGCGTAGTTAATGCCCTATGCCCCACAAGGTGTTGACAGGAACTAGAGAGAGAGAGAGAGCTACCCACGATGGTTTTTTTTTCCCGTCTGGGTCAGCAAACCTGCCCCCAATGTTGAAACAACACGTCCTATGTTGTCTCCAATTCTCCACTTTCGTTCGAGTTTTAAATGCAGATAGTCGCGCGAGAAACTGATTACTAGCCTTAAGCAAAAATTTTGATCGGAAAGGTCCCAAAAAGCAGAAAAAAGGACACTAATTAATCATAAAAGGACATTCCGGAAAAAAAAATTTTCGCCAAAGTTAGCGGTGTAATCTTCAGTTATTACAGATTCTGGCAATTTGAAACATTCGCGTAGTTACGGCCTTGGAAAGAGACAGATTATGATTTACGGGAAACGCGAACACTTTTTTTATTTGAGCTCGATTTTCTCCTTTGAGGGTCCTTGAAATAAGTAACAAACGCTTGATATGGAATGTACTCAACGTCCCCTTTGATTTGACAGCCCGCATGCCCACGTTCGATCAAGTATTAATTAGTGTCTTTTAAGTCCTTTTTCAAAGCTTTCCAATTTTTTCTTAGCAACTTTAATGGTAGAATCTTCAGCTATTATAGATTGTAAAAATAAAAAATGTAGTGACAACTTAAATTAAGTGCGTTATGGCTTTGGAAACATACAGATGATAAGTTACGCGAAAAAACGAAAATGTACGTTTGCCACGCGATTTATTCCATTTAGGGTCCTTGAAACAGGAAACAAACAGCGTATATGTAATGCACTCGACTTTCCCTTGGATATGATATCCCGTATGCCAACCTCCGGTCAAGGATTAAATGGTATCTTTTTTTTTTCCTTTCTGGGACCTTTCGATCAAAATTATTTTAGCAAAATTAGTTTTAGACTCCTGGGATAAATTTGTTGGCAAAATAATCATCTTATTTCGCTAGTCTAGCTTTCGAGATATTGAGGTTTAAATCGTAAAAGAAAATGATTTTTTTTCAAAAATCATCAAAAGCCTGTGGCAGCTAAAAGATTCGGGGGTAAGTTCCGTGCAACTTTTTTGCTGGAAATCACGTGAGGGTTCACAATCCGTTGCGTTTATACGGTAGATTCCGGACACCCTGTATAGCATTGACAGGCTCTCCACACCGCACTTCAGCAGTTCAGCTGGAATCTCGTCAGCACCCGGCGCTTTATTACGTTTTAATGATTGCATGACGAGATCGACTTTTTCTACTGTT
Organism: Microchrysa polita; assembly: GCA_949715475.1. Lineage (NCBI taxonomy): Eukaryota > Metazoa > Arthropoda > Insecta > Diptera > Stratiomyidae > Microchrysa > Microchrysa polita. The sequence goes on from OX454417.1 coordinate 86,863,042, forward strand.
GGAGGTGAGACGGGATTGCCTAAATCAGCCATCTGCTTCAGAGCTACTTGTGTGGGGGTGTTCAATTGAACATTGAGGAGGTTTTCAAAATGTGAGGCCCAGCGTTTATCAACGTTATCGATGTCGCTGATGATATTGCCATCCTTATCCTTACAGAGGCTTCTCCTGGGCTGGTTTCCACTTTTAATTGTATTAATTAGCTTGTACGCCTATCTATACTATATATGTAAATTAAGTTTAATTATAGAAACAAAAATGTTCAGCTAAGGCTAAGGAATTTATTTAAAGATGAAAAGATTAGAAAATAAGTAAATCTGTATCACTAACCTATTTTCTTTGTATGGACCAAAAATATGAATTGAATAATAAACTATCTATCTATCTATCTATCTATCTATACTGTTCCTACCAGCTAGTCTTTGGTTTATTTGCAAATCGTCGAACCTCGTCATATATGTTTATTTTTTTTTTGGCGCTAGTTGCGCGTTGTATCCATGCATTGTCGATTTGCTTCATTTTTCGCATCTACCTATTTTTGGCATTCCTCGTCAAACCAATCATTTCGGGCTCGCCAGGTTTTATAACTCACAACGTCCTCTGCGACTGCTTTGATGGTGTCTAAAGGTACGTTGTGCTAGACGCGGCCGCACGACTGCGACTCGCTCATTCCATATCAAAACTCGTTTCTCTCTCATTTTAAAAACGAGTTTTTATATGGAATGAGCGAGTCGCAGTCGTGCGGCCGCGTCTAGCACAACGTACCTTTAAAATTTATCTCAGATTTCAATGGCGCCTTCGTTGCTGATGTTGCTTAGCAAGGGCGTAAGCTTTTCCTCAAGGGCAGCTATGTAAGCAACCACCGTGGCATCATCGGTCAATTTGTCAACAGCAAAAATTCTTGCCGGATTGAATCTCGAATGATGCAGTGGTCAGAATCGATGTTTGATAGGATCGAACATCCATTACGCTCGATGTCCATCACTTGCAGATGAGGACATGGTCGATTTGCTTAACGGTAACGCATTTATTAGCCAAAGATTGAAGAACCGGGATTTGATGCGAGTCGCACACAGCCGCTCGTTTATGGGTTTGAAGTCGATTACATGTGGCTTGAGTTGATTGTTCATAGAAACGCCACCCCAAACTCCCTATGGCCCGCAGGTTTGCCACTTGTGAAAATTTGTGTACGAATTCCAGTCGTCAATCTCGCTACTAAGCCATTTTCTTTCCTGGAGGGCAACTATGCTCCGCTTATATTTTTCGACTTGATCGAAGAAGGCTCCCGGCCTGTTCAGGGAGCGTACTTCCATGTTCCGAAAGAGTAATCAGTTGTTCGTTTGCGAAGTCTTAGTTGGGTTGTGCTTTCCAGGTCCAGATTTCTTGACGTGAAATTTTTTTCCAAGAATGAGTTGTCGGCCCATCGCTTAACCATGATGAGTGTTCGTAAAACGAAGGAGGTCCGTAATGGAGGAGCCTGGGAGATGCTGCTTCTGTGGTTGAATATTGGGTTGTTAACACAGCACTCAGTCGTAGCGGTGCGTCTTCTAAATGTCATTTATTATGAATCAAATGACTCAGCCGTTAGCAGTGTTAGCCACTACCGTGTGGGCGCCCACGGGGATGACCATTTAAAAAGGCGTTTGCCCCGTCCCCACCACATTCGAATGTCCGACAAATGTTAAATTTTTTCTCATTACTACTTTTTAACCGTATGTACCTATGCTTGCATGGTTGCTGTGATGGATGTATGTGAAATAAATGTTTTCAACCAAATTACGACTCCTCAAAACTCAACATATGTATAGGCCCAAAAAGTTGGTTCACTCACAAAACTTTTTTTTTATAGTTATAATGAATTAAAAGTGGACCTTTGAAGTGTCAAGCGGAAAATTGTCGTGCTAGTTTCATAGATTTCTATATGGTTCTATGAAACTGCATATAATCATAAAGTTTCCGCTTAAATTGTATTAACTTCAAAAGACTCCAGAAAAGCAGCACCAAGCTGAGTGCGAGTATGTCTCAAGGATTTCAAGTTTTTTTTTTCGGTTTGCAAATTAAGGATTAATGCACTTCACTAGAAAAGTTTTTAAATGGGTTCTCCATACGGTGTGTGCCTTCATGTCAACTTGAAGTTGTACCAAAAAGTTTTTCGAGTTTACTTATAGAAACTATTGTAATTGAGATGGTTGGCCTCTGATGAGAAGTTTTCCATACGAATGCGATTAAGAAAAAGCATATATTTGGAATTACATTAATGTTTAATTAAGTTTACGTTTTATTGTAGCGTATATTATAGGCAAAGCTGCCATAGAATGGAAACGAATGAAATGACTTTAATTTGTTGAAATTGCAGCGGATGCCACAAGAATACAAAAAGTTTGAAATATGTCCGTGTCCGGCAAAGGAAAGCTCATCAGTAACATCATTATGCTGTTTGGCATTTTGGATAAACCAGGAATGCACAGAGCTATCTTCAATCTATTGTGATGGGAGCATCGAAATTTCAACTAGGTATGTACTATACTCTGATAACAACAATGTTCTTATATTTGGAAACAGATCAGAACTGGTCTCAAGTTGAGAGCCCGCAACTTTCTTCAAAACTTCAAAGACAAAATTAATTAAACTGTCTGACGCGTTTTCTTTTGACACCCAAGCAAAACAAAAAATAAAATAAATTTACCTTAAAACTTTATTGGTGTCCTTTAATAACGAATTCGCGCATACTTGTTGTGTTGTAGATGTATGTATCCTTATTGGATTCCTTTCAAAGAAGAAACCCAATTAGAAGAACAGTACATTCGGCGTTTTGTTCTACGGAAAATTCCTTTTGCTTTGATTGAAACGAAAATTGTTTTAAATTTCTTTTCAAGTCAGAGCATATAGGCATACGGTATACCTATGCTCTATGCTATGCAGTTGGTGAGAGAATAAATCCACGTGTCCAATATAATGAAGCTAAAATAACTTTAAGACATTCTACTACTTTCAACTTTTCTTGAGTTTTATGGATAAATACATTTTATGTATCTATGTACGAATATGTCTTAATTAATGCAATTAGAGGGGTGCTGACACCTGTATATTTCTAAATGAATAAATTATTCAAAGAAGTATCAAACTCATGACAGCCCACGACGAAGCAACATTCGTCACTTGTAAAGTAACATGAAAACACAATTTAACTTTTCTCCGTATTTTCAATTCCTCTGAATGCTCGTAGAGCACAGAATACTTTGAACTTTGCGCTTTTTTCTTGGTGGTTTTGGTTTTTTACGTACTTATGGATGAATGGGCGTGGTGGTGAAATTTTGATGAGGTTAAGACTTTAATAATTCATAATTTGTTTGATTCGATATTTTACATGGAATATGCTGAATTTCCCTATTGAAAAAGCGACAAAATAACACAAAAATACATGTTTTCGGTCCTTTGTCAAGTCAGGACACACATATCAGTTTTACAATCGTATTATAGACATGAGATAATGTTCAAAATATACAATTTATGTATAGATATGACAACAACAATAATATCTACCGCTTACAGAATCATGCAAGGACTGAAACGCGAGTCTCCATATCCGTATGATACGGGATTGGTGCATGTTTCTCATTTCAATTTCAACGATATCCTTGGGATATGTAACATTTGAGTTCACGATACATTCATCACTTGTAACAACATTACCGGGTAACGCCACTATCTCGTTCGTAACCATTTGTCACCGCAATATATTGTACCTGTGCAATTTCGCAAATATATGTACTTACACTGGCACTCACATACTCGTATCGTATCCAAGAGTCGGTGAAAAAGGAATACAAAAGGAAAGGATAAAAAATTAATTTAATTCGGATGTAAATAAAACGTGTTCTATCTATAGGTACGGGCTCGAGTATTACCTTCTCTAAAAGACAACAAGAAAGGAAGAGTCCTGAATTAATTCAATATGTAATATGCTGTCTAGTATACGAATGTGCTTGTTTTACAAAGAAAGTAGAGGCAAGGAATTAATATTCTTTGTACTTAAGTGTTTAAGAAACGCGGACATTTTTTTGAATGTGTATTTAACATAAAAACAAACAAAAAAACGCGAAAAAATCTTAACTATAAAGAAAATAATATTCCTAAATTTCATTGAAATGAAATTGCTTTCTTGCTAGTCATCCTGGGTGCAATTACTGTTTTTGTGTAACTTTTTTTGCTACTGACTGTATTTAAAAGCAGTCTTGTAAAAATTCGTGAATCTCGATGCTGTTTCGCTGTTTTGTTTTATACGAGTACTAGGGTCGCGGGGAATAAGTGGATAAGTCAAAAATTATAACTTTTCAGGGCAGCATTTTAAATGTTTGCAGCGTGATATTGGCTAAAAGCGTCAACGCAAATTTTTTTTCTTATAGTCAGTATTTAATCTGCGGAATTTCATTTGAATGCCTTCATCTAAACCGGAAATATGGACATTCAACCCTTCAGTACTCGCTCGGTATCTGTAAGAATGAAAGTCGTGCGAAGTACATTTTCATGAATTGGAGATGGTCATGAATTTTGAGATGGTGTTGTGTTACCAAAAATCGTTATTTACATACGTGCTGTATATGCAGGGATGGACATTAGTTTAAAATTCTACAGGGTGTCCCATAAGTCAACGTCATGGTAAAGTTGGATGGTAGGGCACATAGTGCACGCTACGAAAAAAAAAATCCAACAAATTTCATGCGCCTATTATTACAGTTATACGCAATCAAACACAGATTTTTCCCCCAAAATATTAAATAATTGCAAGACTCAAAAGGACTCTGGATATCTGTAAAGATTCAGTTTTAATGGAAATGGACGCTATACTTAACCAAATTAGGAGTAAATGGACCTCCAGATTTACATTTTGTGTGCTCCAATTATTTATCTATAGTCTTTGGAAAAATATTTTGAATAAAATTATGAATAATTGGCGTGTTTTTTGCATTTCAATGTAGGTTAGTTAAGTGCAAAAAACACGCTTATTGCATTGCAAATGTGATACCGTTATGGAATCTAGATAACACACACAGACTTTTAAAGTTACTCTCGGCCAAGCCCTGGTGGAATTTTTTTTATAGTACAGTTATTTGAACTTTGATGAAACAATAATTTGATCTCTCGGTTCAACAAAGAAGGTCCGATTTCTGTCAAACGCAGAACAGTTTCTTTTCCGACTAGGTTGTAGTTGATAGGGAATTTTGTTGCCGTGTTATGGTGCGAAAAGAAATTGAGAAATATTAAAGATTTACTGTTACATTACGTGAACAATTACAATAAGGCATGCATTTTTTTTTTTCGAGTTTTTTTTATAATTGCGTATAACTGTAAAAAAATGCGAATGGATTTTTTTTATTTTTTCCTTCGTAGCGGTCACCATGTGTGCTATCAGCCACTTTCGGCTTCACATTGACTTATGGGACATCCTGTATATTAGGTGAAATTCTACAGGAGAGTAGTTTTAAAAGTATATGAATATAATAAGAAACAAGATAGGTACGATGGCCATTACCAAAATTCTATTATCCAGGTTAATAAGTGGGCAAGTCAGTCATTGCCAAAATGCCGGAACTCATACTAGGCCAGTCAATAAACCGAAATATAAGGCGTTAGGTCGCAAATAATAGCTCGGCTCTGGTCTTTTGGGATATTGCTAGGATATACCTATACCAGTAGTGTACCACCAAGTTTGCAACTTCGAGAAACCTGTGCTTACCCCGTGACCCTCAAAAAACCTCAAAATTTTCTGTTCCTGGATGCGTTGAGGCTAATCCAAGAACACAGTTGGATGAATTTTGGTTAAGATTCAAAACGAAAAAAAGTTTTTCTTACAAGAACCTAATATGTATTTAGCGCTTGGTTTGTATGAGATCCCTATGGCGTAGTGTTCAGATTTCATCCGTTCCTAGATATTTTTTGGGCTTAACGAGTAACACACTTGGGTGAAGTTTAGTTGATATTACATAAAGAAAAAAAATTTCTTAGAAGAACCTAATTTCGTTCCATATATGTATATACATATACAGGGTTATTGGTTAAGTCGACCTATTCCCTGCAACACGTTATAATAGGGGAAAAATGCAACAAAATGAGGCCATAAATGTTCGGCCGATTGTCAACGGTCACTGAGATATTTGAATTTTTAGGTTTTTTGTAAATAACCTCGAATTTTACCATTTAAAGTAAGAATTAAAAAAAAATACTAAGGTAATGGGTTAAAACTTATTTTTGGATTTTAGTCAACACTATAGCAGACATTTCTTAATCATTTAAAATTTCAAAAACCCATCACAATTTCGGAATTTTTAATTTAAAAAAAAAAATTATCTAAAATTTTTTTAAAGTTGATTTTTAATATAGTATTACTAAAAAAAATTACTATATGACACGGACTCTGCAGACCACTGGGAAAACATACTCGTGTTGTCAGCTTTCCAAAAGGTGTCAATGTCAATATAAATATTTGAAATAATTGAAACAGTTAGCTGCAACTTGTTCGGGGACCATAATTTCGTTTGATAAGAAACGACAGATCCATAAGACACTACCACTTTAAAATTTCGACAAACGCTATAGTGGATTAAATTTCGCGATTTTGTCGTAATTCAATGGAAAAAGAAAAAAAAATGTCGCGCCCCTCTTTCCTCTTAAAAACTACCCTTAAGTGCATTTGAGCCTCAGTTAACCAAATTCGAGTTCCAAGAATCTCCCCAATGCTAAAGGTGTCCAGTAAGATATCACGGGGGCTGCTTAAGAGATTTCCACCCTGAAAAAAATTGTCGCGCCCCTCCTTCCCTTAAAACCTACCCCCGTCAAGCTAGCACTACCACCCCGGTAGCGGCCAATTCAAGCATTTCCGTAAAAAAAAATAGTATCCAATTATTATAACGTGTTGCAGGGAATAGGTCGACTTAACCAATAACCCTGTATACAGCTAAGTAACTGGTTTATAACTTCGTGTCACATGACTCCGCAGAATGCGCATTTAAGCCGATATTTAGTTGGGAAGATGACTAAAATTACAATTTATTTACAAAAAAAAAACAATGTTTAAATTGCTGTATCTTGGGATCCTTTGCACCTACAAAAAAGAAGGTTTTATTAGCTTTAAAAATCCAGTAGACGACTTTCTTGTAGGAAGCACCTTTTGGAAATTACAAACCAAAATATGAAAAAAGTCCGAACATTTTGAGGTTTAATTTACACAAGCACAAAACACAATACTTCATGCATGTATGGATTTCCTTCGAAACTATCACTCCCCCGCACTGCAATATTAACACGAGTCAAAAATATGTGCTCATGTACACGTATAATACTTCAATGTGTTCTGTGGCATGGTTGAGGGCGATTTCTGACGTTGAGGCAACTCGAATGGAATTTAGTTTGAAATTTCTTTAATAAAACAAGTTGACTTACCTAATTATTTCCAATTAATATTTTCCCTAAAAAACTGAACAAGTCGACTTAACCCATTTCTTCCCAGCGTTGCGTATACGCAACACGAAGTTTGATCTCTGTAAAAACCAGCAAAATTAAATTGAAATGGAAAAGAAATCATGTAATTTTTAATGGACATTTCTTGGCTCTATTTTTGCATATTTGTTATATCAAATCAGCCATTGGGTCCTTAAGGATATAAGAGAAAGTAATACCATGTTTTTCAGGACATTTTTTATCATAATTTTAAAAATATTAAAATATCTTAAAATCAATATCAAAACACAGTTTCTAGACGAAAAACAATTGCTAATTAATTAATTTAACTTGGTTTTGGAAAAAGGTTGGTCCTTGCTGCAGGAGCATGTGTTAAACATAGTTGATGCGTTCACGCAACGGTTGGAGTTTCCCGGTACAGTAACTCTGGGGCAAATGCCTAAGGAGCAAAGCATTTTCTTGCTATGTAACGCAGGTTTCGCATCAGGAATATCTTAAAATGAGTCCTAAATACCTCACTTTTTACGAGACACATGTGACTCATGGTATTCATATCCAGTACTCTTTTATGAGTCACATGTGTCTCATTGAAGAAAGGAAAACGATACAAGAAGTTGCGGGACAATGACAGCTAGATACTTGTCAGTTGGTCTAAAGTAATTTTCCAAATACATATTTCATGATGGTGTCGAGATATCCAAATATGTTACAAGGATTTCTACAGTGGGTAAAGGGAGCCTTTGTAGTGTACCCTGAAAAGTCTATGAAATCATTGATACAGTTTTCACTCCACGGTACGGTCTGAAGTCATCAAGTATGGGATCAGAAACCTTTTTTCCATTTAAGGACAGTTTTGTTAGAATAGAGCTACTAAGTAAATGTGTCATAAACTTTTCTGTTGTAAATTTTTCTTTTGCTCTAGACGCAACAACATATTTATTTCTAGCCAAGTTATTATTTACTTTTGTCACAAGGAATTGTGAAACAATCCGGAATCGCTAAAAGGTTGTAAGACAAACTTCCCAGCGATAATTGTGGCTAGCAGTCTACATGTAGAGCAGTTCCCCTTTATGTATTTTGGCTGTTGACTTAAAAACCTAAATTGCAATATGCCTGTTCAAATCTGAAATAGATAATAACAAAAACAAGGGAAATCCGGGACAAAGTTACTATGAATTACCACCTGACGCTAACGGCAAAGTACGGCCGACCCCATTATATTACAAATGGCCAGTTAAATTTCAGATGTAATCAAGCAAAATATGGCAGATCTATCTTCAATTCAATATAATGTAAGGCTTTCAGAAAATAGCGTGCCTCTTATCTATACGATATGACCAACCACTAGAAAAAAAAAACCGAAAAATCCGCCCAAAATGTTGCAAAAAAAATTTCATCTATATCGCTGTAGTGAGTGTTTCAGGATTTTATCACTAAATTTATTATTCGCCATATAAATCAACAATTTTTTGCAACACAGAAGCTTAAAATTTAAATTTTGGTTTAAATTTTTTTTTACCCAAAAACTCCCAACGTTGCGTCAACGCAACATCACGTTGGGAGCCACTGGTAACACTTACTGAAATTTTTTAAATTTTTTTTTCTTAATTGTATTGTAATTGATTGGAATTTACCAAGAAACTTTGTAGTTTTAGCGTATTTCTATCCTTGGGAAGAAATGGGTTAACCAGGTAACCACATCAATAACTAAGTTGTCTGAAAATGCACATTCCTTTAACTAAGAAACCGTTGAGTTTTAAGCTTAAACATCTCTCCACATTATGCAAAACCTTTGTAAGAGTAGGTTAGTGCACTTAACTCATTTTCGATATAAGTAGACTTATCCACTTATTCGCCGTGGCCCTACATATATCTGTAAATTATAAAGAACTAGCTAAGAGAGCTCGCTCCGCTCGCTCTCTTATCTAGTGCTCGCTTCGCTCGCATTATTGGCTTCACTCACAACTTGACACTAATTTGAATGCCAATCAACCTGCTAACTATAATTTATTGGGATCGACCTCTCGATGATGAAACCAAAGTGTATAATGGAAACAACGCTATAGATTTCCGTCGGGGGGTTAAGCGGTCAAGGTAATACAACAACAACATATGTACTCAACCCCCTGACTGATTGATGAGACTGCACTTGCCCTTCAACTATATTAGCGAGTTATCTCGAAAATCATTAATTTAATAAATTTCTATTAAATATGTCAGCACACTCATTTACTCAGTTTTTCGTGCACTAAAATGTGCGCACGCCACCTACAATGCTCATACTATCCCAGAAACCATCATACATCCAGGTTGACGGTTGTTAATGTAACTTAATTGTAATTAATTGTAACCTTGCTATGCCAACATCCGGGCTGACGGTTATTAGAAAAAAAACCCCATGACCCTTTAGGCAATTTTGTTGCGAATCCGGCGACATCTCAATCGTGTCGTTCCGCCAAAGGATTGCGGAGATATCGACGGATTCCCGAAGTAGTACGAAGTCTATTGTGAAATTGCTGTGACCAACATCAAGGATGTGTGTACGTAAAAACATAGTCACCTTGACTACAATTAACACTTTGATCCAATGACAACTAAAATATTCCCATTAAATTTAAATGTTGTCGATGAAAACTTGATTGCAACAGGTGACTCTCATTCAAAATGAAATTTCGATATTTACCACCACTTCCTTCGAGATTTTCAAAAATTTTTTGGTCCATAAACCTTCTCCAACGTAAGACGGATAAAACAAAAAAAGAATCATCCAAATCGGTTCGTGCGTTCTGGAGTTATAGCGTCAGGGAGGAAAACCCGACTTATTTTTATATAGTAGATTTCTCTAATTAAACAAGTTTTGTATCGCCTCCTACAGTGGCGAACCCAGGAATTTATTTCGGGGGGAGATTTGTGTATGCAAGTGACTGATGAAATCATACGTTTTTTAAATATGTTCCGACATTAACCTTAAGATAATCATTTTTACATATTCTAAATTTCACAAAAATATTTGTAGTAGTGAGATTGCCACATGTGGTGGAGCATTTTTTTTATATCTTATGTTTTTAGGGGTGCTGAAAGAATCCGGAGCTGCTCACCAAAATGCTGTAGCGGAACAGGGTTAACATCGCAGAAACCCCAAAATGTTCGCTGTTTTTCCGTTTTTTTTTTTTTGGCTCCTAACTTTGAAACTATTCATTTCTGCGAAAAACTCTTTATGAATCTGTTAGAGAAAACATGATTACGCGTCCAAAGATACATAAATATTATAAATTCGTTGAGCGGTATTACTACAATTAATAATTAAAGTTTGCCATTTTGAACATAGTTCCATATAATGAATTAAATTTTGAGATGGACCGTTTTTTAATTTTTGGTCGCAAAAGTTGGATTTTTCTTGTTCTTTATGAATTTGGGGGTGCTAAGCCCACCAAAATTTCGTTCCGAAACAGGGTCGGAATCGCAAAAAACCCCAAAAAATGACTAAAAATTGTAGCGATACCGCAAACCGCATTTTAATGGAGAAATGTACAGTTTCGGAATTTTAAGCCAAAAAACGGAAAAACTCCGAAAATTTTTGAGTTTTTTGCGGTTTTGGCCCTGTTTTGCAATGAAATGTTGGTGGGAAGCTCCGGATTCAAGCACAGCAAAAAACATAAGAAACAAAAAAAAATTCTCCACCACATTTTGCAATCTGAAATCACCTAGTGACTACACTATACGAGTAGATCATGAGTCTGAAAATCATCACTTATTTTTATGTCAATATAAAGGGTGATTTTTTAGGAACTTTCCTTTAAGCTAAGAAAGTGCATCGTGCAATTCTTCCATTTTATGGTCAGTTCGGCCAACCTTCTGAAGCGCTAACGTGCGAAGATTATGAACTTTTTTTTGCCCAAAATGAAAGAGCTGGACTTGGCTGACATGTGGTTTCAACAAGACGGTGCCACATGCCACACAGCACGCGAAACCAAATTGAGATGCGAGTTCGGTGAACATAAAGATTTCATACATTTTTCTGAATTTTATGTGTTTTTTATTTAAAGCAAATCGGAAAGCTCTTAAAAAATCACCCTTTAGTTATGTTGTATACATTTTGTTTAAACTAATAGTTGAAATAGATTACACGCGTCAGCAGTAGCATCGGCAGAATTTCATAGCTGACAAATATGCTGAATGCCAAGTCTTCTGCTCAACATTTTTGTCAGCAATGTAAAATGCATTGGGCTTTACGTTTCGCGATGCCGATGCTTCTGCTGACGCGTCTAATCTATTTCAAGCATAATACTTTTGAAAAATCAGTTTCTTAATTTCGGGGGGTGTTTTATCCCCCTAATCCCCCCCCCCCTAGGTTCGCCCCTGGCCTCCTACGTCTTAGGACCTACGAGGCGATTGGTCCCGGCAACAGAAAACAACCCAGTTTCTAAGGAAAAAACTGAGTTACATCAAATAATTTCTCTGTTTATACATACAGTGCTGGAAAAAAAGGGCAAGAACATTTTCCGCGATAAAACCATGTTGAAGTTAAAAGATGGCCAATATTTTAGCGAAATTTATTCATTGCCTCAATTATGGCGCAATTAAGAGATCATGTCACGAAAAATTCTCTACCTGGATTTTCAGGGACGATTTTGAAAAAAATTGAAGATAGAAGTTTTTTACTTGAAAAAAAGTTGTTCGGCGAAAATAGAGTAAACTGATTTGATTTTTTTTTTATATTTTTTTTATAGCTTTATAGCTAACAATTAATATTTAGTTGCGCCGATATTGTTCTCCTGGCAGTACCTCTTCACCTATAAAATAAAAAAGAATCAAAAGGATAATTTTGTTGGATCAATTTACCAACTATAATCAAAGTTTAGACTTGTATTCACTTAATACTTACATCTTTGGCAGTGTGACATGGTGCATCATCCTGTTGGAAGATAAATCTCACGGTATCCCCAGACAGTTCTAGAGCACATGGTTCCAATTGGTTCTCCAAGACTTCCAAATACACCGAAGCTGTCACCTTTGAATTTAGGAAGGTGATTCACACCTTTCATCGCAGGAAAAATATCCCCACACCATGACTTCTTCAGATTTCGGAGGAAGTATTAGCAGACACTCGTCGCTTAACCTTTCTCGAGGCTCCCGCCGCACAAGAATTCGACCATCGCCTAAATGGAGATTGAACCGAAAAGATTACCCTGTTCCACATCTCCTATTTGCACGCGCCAAACCAAAATATTGCTTTTTATTTCTGCACTAAATTTTCCCATTTTGTTAGACAAACTACACTTTCTTCCTTATCACGCTAATTCCGCTTGACAAATGACTATTCATCTTCACCTTTTCACAATTTATACAGGATGACCGGAAACTGCCGCATAAACGCTCCGGATTATGATTCCTCAGTTGTTTTCCAGCAAAAAAGTTGTACGAACATACCCCCTCAGCTTAACCCTTTAGCTGCCACAGGCATTTAAAGTATTTTGAAAAAATCATTTTCTTGCACGATTTAAAGCCTAATTTCTCCAAAGCTAGACCAGCTAGAATAGTAAAATAAAATGATGATCACAGCCAACAAATTGACCTATAAAACAAAACTAACCACACTAAAATCGTATAAGACGTTTGGTTTTTACAGAGCTTCAAGGTCAAATTTGTGTGATTTGACCCAAAAACAATATTTTTTTCCATCTCATTTTTCTCCAACTTCTGCCAGGGTGAGGTGCTTGTACGATTCCTTTAAAAATTGGCGCATAGTCTTACAATAATATCTTTCTTACATGATTTTAATCTAGCTCCATTACTTCTAACAGTTTTTATACGTTAAGTGTAGAAAACTAGGGTTAATTTTAGTTCGAATTCAGTACAATTCAATTCACACTGACCCTAAAGATCTGCAATTTGTAAAATCTATTCCAAGTATGTCGAAATCGAGCCAAAATTAACCCTAGTTTTCTGCACTTAAGGTACTAAAACTTTTAGAAATAATGGAGCTAGAATAAAATAATGTAAGAAAGATATGATCGTAAGACTCTGCGCCAATTTTTAGAAGAATCGTGCAAGCACCTCACCTTGGCAGAATTTGGAGAAAATTGAGATGGAAAAAAATATTGTTTTTGGGTCAAATCACGCAAATTTGACTTTGAAGCTCTGTAAAAACGAATCGTCTTATCCGATTTTAGTGTAGTTAGTTTTATTTTATAGGTAAATCTAATCACTATTCTAGCTGGACCAGCTTTGGAGATTTTAGGCTTTAAATCGTGCAAGAAAATGATTTTTTCAAAAATCTGTAAATGCCTGTGGCAGCTAAAGGGTCAAGCTGAGGGGGTATGTTCGTACAACTTTTTTGCTGGAAATCAACTGAGGAATCATAATCCGGTGCCTACATGCGGCAGTTTCCGGACACCCTGTAGATAGTGTACTCATCACTTGTTATTACCAAAGCAAATAAAACCTTATTGCCCTAATTACTTGCAAGACTTTTAGCATAAAAAGTTATAAAATGACCATAAAATGGTTTGCCCAATTTTTCTTTCCAGCACTGTATATCCTGCTCACATTTGACTATAGATTGCTACCAGGTACTAGGATTTAATTTTATCGGAAATAAAGCGGATAATAAAACCAATAAGGACATCTTTTCGGAATTGTTCTTATGTTTTACATAATACAAAAATCTGCTAACATTTGTATCGCACATATTTGTATGCTCCTACATACCATCAATCTCAAGAGACTCTTCCTTTCCCTTAACACAATATTTCCAAGTTGAAAAGTATTTGCGTCATGACTTTCAGCGAAAAGTAAAAATCAAGAAAATAAAATTTCAAAATAATATTTCCTTGTCATTTTTCTCGTTCAGGCTTCCATCATTATAATGTAGATAGGTCCATTCCGTGTTATGTTTTGAAACAGGCTTAATAGTAAACTCTGACCTGACTGGGTTGCGTAGGCTTCTGAGCTTTTGTAACACGTGTTGTAAGCAGCCCGACAACAAAATATATATTTGGTATACAATTTCAAGGATTTACCCTACCGTATAGGGTAGTGGGTAGTGTCGTTCTTATGCCAGAGCACCTTGGTACCTTGATAAATGTTTAATAAAAGTCGGAAAATAATTTACTTTGGATGGAACCCACTAAATTTTTGCGGATAATTTTCTCTGGTCCGTTACAGTATACTATTGTCGATTTATTTTTGTTAGGGGTGGGTTTTTGAAATGATGTTCGTTGATAGGGGATGTAGTTTGATTATTGCGCCCGTCTTGAGAGCACAGGGTCGTGGGTTCAAATTCCACTATAAGCGGATTTAATTGTATAGTTTTTGTATATAATGTTTAGTTTTTGAAATAATCTATTATTCACAATCAGGTACAAAATCCAATAAAAATGTTTAAAAAATGTTCAAAGTTCAAATAACCGCAAGTACAAAAACGAATCGAATAGAAGTATTCCCATATGAGGTCAAAATGTAAGTGAACGTTACTCTAATATTGACTTGCCTTGAAACCTTGTATCGAACGATAAAGCCGTTGTACAACTTCAATTTTCAATTATCATGTTGCAGGATTCTCATGTTCTAAATCAAGTTAAATGTACATAAGCGGATCAGCTGATCAGTTGACATTGGATGTAAACAAGATAATGTAAATAAACAAATCGATACAATTCTATGGTGAGTAAATCGTTAAGTTCAAATGATCAAATTAGTTATTAATAAGTATTGATTTCCAGATATACGATGATGACGACGACGAAGATGACGATGGCACCGCTGATTGACAACTATAGATGCATGTAGGAATATTCAGATACAGTAGAACCCCTCTTAACCGGCCTCGGATAAACCGGTCCTCGGATTAACCGGCCTATATCCCACTTAACGTTTCTTGTTCTTTTTGTTACCGAAAAATGATTAGCAGACTTTTCCTATATCCCACGGAACGGTTTTTTTTTTTCTTTTTGTTACGATGCCGTCACAGTCAGCATCAAAATCATAGTAGCTATTAAGTTTTTCTATGAATAATGTTGTGGTTGTGATGAAATTACATTATTCTACGAACTTTTTAGCATAAAGCATTAGATTTTTTCACTAACAATAACATGCCTTATCTTGTTAGCAACATGTTTGTATAACTTTAGCCAGTAAAAGTAGTTAATTTTTCGAGTAAACGCCAATTTTCCAAGAAAAGAATTGATTTATCATACAAAATTCATAGCTTACAAAGATTTGATTGAAAATGTGACGTCACGAGCTTTCTCTCATTCAAAAAATTATTAAAGTTTAAAAAACAGAAAAGATTTCTGATTTTTCCAATCAATAAATTCTTGAGGATTTAATTTTGTACCTAAGAATGTACTGTTTAATTGTTTCGCTTTTATGTGTGTAATCTATTTAGTTTTCAATAAAATGAGTTCCAACAGCGTTCTTTTTGCTTCTTAATGTATAACACTCTATGAAATTTGTATAGTATCTTGAAATATAGGTTATTGTCGAACCAACTTCAATTTTTCAAGGGAACCTCGGATAAACCGGCCAAACTCCTAACCGGCCAGGGTGTGGGTCCCGACCAGGCCGGTTAAGAGGGGTTCTACGTAAGTATTTATTCCTGTAGTTCAAGCTTGCGTGATGCTTTGTGATTTCGTTGTGCTTTGCAGGAACGATCGGTCGGTACGATGTGGCGAAAGATGACGACGGTGATATTTGCCGGGAAGCTCACAATTGGGAATGCAAGTGCATTGGAACGGCGGTTGGGCCATGAAAGGGAGAGGAGAAATCCGAAAAAGTATTATTATTCACATTAGCTGCTAGTACTTATACATGTGTTACGGTAACTCGTATTTCATCTCACGTTGCACTTCAACGTGACGCGGTAAATTCGCAAAAATATAAAATTTCATTTTACCTATGTCCGCACTTTGGCACAAGTGCTAAAGTGCAGACATTGAGTCAGCTAATTTTATTTTCTTTCTCAAAGTAAGACACAAAGTTTCATAAAAACAACAAGATAGATTTGAAGGTAGGTAGTTGAAGACGAACTGTAGAGGTGTTAAGATCAAAATATATTGTGTACTACAGAAAAAGTGTTTGGCGTTCAAACCGTGTCTTCTTTAATAAAGTTGTGTGCTGTGTGAATGTAAGAGGCGATCCAGAACAATACCTGGTCTTAAAGGCTATTACAATCTGTGGCGGTGGATTAGACATCGTAACACATACATTCTGACATATTATCCCTGTGTCTACAACCAAAAATTTATACACAAACGTACAACCAGCATACCCGGGTATGCCGTACATTTTATTAGTTGTATCTGCTTGTTTATGGGTTTTTCGTTATAAATGCCCCGATAAATGCTTCTAAATAGTTATAGAATATACACTGCGCGACAAATGCTTAGGTTCATGTATATTTTCCTTTAAAATTATATAATTTCTATGTACTCTGATCAGAAATAATTTTTAAATAATGCTCTCTCAATTAACGGTTATTTTAATAAATATTGCAACTCTATCAAGCAACTCGCATAGCTAACGGAATTTTTTAAAATGAAAATCGCAATTTCCACTGCGACAATTGTATAGGTTCACTTACTTTAAAGAGTTATCTCGTCCTGGTGAGAAGTGTTTCTGTAAACATTTTTTTCGCGTTATACTCTGTGAGTCGTATAGTGGATAATGTCAAAAGGAAAGCAACTTTCTGCCGAGGAAAGGCGACAATTTCCATACTAAAGCAAGAAGGATATTCAAACGGACAAATGGCGCCTACAGCGCCTGGAATTTGCCTCAAGATTCATGAACTGGACATCGCAATGGAGAGGTAATATTTACGGATGAAAAACGGTTTTGTGTGGACGGTCCAGATGGGTTCTCTTACTATTATCATGATATTAGGAAGGAACCTATGTACCTGTCACGCCATCACTCCCGAATAGGTTCCGTTATGGTATGGGGAGCCATATCATATCATGGAACTATCGTCTTGGTCATCCTACGAGGTCGCCAAACGAGTTCATCTTATAAACCGCTCCTAGAAGAGGATATCCCTAAGATAAATGTCATGGACGAAGGCGACCCTTGGATATTGCAACATGATCTTGCCCCAATTCATACAGCGAGGGTAGTTAAATCGTTTATTTCGGAGGAAAATGTGACTTTGTTAGACCGGGTGCCCAACTCCCCTGATATTAACACATTAGAAAACATTTGGGGGTGGCTTGTTCGGGAGGTTTACAGTAGTGGTAAACAGTAAAGCCCTAAAGAAGAGTTAATTCATGGAATTAAGACAGCTCGGTCTAAAATACCGCTATCCGTGCTGCATTCTTTACACAATTCCCTACCTTGAAGGCTTTATAAAATTATAAATAAAAATGGCGGAAATACACAGTATTAAATAACAAAAAATCCTCTTGTTTTTTTTTTATTTCTCCTGCTTGACACTTTTCTGAAATATTTTTCAGCGAAAACATTAAGTATAACGGTAAAATCGTCCCTGAACCTAAGCAATTGTCGCAGTGGAAAAAGACTCTTTGAATGAAATCAATTACTGTAATTTAAGGAGAATGTCCTGTAGGGCCTCAGTCCATCCATTTTATTTGTGATATTTAATAGTTTCGAAAATAACATTTCTTGAACCGGTAAACTTTTTTTTTACCGTTTCCTGGAAGGAAATATGTGTGAACCTAAGCATTTGTCGCGCAGTGTATATATTATTGATCAAGAACTAGATAATTCTAATGTTTCGGAATCTCAAATACAACCTCGTTAATTCGAATTTTTTGATAATTAGATTTTTTTTTATTATTTGATGCCTGTTTTTTCAATGAGTTGAGAAAAGTATTCAAATTTAAAGGAGAATAATAAGGGACATTGATGACGAGGGCTTACATTCTGTAAATCAAAGAATTGGGCATTGTATCTCTCGTTAACTCGAAATGTTCTTCCAGTTCCATTCATGGCCTATACATAGCATTTAGCATTAGCAGTAGATATCATTGAATCTCCAACCAATGCAATTACAGCTGTAGACGATGCCATTTCGTCAACCGAAAAATTTGTATCACATCGTATTGTTATTCTAAATATTCTCCTTATAGTGCAGTCATATTAGCATTTCAAATAGAAAAAAATAGAGTAAGGCTAATTTTTGTTGTTTTTGAATCAGTGGGCTCCCAGGAATCTACAACTGATTTTGCTAAAAAAAAATATCGAATAAATCGAGCTAAAATGGAAAATTTTCGCGTTTCCCGTGTACCTTTCCAAAGCCATAACTACGAGAATAATTCAAGTTGTCACTACTTTTATTACTTTCCAGAATCTATAATAGCTGAAGAGATTCTACAATTAAATTAGCTAAGAAAAAATTTGATCGGAAAGCTCTGAAAAAGGACATAAAAGGACACTAATTGCACACCTTAGTCGAACGTGGGCATGTGGGGTATCATATCAAAGGGGATGTCAAGTACATTCTATATCTGGCATTTGTTACTTGCTCCAAGGGCCCTCAGAGGAGGAAATTGGGCTCAACTTAAAAATTTTTGTGTTCCCCTATCTATATCTTTCTAAAGCCGTAATTTTCTATTTAAGCCCGACTTATTCCATTTAGTGTCCTTGAGACAGGAAACAAGCACCGGATATGCAATGCACTCGACGTCCTCTTTGATATGACACCCCACATGCCCACGTTCGATCAAGGTGTGAAATTAGTGTCCTTTTATGTCCTTTTTCAGAGCTTTCCGGTCAACTTTTTCCTTAGCAAATTTAATTGTAGAATCTCCAGCTATTATAGATTCTGAAAAGTGATAAAAGTAGGGACAACTTGAATTCTCGTAGTTATGGCTTTGGAAAAATACACGGGAAACTCGAAAATTTTCCATTTAAGCTCGATTTATTCCTTTGAGGGTCCTTGAAACAGGAAGCAAACACCGGGTATGTAAAGTACTCGACGTCCCCTTTGATATGATACCCCGCATGTCGACCTCCGGTCAAGGATTAAAGAGTATCCTTTTTTGTCCTTTTTGGGACCTTTCCGATGAAAATTTTTTTTTTTTCAAAAACAACAAAAAATAGCCTTACTCTAGTTTTTTCTATTTGGAGGCCTGAATTGGGATATTTTGACTGCACTATATTAGTCAAAGCTCACACCAAGCGAAACGAATCTTCCTGATACCCAAGGCTAGGCGACAATTTTGTCGAATCCAGTTATCTCGCCTTTAATTTGGGTCAATGTTATGCTACTCAGACCTTCTATTGTATGTTTAGGTTTGCTTCTTGGCTCTTCTCATACCAGGATATCGAAGTCTAGGCGACCCGAAAGCGATACATAACGTAGTTATTATAATGCATATTGAACCGAGTTGTAACAAAGAAGGATGTCATTATCCCGTATTCGGTCTGTTCAATCAATGTGAGATTTCCATGAATTGTTCTATGTATATCAAAAATGATATAATTAAAAAATCATTTACATTGATGTTACATTTCCAAAATATTATAGCCATGCTCATTTTGCAACTGATATGCAACCCCATAGAGGAATCAGAAAACAGTCACTATAGAGTTTCCCCCGATGAACTCTAAGAATATTATATTTATATATATAATTTATCATATTATTGCATATGAATATTACATACAATGAATAACGTTTCTAGAACCAAATGTAACAAAATTCTAGTACTATAGGTACTTGATATTTCTTCAAAACTTCTGCCCACAAGTTGGTATTTTGAGGTGACTAGTCTATTGAGTAAAGGACATGTTTCGTATTATTGGCTGCATCTGCGTTTTCTTGGATCTAAAACAGGACACGGCGCGGATTTAAAATTGAAAAAACAAGATACAACCACCACATTTGTAGCCAGCAACGGGTGGTTTAATCGCTTTAGAAAGCGAAATGGATTTCACAACGTGCACTAATCAGGGGAAACGGCGAGCGCAGATGAGGATGCGGCAGACAAATTTTGTGAAACCATTAAAACATTTGTAAAAGATGGTAATTACGTGATGGTAAATAGTCATATTTTGCTAGGGTTTCATTAACATCAATCAATCAATTTACACCAACCGAAGCATAAACATTTCTAGCTACCATTTTGACCCTAGAAACACAAATGTGTAAAAATTCATTACACTTAACAATAATTGCCTCGTCTCATAAAATTATTTTACACGTCTTCTCAACTTAACCCATTAATGACGAGACCCTAAAATCTTACCGATTGAGCTGAAATTTTCCACGTCGGCTTAAAATGGCTAAAAACACATTTTGTAGAAAAAAATTTTTCCCCGGATGCCGGGTTCAGGCTCCCGGCACTGTTACATATATGTAACATCAGGCACTCGAAGTACTCGAGGGTGTTACATATATGTAACATCAGGCATGATACGGGGAAAGTGCATTCAAAGTATATTTTTGATTTTTTTTTCAAAAAGAAAACATTTTAGTAAATATTTTTTAATAAAGCAAAAAATATATGAAAGCCGATATTTTACATGAAGTTTGGAATGTAGATAATGCAACAATAATGTAGAAATAATACGAAATGTGTGGAAAATTGAGCAGCCTTACAAAAATATTATGTCAAATATTGTATTATTTTATTTCATTATATAATGTGTTTTTGCATGTGGAGTTGTTGTTGTTTCATTGAGAAGTTTCTTGAACACCCACAAAACTAATAGATTTTACAGTTTGTGAATGGGAAAAAAGTTTATAGAACTACAGTAGTTACCAATACAGATTTTGACGATTATGGAAGATTTGCCAGTAAATTATAAAATTATTGTTTCAATTTTTTGTCAATTTGTCCATCCGCCCAAATTGTCTAAAAAGGACTAAATATAGAGCCTATAATTCGTCCTTGTCTATAATTGTCTATACCATTTCTTCTTTCGTAGCTCAAAATATATCCTTTTAAATATTATATTAGCAGAGTTAGAATAGAATAGCTAATCCTTGGCCTCGTGAAAATAAAGCTGACTCCTTGCTCCGGATCCCCTTGAATCCGTCTATCATTTTAATCCACATAGGACAACTATTGTATCCATATTCCGGATTTCTAGAGCAATTCTAATTCCGACTCTTAATATATTTGGTATGTTATGCCAAATATGGCCGCTCAATTTGCCAGTCAAGAAAATACAAGGGTCTAGAAAATCTTGTGACATGACTTATTTTAAGGAAAACCCTAAATAATAGCATTTTTTTTCTTTTCAATTTTAACATTTATGAAGACTAATAATGCTAGTTTCTTATATATAAAAATGTCTTGTTAAAATCCGGAATTTTCGTTAATCCGTATTTTTTGAGAATCCGGACTTCTTTTTTTTTATAATTTATCCGGACTATCGCGTCAATAGTGTAAAAAATCCATAAAATAAAAAAAAACACTAAAAAAGTACATACTCATACACCTCGTATACGAGAAGTGCACTTTCCCCATATCAGGACGGATGTTACATATATGTAACAGTGCTATAAAAGTACTTATAAAACGTAAACTACGGACAATATTTATTTAATTTATTTTTTGTATTGTTTCAAAAAGACCATGTAATAACATACCATTAATTTTTCCTCAATTTTTTTCATACAATTAAATATAAAAATAAAATTCCTCTACTACTTTTGCCATCGTGACGATTTTCGTTAACATCGAAAAAACCATCAGAAAGAAACCTATATAACTTCCACAATAGTGAATCAAATTGAGCTAAATTGATTTCTACGAATTGCTAATAGTGTCCAGTACAGGATAAAACACTTTTTAGTGCCGAATTGATATCCTATTTCTTTAGCAGCCGTTTCAAACGAAGGATGTCTTACTGTTACATATATGTAACATCAGGCATTAATGGGTTAATCCAATCATACTTTCTTCGGCTCTTGAAGAAAATCTCTGCAATTTAGCCGCGTACAGTCGTTTTTCCTTCGTTATATACCACCAGAGTATAAAGCTTGTACATTAACGCTAATGTCAATAAGCACGTTTCGTTCATTCAACATAAGACTGCGTCCGCCGTAACACCATTCAGGCTGGTTGAAAGTACCTTTTTCATTCTCCTATACTTTTGCTCTGTTAATAAATTTGCCGGCAAAAATGAAAATTCTCATACTATTTTCTCTTTAATCCCATACTAATTGGATTAGATCGGATTATAACAACATTTTGAGCAAAATTTCGTGCAATAACTCCTGGAATATGGTATATAGAGGTGAAAAAGTGCTGCGAGTAGGTAGGTTCTAAATGGCTTTTCGTTGCAACCAAAAAGCAATCCTTAAAGCGAAAGAAGTTACGTTAACGTTAGCACTTAAAATGGATGAGAAGAGTTCAAAAAGCATCATGAAACATATGCACTTACTGCGTAATCTTCTGGGTGTGTGTGTGGGGTGGGATAATGTTTTTCGGTATATTACGCTTTCAGGTCCCCAAGGGAAATTTTGGATGTTTCCGATATTTTCCGCTAAGTGTCCGCTATATGGCGGACGGTAAGATAAGTGTCGCTAATGTCGATAAGAAGAACAAGAAAAATTTCCCTTGGGGACCTGAAAGCGTAATGTACCCGCTCATTCCATATAAA
Organism: Microchrysa polita; assembly: GCA_949715475.1. Taxonomy (NCBI): domain Eukaryota; kingdom Metazoa; phylum Arthropoda; class Insecta; order Diptera; family Stratiomyidae; genus Microchrysa; species Microchrysa polita. The sequence continues at coordinate 86,886,067 of OX454417.1, forward strand.
AACTCGTTTTTAAAATGAGAGAGAAACGAGTTTTTATATGGAATGAGCGAGTCGCAGTCGTGCGGCCGCGTCTAGCACAACGTACCTTAAAAGACAGTCAAATTCACGGAAATACCCCCGTGCCTACTTGGGACATGCAAAATTCAGTATACCGTTTTGCGTACGGTAGGCAAGTGTTCCAATTTCTCCAGGACGATCAAAATGAGGATCTGCCAATTGCACCTCAGTCAGCTCGTGCACAAGTGTCGCGTGCCACAAATTGTCTATGTCCATATGTTCGATCGCCTGAACACACTCAACAGTACGATCAAGTAATATTTTCAGTGATGAAGATGATTCGCTGGTGCTGTGTATTGAAAACAGCGTATTCAAATGTGACATAACGAGGACGCCTTGGTTATCTTTCCTTAAGGATTGTCCAGGCGGTTTCGTAATTCGAATCCGTGGTCGAAATGTTCTTCAATAAAGATGTCGCTTCCCCTTGCAAGCAATTTTTTAAATAGTGTAGTTTCTTTACATTGGAAATCGTTTCTCGACAATATATTATATTCACGAACAAATCTCTGAACGATTCCCAATTTTCTGTTCTCGAATTTTGGTAAGGTTATCCGAGGGAGTTTTATTTCAGAATTGTTTCTACATAACGTTGCCGATTCAATAAATTCTAAAGTTTGGTTTGCATCGGGAGTATCATTTAACAAAATTTGCACCTCACTGGTATAACGTATGAATATTTTTTCATAGTCACCATAACGGGTTTCCGTGAAATACGGCATATTCAAGGCGTCTTCTCTCTTTTTATGGAATTGTGTTTCTTTTTTTTTTCAAAAGATTCACACTGTGCACGTTATTTTTCCATCAATTGCGAAAGATACGCCCTAGTTCCACGTAATTTCAAGTCGACATCAAATTTGACATTTTGGTGCTTAAGAAGCTCCATCGCCATTTGCTGGAGTGTAACCAATTTCCCCATTTTCAATTTTAGCATTACAATAACCAAACCAACCAAATTAAACAGATGAAAAGAATAATAAACTCACTGTGATACTGATATGTTTCAAATAATGTCCTTTGTCTCGTTCGCACTATCACACACTCGCGAAAACTAAATGCGGAATCTATTCTTTATCAAAATTTTCTTCGTACCCGGCTCGACCGAACAATAAATTTTTGAAATTAATCACACATTTGAAATTTAACAAAATATATACATATATGTATACAGGGTGTCCCGCATTGGGTGGTCAATACTGTAAGGGTTGATAGCGCAACTTGTTTCAGCAATAAAATTCCCAATATACAATCGGAATTTTTTTTACCGTTACTTTGTTATCGCTCTTTTTGTGAAAGTCATCGAAAATCGTGACTTGTCACACAAAATCGTAATTTGCAGCACTCCTGATAACTTGATCCAAGATTTGATTTCAGTTTCAAAAACTACATAAAATTTCACAAAAACTGTAGTTTTTCCTGTTGCCAACATTATCGTCACTTATACAGTTACTCAAACTTAACAGAAATTTTAAAATAGATTTTTCCTCGAAAATTCAAACAGTAATTTCATAACGGTGCTTTATACGTACAACTCTGCAAAGTTGATAAGAGTTGCTTAAACATATTGGCTTTCCAACGGTATATCACTTTTCATATTTACATGGCGGGATTCTAGAATTACACATATTGGATATAAAAACAAAACAAGGTAATTATTTTCTTATCGGATTATTTAAACTGAAATTTCATTCATTTATTTTTTATATTTTACTATCGCAATTTTGAAAATTTGTTTAATAAAAATGAAAATAAAGTTTTGAATATGAGAAAGAACCAATAAACTAAAAATATTAACTAATGATTAAATGGGTCTGTTTGATGAATTGGAATAATGCTGCTGGAATTGGCCTCCTCCATTTTGTATGCAGACTCGACACTTTCGACGCATGGAAGAAACGTCCCGAAGAATTTCAGGAGGGGTTTCCTTAATGTTGTCACAAGCATCAGCTGTTCCCGGGGAGGTAATCGGCTCGGAATAGACATTGCTTTTTAAGTTACCCATAAATAAAAATCTAGGGGAGTAAGGTCGGGACTTCTCGCAGGCCACGCAACTGTCCCAAATCTGCCAATCCACTTTCCGGGAAATTCGTTTTCAAATATTCTTTGATAGGTCTCGCATTATGAGCGGGCACCCGTCTATCTGCCATAAATAGCAAATATTAAATTTTAACCGTTATAAGTACCGTTGCATTTGCCAAACAATGTACCAAATTTCAAATGTCTTACAGTTCTGGTCAAAATAATGTAGCGAGATTCTATCCCGAATTATAATTGCCTTTGTATGTCTGTTTTCGAGTCAAGGGAAAATTGTTAACGATTCCACTGAAGCCATGGTCTTTACCATTCAATGCGTGTTTACCTAAAATTCTGCAATGTAAATAAGAAAATTGATATACCGTTGGAAAGCCAACATGTTGAAGCAACTTTTATCAACTTTGCAGAGTTGTACGTATAAAGCACCGTTATGAAATTACTGTTTGAATTTTCGACCAAAAATCTATTTTAAAATTTCTGTTAAGTTTGAGTAACAGTATCTTGAAAGTGCCGATAATATTGGCAACAGGAAAAACTTCAGCTTTTGTGAAATTTTATGTAGTTTCTGAAACTGAAATCAAATCTTGGATTAAGTCATTACTCCAATCAATAGAGACGAAATAATAGGGGTTAGCGTGCAAAAATTGGGGACTTCAAAAATTTTTGATATGTTATAAAGACAGGTGGGGTAACTTAAAATCCAAGTTTGCGTCACTTTCTCTGTGCTCCCGCCGCTACCTTCAAAAAACCATCTGAAATCGGCCCTTTCATCAGTTTTTCGCCTGTAACTTCTTTACAGTCCATTTGACCACAAAATCTGCCAAGACAATTTTGTAGAGGATAAAATTTCCCACAAATTTAATCTAAGATGTTGTACTCTGCAATCAAAATTAACAGAGTTATAGCGCCAAGAAAATGGGGAAAATATTAAAAATCATGCCAATATTCAATTCACAAAAACGCATTGTATACCAATAACTCATAGCCTCCTCTGCATTTTAGTATAGAGTTCTCCAAGTATGTTTTGAAATTTGTTAGTAATGATTTTTGGAATTTTAAGCATATTCTTTGCGCTATAACTCTGCCAATTTTGATTGTAGAGTAAAACTTGTCAGATGAAAATTATAGAAAACTTTGTGCTCTACAAGATTGTCTCGGCACATTTCGTGCTCAAATGGACTGGGAAGGAGTTATAGACCGCAAACTGATAAAAGAGCCGATTTTAGATGGTTTTTTTCAAGATAGCGGCGGGAGCACAGGGGGGAGAGTGACGCAAACTTGGATTTTAACTTGCTCCACCTGTCTTTATAACATATCAAAAATTTGAGAAGTCCCCAATTTTTGTAAGGTAAAATCTCCCCGTTGATTGGAGTACATCAGGAGTGCTGCAAATTACGATTTTTTGTGACAAGTCCCGATTTTCGATGACTTTCACAAAAAGAGCGATAATAAGGTAACGGTAAAAAAAATTCCGATTGTATTGGGAATTTTCTTGCTGAAACAAGTTGCGCTATCAACCCTTACAGTATTTACCACCCAATGCGGGACACCCTGTATATTATCAATAGGCCAAGCAATGAAAGCGTAGTTAAATTTTATATTTGAATAATACAATCAACAACTTTTGTGGAAGAATTGACTAAACTTTTTCTTCTAATCTTGCGTGGTTAATATAACGAATTTAATAGTATTTTCAGCTACGAAGATTAGAGAAATCAGCTATTTCTATGGTAAAACTATCTAAATTTAAGTCAACTACTTCACTTTAGATAAAAAGTCTAAATCATTTTTTTCAGTGTAGTGTCATTGAATTGTTTTTCCAAGAACTTTTGTAGGGCAAAGTTAGTAAGCGTTAAATTTGCATTAATTTGATATACTTCTTCTTGGCTTGTCTCCTGTCATTCGAGAGTTAAACAACGGTTTTTTATTTCACGGATCTATAAGGGATGGTCCGGAGTAAAACATACTAAAAGCTCGCGGTCGCAAACGTGGGGAGGGGGCTAAAGGATTCATTTTTGCATGTTTTCGACTTAATTTCGGAAATATCTCGGAAGGGGTGAGTCCTCTTGGGAGTATTTGTATGGCAGTATTAAAGGATTAAAGCCCATTGAATTTCCAAAAAACTTATTTGAACATACAAATGCCGAATTCCTAACGGTTCCCCCGATACAGGTTATTGAAATCCGAAAATTGTTTAAAAATGTTTTTTTTTTTATTTGTTTGGCTTTGGTGTCTTCCGCGAAGCTTTTTCGGAAAACTGTTTCACTACCAATTTGTACGATGTTTAATTGGATCTCATTTGATGTACTCCCCGTTGTCCGGTCTTCAATCAGTAAAAAGCTTAAGAGTTTAAATCGAGCTTCCGAATTAAATTTTCACTATTTACAAGGATAAAGACACAGAGAAAAAAATCATCACTTAAATTTGAAGTGAAACATATTGAAAACAAAATTGGATCACATCAATAAATTATTTTAAAAACAAATAGTTTTATATTAAATTTAATATGATTCACTTTATTGATCTGTTCCAAATTGACTGAAACATCGATTTAAACCCAGTTAGAACAGAATCGACAATTCATCGATAAAGAATCGAAGGCCTTCTACTAAGGAATCGATGACTTTCTCGATCAAACTATGGAGACATTTGTATGGGCTTGGCCGTTTTTTCGATACCGAAAGTGAGAACTGGAATCGATCTTATTCCGAAGACTGTCGTTGATGTAGAATCGACCACTACGGACTATGAAGAATTTATGGAAAAACAATGACTGTGGTGAAAAATTAATATTTTGTATTTTTTCCTTTTTTTCTAATTTTTTTTTCTATTTTTTATTTTACCTTATTTTAACTTAACCTTAATGTAAAAATTTTTACATTTTGCTTCTACTGGGAATCGAACCGGGCACCTATAGTTTCGTAGTCCTACGTCCTACACCTAAGCTATCTAGGATTACTAATTACGAGAATAAGTTAGTCGTTTTATTTTTTGACAATTTCAATTTAATTCAGAGACATTTAGATGAAAGTCATCGATATGTGATCGAAGACATTTCGATTAGATGGTATCTGTGACAAATGGATAAAAAGTCATCGTTTTCGGATCGATTACTTTTTGATGCCAATGATATCGAAGACAACTGAATGCAGGCCTTCGATGTGGGATCGAAGACATTTCGATTCTGTTGTGTATCGGAGACAATTGGATGTAAATAATCGAAATTGGATCGATTCAGTAGGTTAGATGGCAGTTATCGATATATAATCGAGGACTTATCGATTCCGTTGGGTATCGGAGACAATTGTCTAGCTGGGAATATGTTCAACTTTGTTAAAGTTGTTTCATTTTGAAGGCTGTGTCCGTCACATGTACATAAGCCCGCCGCTTTTTTGTTCAGTGCTAGTAATCTCCGATAGCTTAGGTATAGGAAGTAGGACCACAGATCAGATATACATAGATCAGGAACTTAGAACAAAATAATTTTGCCAGAGGGAAACCACTACAAATAAATAATGTGAGACGAATAGAATTTCCATTAAACTGCCCATTGTATTGAGAAAGACAGCTATAGCTAATTTTTGTTTACCAGAGAGTCATAAAGTTTTACTTTTAAGTGTATGCGTGGTCGAAAGCATTAATTGCAGTCGTGTGCGTTAACTTTTTCAATGAATTGCATTAGTGTGTAAATTTTCGTCGACATTTAGAGTTGCCGTGTAGTATCAATTCCCTGACCGCAAATGGATTATCGTCAACACATAACATCAAATCGTACTTCTTTACGTACAATAAATCGATTCACAATTTAAGAATGTTTTTCTATATAACTACCACTCTAAATAACACTTTTCAATTAACATTTTCAACAATTTGCGCACTACGCTATTGTACATACCGAAATGGTAGCACCGAAAACGAAACGCAAATGACACAAACCCCGCCCCGGTGCCATTTTCGATTAAAAACAATGGATGCTCGGTGTTACCATTTCGGTATGTACAATAGCGTAGTGTGCATAATCTTAAAAATTTCAATTGAGATTATTATTTTATTATTTAGAGTGGTTGTTATATAGAAAAGCGTTCTGAAATTGTCGATAATCGTTTTATTGTACGTAAAATAGTATGATTTGATGTTATGTGTTGAAGACAATCCATTTGTGGTCAGGAAAATAATATTACACGGCAACTCTAATGTAGACGAAAATTTACACGACCATTTCGTGAACAATACGACATTTTGCATGCATTTTTTTTTATGTTCACTTGCGTGAAGATCCAGTTGGGGACGAAAAATGTTGATAGTTTGTGTTTTTTACATAATTTGCTATAATACGTTAATATAACGAATATGATCTTCATCCTCAATAAACAAATATGAAGTGCTTGTTCACGGGGCATTTCCAGTTTTAGATGGAGACTCCACCCATCTCGACCCAGTACTGAAAACGGTCAATTTGTGTGCCTGTAGCGGGAGAGTGGAGTGGACTATTTAGGAGGAGATTTTTTTTTTACATTTAAGAAAGAGATCGAATCGTTAAGCTAGTTAGACTATTCATTCTTATGGATTTAAATGATGCTAAGGGGAAGGCTTCGATTATTCAGTATCTTCCTGTATGTACACGTTACTTACAGTACACACTCAAAGGTAAAATGTTTTTCAGCCGATTTTAATTTTGTATGGAGTTCCAACTCTATTCCTACTCTATGGTAGGACTACGAAACGATAGGTACCCGGTTCGATTCCCAGTAGAAGCAAAGTGAGAAAATAAAGTTTTTAAAATAAAATATTGTAAAAATAAACATAAATAAAAAAAATGGAAAAAATAAAAAAAAAAAAAAAAATAAAAAAAAATTAAAAAAATTTAAAAAAATAGAAAAAAAATAAAGAAATAAAAATAAAACCAAAGAAAAAATAAAGAAAAAAATAGAAAAAAGGGAAAAAATATTTTTTAACTTTTTTAATCTTACAATCAAAACATTTTAAATTTAAAGTGAAGCACTTTTAAAATAAAGTGAAATCACTTTGAAAATAAAGTGATATTCAATTTTGATTTGACATGCAGCAATTTTAAAAGTACGAGAATCACTTTAAAATTTCCACTATTGATTCAAAATGAAACATTTTTGAATTAAACGTAAACGTATATGGAGCCAAATCATATTTGAAAATTTTTGAATCATAGCTATTATTTTTGATTTTATAACGACTTTTTTCTCTGTGGACAAACATTGTGAAAAAGCGGGAGGGGGTGACGGTTTTTTATTTCATGGATCCATAATGGTTGGTTTAGAGTAAACAATTCTAAAAGCTCGCGGTCATGAGGTGTGCGCTAACGTGGGGAGGGCGGGCTAAAGGATTCATTTTTCCAGGTTTTCGACTTTATCTCGGAAGCGGCGAGTCCTCCTGAGAGTATTTGTATGGCAGTATTAAAGCCCATTAAATTTCCAAAAACTTATTTGAACATACATATGGCGGATTCCTAACGGTTTCCCCGATATAGCCTATTCAACACCGAAAAAGTAAAAACGTTGCAAGACAATTTTGTGCAGTGTGAAATTTGATTTCATTTGATATACTTCCTGTTGCCTGGTCTGGAATCAGTCAAAAGTTCAAGAGCTTAAACCAAACTTCCAAATTTAATTTTTCCCATTTATAAGTATAAAGACCAACATTGTGGAAAATGGGGGGGGGGGTGTGACGGATTTTTATTTCATGAATTTATAAGGGGTGGTTACGAGGAAAACATATTTAAAGCACGCGGTCATGAGGAGTGCGCTAACGTTGGGAGAGCGGGCTCAAATATCCCATTCTTGTGCTTATCAGTTCTAACCCGGGTATATCTCCGAAACCGCGAACTCTACAAAAAAAATGTCTGAGCAAAAATGAAAGCTTACACAATTTCCTATAAAGTTCATCAGACATGCATAGGTCGAATTCCTAACAGTTATCCAGATACAGCTAATTTAAAAATCAGAAATTTCACATAGAAAACATCCACACACCATAATTGGTATACGTATGTACATATATCTATAGATTGGCTATATGCATGTACGCTGTGTTGATGTTTTCTATGTGAAATTTCTGATTTTTAAATTAGCTATATCTGGATAACTGTTAGGAATTCGACCTATGCATCGTCACCCCCTTCGATGTTCTCTATAATCTCTTCTTTGATTGGCCTACAACACTTTAGACAATTTACAATACTTAATTCAATAACATAAAATAAAAATTATTAATCAAAATCGTGAACAAAGAGAAATCGCGGTTTTGATCAAATCTAAATCGTATCGTACATTCAAAATCAAAGTTAATAAACGGCTTTCAAAATCGAAGTGAGCACGTCGTTACAATTTGTCTACTTCCAAAGAGAACTTGGGGTTAGTATCCTATAGCCGAATTCAAGTTCAAGGCTAAAGGTATGTACTGAGTTCACCTAGCGAAAAACTTGCATATATGTCTCCCGTGAAAAGGGTGCCGTGGAGACTTGCTTTTTATTCACTCAATTTAGGACAAATGTTCACTCGCGTTCTGATTGATTGTCGATGACATCTTTTCACTGTGAAATAAAGTGCAACTGCATTTATTTTCGCTGGCGAATTGTCAAAAACCGGTGTGGAGACTTTCATTTTAAGTGAGTACCACCAAGCGAAATCGATTTCACGATCATCAAAATTTTGACAGTATTTGCATGGATTCCACGTGAACTGAGGATGTTATAGTACCTACTCTAAATGTGAACACACGAATTTATTATACAGGGTGTCCCGTTCATGGTGGAGAATCTTTTAATGGTAGATAGTGTGGCTTATTTGGGGAAAATTAATGTTCTACGAGACACCTCTATTTTGAACCGTTACAATGTAAAAGCACTTTTTGTAAATTGTGTCAAAATACCTGACTTGCCGAACTAAATCAAAATTTGCCAAACCACCAAACATGTCATCCGAGATATGACTTCACTTTCCGAAACTACATAAAATTTCCTATAAAACGACACCTCGTCCGTTACGAAGTTGCTCGTATCTTCCGAGATACACCAGTTCAAACTTTGAAGAAATTTTAAAATCGGTTTTTCATGCAAAATTCAAATGATAAAATCGTAACGGTACTTTGAACTGACAAATCCGCAAAGTTGATAAAAGTTGCCTCATTATGTTAGCTCTCGAACGACATATAAAAATTAAGGGCTCACGATTTAAAAATTGGCGAATTTAACGTTTCAAAGGTAAAAAAATGTGGTTTCAATGTAAAGTTTTTTCGCCCAACAAAATGAACTGTGTTGATCGTACAATTATCTCCACCATGAACGGGACACCCTGTATAATTTATACTCAAGTTCAAGGCTAAATGTTTTCGTATTATGTACTAAATGTTGGAGTTGCAAAAATGCATCTATGTAAGTGTATATTCGATTGCAACGTGTTGCACATTCTACATGAATATACATACATGGATGAATGTCGTCAGCAGATCGCGCTGTCACCGTTTTGTGTTGTTTCGTGTTTGTTGACTTTCGGTGATTGTGGATATTTGTTTTCTTCTTTCGCAAATAATTTTCTTTGCCGATTATTATTTCTATGGCATATAATATTGGAGGGTAGGACATGGCGCGGCAACTTTCCATGGACGAACCCAATGGGACGCTGACGCTGTAGTGACTTAAGATAAGAATGCTCGTACAACTTTCGATGGATTTATACTTTGTTTTTATTTTCTCTCGTTTCAGGTCCAAACACATAGACATTAAAGAGTTTTAGCATGTCGTAGAAAATAGTACGACATAGTTTGTCATTATATGTATCATCTGCATATGGATATGTATCATTGTGCAAAATTTCAGCTTCATAGCTTTTGAATTGGCCGAGTAAAACGCGTAGCAACAGACGGACAGGCGGACAGGCGGACAGACGGACAGACGGACAGACGGACAGACGGACAGACGGACAGACAGACAGACGGACAGACAGACAGACGGACATCGGCCAATCGACTCCCCATGTTACGCTGATCATCATATGTATACTTATTATATGGTCGGAGATGCTTCCTTCAATGCGTTACAAACTTCATGACAATGTTAATATACCCTTCGATGACTCTACGAGCGAAGGGTATAAAAATCGTATATACGAAACAGTATATCACAATTTTGCATGGGTGGATGGGTGTATAAGCACGACAAATAATTTTGCCAGTTTCGACTGTTTACAGAACATAAAATATACGGAAATACACCCATGCCTACTTGGGACATGCAAAATTGTGATATACTGTTTCGTATGCGGTAAGCTAGCGAATTTTTACATAGAATGTCAAACTATGTCGTAATATTCTCTACGACATGCTCAAAACTCTCTACCCTGCAAACAATCGGTCAGCAGTCCAGGGTTGAGAAGAAAGGGGGAAGAAAATAGTGCGATGGTGTGCGTATGCACACGCACACATACTGAAAATGTCAACCAACAGCTGTTCGCGGTCGTTTGTTTCTTTTCATCTATTGACATATTTCTAGTAGAGCAAATTTTGTTGGTTTGCGATGGCGGACAAAAAGGACACCGCGGTAATTGCAGTGTTCTACAGTTGTGGATTTATCTGGTAAGTTTGCAAATTGATTTTGATTAACATGAATCTAATATTTTGTATTGCCGTATATTTTCAGAGATGGCAGGCCACAAAAATTGGCGAAATTCTGGGCGGCGGCGGCGGTGACACGGACAATCTTTCAACAAAAAGATACACTTTCAGTTTGGATGCTATGTATGTATTTAACGCGTGAGTATGCTTATATTGAAATTTTATTCTGAATATAATGAAAATATCATTTTCTCCATAGAAACTGTTTTTTCGTGTTGGGAGCCTTGTGTGAATAAATTTCATGGGACAGCTTTTCGGGAAGGAAGAAATCGTGGTCGTGATGACCATACGACCATGGACGTGAGATATATAGTAGATATTAAATCGTACGGATGATTGTCGCGTGATGAATTGTACATTTATTCTATATATTAATAAAATTTTCTGTTGTGCTTTTATTTTGAATGTTATTTTATTTTGCGACTCGCGGCCGCGAGCAAAATGGACGACAGCGCACCCTGCACGTCATTCATGGAAAGAGAACCCCGCACTCCGCACCGCACCCCGCATTTTAAAGTTTTGACAATGGTCGCATATTTAATCTACGACAATTCGAATATCTTTGTACTGACAGTCGTCGTGTACTTTACCTACAACCACTCGATGATGTAACCGTGTACGGTAGCCTACCATGTACGTGTGCTGTCATAGACTCAGTCAGGATTTTTCTTTGACATAAGCCGCTTACTTTAGTCCCGAACGCCGAACAACGGTCAGTGGTACAGTCAGCCCGCGAGTCAGGGGTACGTAGTCGACTATGTCAGCATGACATGGTTTGCAGGGTAATGTCAAAGTCTGCTCCTACTATGGTAATATTTTCTACACCAAGCTAAAAACTCTCTAATGGTGTCGCATAAACGCTATCCATTATACATACTCTATTTCCCTATTTCCACCTGATACCTACCCATTTTGGCCCGGGCTGTATAGCAACAAGCGCTGTACTAATTTGTCATGATAATTAAATTCTTCGTAATGGAAGTGAATTAAGCACAAACAGTGTAAAGCGGAAGTCCTTTAACATTCGTATCGGGATACTCTAGACTTGCGAGAAAATTCAAAGCGCGTTCGTCGTACACTTTTATGTGGGTCGCGAACAGGCTCTCTAGATGCTAGACGCTTCGTTGCTGGTTGCAAATCCTTTTAAGTTATAGTAAACATGGAAGTAAACATTAGCTTTTTAGTCAGATCGACTTCGCATATTTTAAAAAGGATCTCTATTGAATTTCATGGAAATCTAATGAAATAGGATATTTTGTTATCAACCTATTGAAAAAGTCGACTGTCTAAAAATGGCATTGTTTCAAGAAATATCCAAAAATGCACTACAAAGAGGGTAAGAAAATATTCAATTTCGTTTAAATTTCCTTTGGGGAATCCTTTAAAAGAAAATACACACCTACATAATACAGGCTTGTGAATATCCATTTCGACTATAGTAACGAACATTCACCCTACAATTAATTCCACACTATGTCGTCGATACCATAATAACTTTCTTTTAAACTTGTTTGGAACCTATTTTCTCATTAGGACGAATATAGGCGCACGATCCTTTTTAATTAATTAGGAGTTCAACAATTTTCGGGGAAACATTTTGTTTGTGTGTTTTTCAAGGCGCACAACAAGTTTTCCACCAATTTAAAATCCTTAATTCGTGGGATAATCTGCGGGTGTCTGCGTATATAAAATTAAACTGCTTGAATGTGTTGTTGTATGAGCCGCCAGCCGGCTGCTGTCCGACCAGCATAAAAAAGGGACGTGTATTCCTTTTAAGAAAAAGGAAATTATGTAGTATGCAACACCCGGCTTATTTTAGGCTTTATAGGAACCTAATTGCTTAGGCGTGTAGGATATATATATTGAAACGCGTAAACTGAGAAAAAAGAGGAAACATCTTAAAATGAAACCTATCTAAAAACGTTAGATTTGACGTTAAAGGAAGAGTCGTCAGTTGTTCATCTATTCTTCTTCTCTGTACCGTAACCCATTGTGGGGCATGGTGCGTTCACTCAGCCGTTTATAGGCTACTTCGAGTCAACGTTACATTGCATATAGAGGAGTGTATATAATGTTGCAAGCACTATATATTTCCTGGACCACGCCGAGATTCGATCTCCGGACCTCTAGATTACTAGCATCATACAGTGCGACTCAACCAAGTAAGCCACAGAGCGTGTTCATCTATGCAATGCAGTAAATGTCCCTACAGCTCAAATTTACAGCTATAGCAACTTTTTATTAATTACAAAATACAACAAATTTGATATCAAAAAAACGGCAACGAAATCAGAACATCAGTAAATGTATTATTTAATCAAAACGATTGGTTTTGACAAGAAATTTACATTGAAACAAAGTTTTACACTATGCAGCTTCAGAGCCATACATACACTTTCAATGTACATACGAGTACGTATTGAATGTGTGTAGTGTAGTGTGACACGGTGAAACTTGCTCATTTTGTCGTTTGTTTAGTGCGAGAACTTTACCCGGAAAATCTTTCAATTTAAATTAAGTTCGCACGCTATGTAAATCCTAATGACAAGGATGAGTGCTCCATTGGAAGTATGCACCTACCTACATATGGCGAGCAGTTGACATGGAATTCTCTGTTGGATTGAATAAATGGTTCCAAAAATTCGTCTCTGCATTATTCGACCATGTTTTTCAAAGCGATTCATATAACTAATTCAATTCGCCTAATGGCTTTCGGTCTCAATAGATTTCACGTTAAATGCAATTCCCTTCACGGAACAAGGACGAGCGATGTGCCGTGTTATTATTTTTGGTCAATGTCGGGCGCTCCTCGCAATGGGCGCGCAAATTGAACCAATGCAAATTAAAGAGGATTTTGGTTGGATTTTAATTTGTATTGAAATTATTGAGTGTGAAAGTGAAATTTGCGATTAAACCGCATTTTAGAAAGGATTTATCTACTGAAAATCTACATAGATATATTTGTACGGGAAAATATCGGCCAGGATTTTTTTAAACATAAAATAAAAATGGTATAATATAATATGATTAAGCAAAGCTCAATCTGTTGTTTTGCCGGAACCTGTGGTTCACTATGTGGTGATGTTTTCTCTTGAACATTTGGAGGCAAACAAAACATCACCACATAAAATAAAAATGATTTGATACGGAACTACATTAAAAGATGATACATATTAAAATTTATCTGAATTTACGTATTTATGACTCTAAAAAAAGATACATAAATCAGCCGTATAGATATTTCCATACTGCTGATAATACATGTAAAACAAAAATGGATAACATTCAATGGACATGGACAATATGTGCACTCCCTTTGCCAAATTTCAATTATTTTTTTTGTTATTGATGGTAATAATTCAATGATTTTATTCTGTTGTGTCGTTTCCGTGGACAGTCAATTCCAATAACGTGTGTAGTAAATAAATTATATAACCAACGGATAGCATGGTAATATACATAAGTATGTACATTATAAACACTGGCGGCTTTACTTATTGACCGCCTGTATTTACTGCTACTTTATGCATTCCAAATTAACCTTCGGGCGGGCGCAATGTATCCGACAAATTAAGTGACCAGTTTTTGTTGCGCGCAAATCAGCGATATGAAAAGGGAGAGATCTGAAACTCACAGTACCTTAATCTTTATCGATCAACTACCCAAAGCAGTTTTCAGTTCCTATCTACCATATGTCTGAGGGGCAGGAGGGGATGAAATAATCTCTCAGATGTATTGCGCCCGATTGTGTTATTTTCTCCTTTTCTATGAAAATTTCCACTTGTTATACTCTTCACATTGCGTAATAACGTTGTGATGACTTTTAGGCTCACCAAATCGTTCAATAGTGTATTTTTACTAAACTAAGCTCACAAATTTTAAGCGGTCGAGTTGTTGGAGGTTTTTTAAATATTATCATTGAAAGCGGAATATTCTTAGAAAATTGAAAATGTGAAGGGTATCAAAGTTTGTGGGCTAGTATTTGTTTCTAAAATTTCGTAGAACTGTTTCAAAAAGACAATGCAACAATAAATAAGAGTCTAAAATATACAGAAACTTAGTTTCATCCCATTATGCGCCCAATCGTGTTAGGATTAGGTACATGCCAATAGATAGGACTTTGAAATTTGGAGGAATTGTGAGCGGCAAGTAGCTCTCTAAACTACAAAATGCCAATTCGGAAAGATCGGTCAAATTGCTCCCGAGTTATCGAAAATGAACGATTGCCAAGCGTTAAAACGCGATTATCTTCCTAAATATCGATCGCACAGGAGTCTAAAAGTTTACACTTTAAGTTGCATTTTTCGACGGTTTTTTTTTGACAATTTTCGATTAGAAAAGACAAAAGTGCGATTTGGGCAGCTGTAATTGTCGAAAGCGAATAGGTAGGACTTTCAAATATGGAGGAAATGTGAGCGGCAAGTAGCTCCACAAGTGCGTTAAATTTCAGAAAGATCCACCACCTGAGTTATCGAAAATGAACGTTTGCCAAATGCAAATTCGATAATCTTGCTAAAAACCCCTTTAAAACAGACAAGACTGATCACAGGCCTTACCGAAGAGCTTATTAGGTTACTCTGTGTGGGTATTGGGAATGCTGTACATTTTGCTGTACATTTACTAAGGCTGTACGTCAGGTCAAAATGCTGTACGTCTGGGCAGCTTACCTAAACGTCGCCAAACTAACCTCTCTAATTGTACATCTTTTTGTTGTCGTTTTAATTATTTACTTATTAACGGAAATGGAATCGTAGCAGCATTGCCAGAGCCGCAATAGCAGTCCTCTCTAATTTGTTCCCAGACATGATAATATCGGGATTTGGATAGATTGCCCCGATTTGACTAGCTCTGACTTTATTCTCTATAACAATTCACGAGATGATGCATATTTAAAGATAAGCCACCCAAGTTAAAACCACTGAAGAAACTCGTCCATGAGGAGACTTTGATAATTGAAGTTTATCACCTCCGCATAGTATGTAAGGAAACTACTCCAGAAGGTTAGTAATGAAAACGAGCACCATTTTCGAGAGCGCAGTTATCTAAAATGTGTTGAGTGTTTTCAGTGGCGGATTTATCAATTTTCCGCCAGTAGGCTTTTCACATTTTGCCACCTCCCCCGATCTGTACAAATATTGCTTAAGGGAAGTTTGGGTTGAAATCAAGTTTTGCAGCAAATGCATGGGCGTAGCCAGGGTGGGGGCAGGGAGAGGCGCTGGTGTAATTAGGGACTAATTAGGTACCTTGTAAAGAGATTCATTTTGTAGCTGAATCATACCAGCAATGAAATTTAGCCACTGTTAATATTATGTTAAATGTGGAGGAAATCTTATCAAAATCGACCGTATTTCTTTAAAAAAAAAAAGATTTATAAATTTTGCTCAGAAGAAAAACAGTGACAGAAACTGATCTCTTGGCCTATTTCTTTTCAATCGCAAGTGGAATATGCAGTCAGAGAGACAAAAATAGCACTGAATATTGACGAGCTACGGTCTAAAAAGCTGAAATTGGAGGCCAATTGAATGTAATCAGAATCACACACTGATTTTCGAATGACAAAAATGCGCCATTATTACACAAATTTACCATCATAAGCACGAGTTCCTTAATGACAGGAGACGCCATCTGTTGTAAAATTGAAGAAAAAATTGCAAAAATATTAAATTTGTTATCAATTTCAAATCCTAAGAAAATCATGCTGTTGAAAAAATTTCGGGCTTGTATGTATCCCTAAATCTCTCCAGCCGACTGTCGGATAATGTTTATTTCTATGGATTCTGTGGATGTAAGACAAGAGGCTTCTCGGGTGTTTCGGCAGGAGATGCGATCCTCTAGAACCAAGCAAAGCCAGAATTTAAAACGGACATTGATCTCGCAAGTGGAATATGCAAGTCCAAAAGCCAAAAATAGCACTGAATATAGATGAGCTACGGTAGGAAAAGCAGAATCGGAGGCCAGTTAAATTCAATCAGAATCACCAGTAAAAGTCTAAACACGTTCAGGGGCCATTTTTCGTTAAATTGTGTAGAAAATCATTTTCGACTGTCTTTCGTAAAATTTAGCTCTAAAATTAAAAAAAAAAAAAACAGGCGCGACAGTTTAACATTGGACTAAGTCCGCAGATGTGTTAGTGACATCCAATTCCCAAGATCCTAACTGCTTTTTAGTTGAGGTGTTGAGATCAACAGCACGCTCAGCAATGTTATGTACTCCCATAAATGGGTACTCGTTTAACATCTGAGTGAGATCGAAGTTCGTCACAAGGGGCGTGAGTTAGAAAAACACTATAAACTGAATTCGTTGACGGTGAGTCTCGAACCAATGACCCTGTGCACCGAAGTGCGCGCACTTACCATTCCACCAGCCAGATTACTCTAAATTTTGCCAATATATTTGTTAGCTTGAGTTTAGCTCTCCTTGAGCTTTCCATTTCGTGGGTCGTGAGTATTCTTCAATCTTTATTGACGGTGTCAATGGCACAATATGTTTGAGCAAAAACGCTCAATCTGTCCAAAACACATTTCACGAATCAGGTTACTGGAAATGTTAATATAGTTTGCGCTTAAGCTATGGACTTCCAATAGTACCTTGCTAATCAACAAATATTTTTCGCAAATTTCAGTGCTAAGACGATTTTTTACTGACAATTGGAATCACGACAACATGTATTGGGAGTAGGGATGTCAAAAACCGGTAAGTCCGAAAACCGGTACTTTCAAAACGGTTAACCGGTTTTTTTCGGTTTTTTTCATCCTCCCGGTTTTAACCCGGACGGTTGTTTGCCCATCCGGTTAAAACCGAAAAAAATGTTTCCTAATTCCTTAAATTTTTATATTTTCCTGATTTGTCAGTCTGTAATTCTATTGCTTGTCTTCTATCAAAAATTTCTTATTTCCGAACACTCTCCTTGGTGCTATTATTCCAAGAACTAGGGATGTCAAAAACCAGCCCATAACCCGGTTTTCGGTTTTTTCGGTTTTTTCGCAAAGCCGGTTAGACCGTCCGGTTTTAACCGGGCTCAAAGTACCGGTTTTCGGTTAACCGGTTTTTCATTGAATTGCTTAGAATTTTAGCAAAATAATGCATACACACTCGTTAAGCTGATGTTCGTATAGAAATATGACTGTGTAATGGAGCCCTAAAAGGGAAACATGTTGAACAAAAAAGATAATCAAATAAAATTGTCAGAAGTATTCATAATGTTTCAAAATTAGTTAACTGAGTTTTATTGCTAGACAATGTATATAGTGCAGTCAAAATATCCCATTTCAGGCCTCCAAATAGAAAAAAATAGAGTAAAGCTATTTTTTGTGGTTTTTGAATCAGCGATTTCCCAGGAATCTAAAACTCCTTTTGCTAAAAAAAAATTTGATCGGAAAGGTCCCAAAAAGGACAAAAAAGGATACTCTTTAATCCTTGGCCAGAGGTCAGCATGTGGGATATCAAATCAAAGGGGACGTCGAGTTCATTACATATCCGGTGTTAAAACCGGACGGTGTAACCGGCTTTGCAAAAAAACCGAAAAAACCGGAAACCGGGTTATGGGCCGGTTTTTGACATCCCTAATTGGGAGTGTCGTTACTTGAATCTGAAATTAGACAAATCAGCATTCACCTTTAAAGCAGTGCTTTCAAATCTGCGGACCCTAAGGTTGTCAAGGCCGGTAAGATAAAGATGACCCATATCAATAGACAAGGATATTTTTCCGATGAACTTAAGCAGTGATGGCGTGTTTATTGCGTCCATAGGAAGGAAAAAAGACTCCTTGCAGCGTTCTCATAATATAACAGACTTTCTACGTTCATAAAAAAATAATTAACGTTTTTTCGCAAAGATATACAAAATTCGAGAGCTCAGAGTTGAACGTTCGTGAATGCACTAATTATAACAAGACAATAAGGGAATTATTTTTTTTTCGATTGAAACCACTTTTGGGGAACCCATTACCGATAGATTGGAATGGAATTACTCATTGGCTCATATTCCTATCCCATACATGAATATAACGCTGGGATTTGAGTTACGTATTTCATTTTATTTATGCAGCCGGGAACCAATCGTATTGAGCGAATGTGGCCTCGAGAATCCAAAAGGTTGGATATCCATACTTTACAGTGTGATGACATCATGTTGATTAATGCTTGGAGTCTAATGTCTTAAGTGTTTTCAATTAATGCATTTGATTAATAAAAAACTGAAGATTTCTTAGCAGAAAAGTAGGCAGAGCAAGGCATAACAGAAAAAAAAGCAGAATGTGCCTGGTTTCGCCTGTGAACAATTAGCTACAACCTAAAAAAAAATTTGCCCCGAATTTGCCGCCCCTTGAAGTCTGCCGCCCTAGGCTCCAGCCTACTCAGCCTACTGGTAAATCCGCCACTGAGTGTTTTAGTTGAAAACAACTGTTCGTTCTATTTTTCAATCTTTTACGTCTTTCCAAAAGCCGCCAGGTTTCCGTTTGCCATTTGTATACAATGACAATGGTGAATAAAATGTGGCTAGGGAAATTCAATACTTAACTTTAATTTTTGTATTTCAAACAAATTCTCTATAAGGCATCGTCGAACTGCGTGAATTGCCCTTAATCGTATGATTGCTGGCGGAACAGGCTTCTACTACATACTATCTGGGCTTCTCAGTAAGTAGACATTCTATTATATTCTATCATCTGAATTATTATAGCGTTAGTTCAAAACCCACTGTGACTAATAATTTTTGTGTTGATATGTTATCCTAAGGCAGCCATCATGGAACCGATGTGTAACAACGACAATGAAAGTACATTGTTGGTTGAAACCGTGGAATCACCATTTTGATGTCCCCCGTTAGGGGGATTTACTTATTCCAACATAAACTTAGGTTTATGACGACACTGAGTTGCCAAAAGCAACCGATTCAAGAATTAAAAAATCTCTCGAAGCACTTCTACAGCAACAACAACCACATACATGTACTATCTCTATAGTCTATACTATCAATCTGCCTGGTACAGTACCTAAGGGGCGCCAATTTGTCCTTTCGCCCGGGGTGACGCGTAAGTGCTAGAGCGGGCGCAGTCTGTAACCAACCGTGAATACTATAACATCGGAGTAGGTATCCAATTATTATCGATTAGAAAGTAACGATTATGATGTAACGATTACTCTGACTATAGAGTAAGTCTCAGTCAGTCAGTGAGGGTTAGCTCACTTTGACTATGACTCCCTCGTGTATGCATTGTACATTGGCGAAAGCCCTGCTAGCGAGAGAACATCGACGATCGCCAGCCTGCCAACCCCTAAGGCCGCCGCCAGGTGCATGATTCCTCAAGGGGAATATTTTATTTCTCGTGAGAGCTCACAAAACCAAAACTAATTACTTCAAATAACAAACGATTTGTTTGATCTAGACATTTACACTTACAAAATTATTAATTTGACTCGTGAATAACCTCAATTAACAAACATTATTTGATAATAAATTTTCCCATAAATTAGCAAATAATGAAATCATGGCTACTTTATTAGCAAAGAGCCTCTTCCATTTCGTTTTGCAATTTTAACGGATCATGGACCATTAACACTCAAGAATGCTCTGAAGCTCTTTGAATTTTCAACAACATAAATTTTGTATAATAATCTTTTTGACTATGTATACTATACTAGACGTTAGTCGCTATGGGATAATTTACACGCGGACTCCCCTAATGATTATTTGCATAAATCGCATGAAATGCTAAACACCTGAAAGTCTGAAAGGGTATTAAACGGAGCCGTTCAGAGGAATACGGAGAAAGGACTTGAACATTTATCAAGTGTTTAGAATGAACTTGATGAAATTCGAATGGGTGGTATTTTATTTGGATAAATTGTTTGCTTATAGTAAATAGACTGAGTACCTATTCAATTCGCCGTAATTATTGTGCGGTGTTAATAGACGTTTAACTTCAGAAGAAAATCTTTGATAAATTTTAAGTTCGGTGACAACCCCATCCTATAATAATATTAAAAAGCTTTTATTGTTCATCCTCGAAAAAAGGACGCACACACTTAATCAATCAAACCCGAACTTTCAGACTTTTTTTATCATAAATACATAAAATTCTTTTGCAACAAGTATCCGAGCGATTGGCAACGAAACTTTTCAAATTGAGTTTATTCCACATCGACTACTTGTAAAATGTTCGGTGAATGCGAGCCGATAAGTCTTAGCACATTCCTAGCCGCAATATACGATTACACTATCCACGAATTCGTTGAATGTAAATTCAATGGCAACGAATTGCCGACAAAGCCAAGCATATAGCAGAGCATAGGATAGACTATGCCGGCAGGACGAACAAGTATACAGCGGGATTGGACTATATTGTTTTGGGATCGATGGTTTTACAAGAGTAGAACACGAGGTCGTTCATGATTTTTATGAGGACGAATAAGGTGAAACAGACTGTCGAAGTCTGAGTACAGTTTAAACTTACAAAAATGCAGTGAAGAAGGAGCGACCCGGTGAACTGAATGATGGTTGAAAATCGATCGCTATTCAATCAGAACATCACGTTCCTTTTATGGCTTGCATTTGCGTTCGAGAAAAGTGGGTGCAAGTAGCCGTTAAATCAAATTATAGCAGGTTTGTATTATTGCTTGGAGAAAGTTGTGTTTATAGTTTGCGCTGCATTAACATTCAGACTGGACTTTTCATTATTTTATTGGGATTGGCATTGGACCCAATAAATGTCAAGCAGTTTTTGAACTGTGGTGAAATTGTTTGCATTACAAGAGATTTTATGCAAGGCTTACCTTGACAACTGTATTGCTGATTATGATAAGAGTTTTTTGAGACAAGGTGGACAATATTTCTGAAACGATTTGAAGCATTTTTTAGGTTCAACTTGAAATAAATCAATTTTGGAATTTGACCAAAATTATTTTTTTTATGAACAGTGAGCACTAAGATTGATTTAGCCCTTTACCTTCCTTCCATCTTTCCAATCCCTTATCCGGAAAACCTATGGGGGTGCAATTACAACTTTAACTAGATTTTTGATAAATATCTTATGAACACTATTAAACACAACACGATTAACATTCATTCGATAAATTCAGAAATCACTTGGGTGAAACTTCCTAATTGCACTAACAAAGTTTAACATTTGACGTACGCATCTGATTAGCATAGGAAATGTGTACTACATATGCGTAATGCGATGCCTCAACATAATTTACACACGTTGATGCTAAAATTACCGTGATTAATTCATGTAATTCGATTTAGTCAAAGAGCACGTATCGCTGAGAAGTTTTTGATCTCAACAAACTTGTACCAGGACAAACTGTATTGGAAGCAGAATATATTAACAGGATCATTGGATGCCCTATTAAATACGTAAGTCTTCCTGCCAACTTCCAAGAAAACACTTCAATATAAACTGGTGAGTTTATAATTCCACTTTAAATTCTCTGCATAGTCATAAATGGAGTGTGATATAGGTGAACAAACACCCCCACATAAATGGCTCGAATCGTTGTCAATGGAAATAAACTTGAATGATTTCATTAAATTTGTATGACAGCCTAGAGGGGTCGAACATTTTCCGAATATCTGCACCATCCCACCGTCATTTCAGAAATCATAAATGTTTACAAGACAAGAACTTAGTAAGCAGTCCCCAATGCTAAATGATATGTACAATTACGTGTGTGTCCTAACGGGTTGTTAATAAAATAACCGATTTGTTGAAAGAGGAACTTTTCTTTATTGAGGACTGATACGAAGTAATTCGAATACAAATGAGGACTACCTTAAACTAAAACATGTTCGTCTTCTTATACTAAATTAATGTTGATCCTGCATCTGCAATGATGATGCACATGTGCTTATACGTTCGACTTCGATGTGATGTTTATGTTGTGATGCGAATCAGATGTGTTTATGTTACGATGAGGTTGATGCATCCTGATTGTGTTGAGCGAATGTGTTTATGTGAGGATGGGTTTGATGCATCCTGTTTATGTTGAGCGAATGTGTTTATGTGAAGATGGGTTTGACGCAACCATACTTATGCAGCTGGTGAGTCAAGTTGGGATGGCTGATGGGGTTGTCGTAGCGGTGACGTAACTCGCCCCTCCTTAGGTTTCGACTCCTGGCGAAACTCTGCTAATGGTAGGTTTATGGGTAACACGTCCTCTTGAGGTGGTATAATTTCAGGTGATTCAATTGCATATAATTCGGCTTCTCGTTTCGTTATGTTAATGTTAATCTTATTATTTCTTATTCTATAATACATATGCTTGAAAATTAAAATTATTACAATTAGTATTACAATGGTGAGAAATGAGTAATTTATCCATGATTGTTTTTCATATTTATCTTCAAATGTTTCTAAATCCTGAAGTGTTGTAAAATTTTGTTGTTTCCATTCTATATCTTCCAAAGTTAACTTTTTTATTACGGTATAGTTTTTTATTTTATTAATATTTGGTAATACTATATGGGCAAAATATGGAATTTTCAAATTTCTGTATGTTTTTTCTTGGATAGTTATTTGACAATTATCAAATTTAATAAGTACATTATGACTTACAATATTTGTTACATTATTTTTCTCTTCATTACAATTATGTTGAATTCTAGTATTTTTAGCGTTTTTTATTACAATTATGGCTTCAGTTATTTTTTTAACAGTAAAATTTGAGTTCATTTCATATTTACAATTTTGTATTTCTGTTTGAAGTAAATTTTTTATACATTCTTCTTTTATTTCAATTAAATCATTTAAAGTATCTGATGGATAATACAATGTTTTATTATATTCTAATATTTCATTTACATTTGTTACAATTTGTAAATTTTTGTCTTTATTTGGAATTGGTTCCATAGTGTATTTTTGGTATTTATTTTTAACATATTGAGGTATTCCAATTACAATTAGTATATAGTTTTCTTTAAATGCAACTGCGGTTGTTATTTTTGGGTACTTATCTATAGTTATTTTAAATATATCGCTTTCTTCATCTTCGATTAAATAACGATTTAATGTTCCAATTTTTGAATTTAATATTATTTCTTTGATTTTTTCAATTTGCTCGTTAAAGTGATTTATATCTGAAAGAATTTTTACTTTTTGTTCAAATGCAGAATAATTACGTTTAATTTCATTGTTGTCTTTACGTATTTCATTTACTTTTATTTTCAATTCATTTTGGTTTTTATTAAATTTTTGTGTTAAAATTTTCATTTGATTGTCAAAATTAGTGTTGAATTTCAAAAGTTTATCCTGGTTTTCTCTCAAAACTTTCTGATTTTTATCAAGGTTGGCAAAATGTGCTTCGATACGTGAGGCATCCTGATCGTCCATAACTCCACCTATCCAACTCAACAATCGTCCATAACCATTAATTAAACCACGTTTTTGTCTAATGTTTTTCGTTTTCTTACAGTCAGTCTTTAGTCCTAGTGTTTCACATAGTTCTGGAGAGTTTACAGGTGTATATGGGTTATTTTGGGTTCTGCTCAGTTTTGCTAATTTGCCATACAAGTTTGGTTTAGTTTTGCTTATTCCAGGTAACCATAATGAATGAATTTCATGTTCTAAATGAGTTAGTTCATGTGCAATATCAGTTAAGTCATAATTAAGGGAATGCAAAATTTCAACGTTTCCTTCTATCTTTTTGAAACTTTCTTCGTAAAGCGTCAAGTTTATTGTGTGAATTATGTGGGTGTAGTGATCTATTAATTGTACCTTTTCTTTTTGTACCAATATGTAACCGTTTCCGTCCGCAATGTTGGTCATCTCTATTACCTGAGTTGACGAGACTGGTATCAGTATCAGTAGAAGAATTATGATTGCTGGAACGAAAGGGAGTTATTAACTCTGAATTTTGAAATTTTCTTTTGGCTAAATGTTGATTTTTGTGAAATTTTCTTGTATCATTACTTCTAATGAATTTATTCCTTGGATCTAATTTGGTTTTAGGGTTAGCATTAACGAAATTTTTATTTATATCTCTTTCTAGTCTATTTTTATTTAAATTTTTAATACTGTTTTCTTTGTTTTTAATAAGTGTTTCATATATTTTTGGATTGTTACCTAAACCATGATGTACGTCAATTGGTCTTTCATTCGTGCTTGAATGGATAGTTCTATTGTATAAATGTAAAATTTCTGTCAAAGGGTTTTCATGAAATAAGGTTTCTTTCTGCTTTTGTCTTGCGTTAAATATTCTAAGATTTTCGGCTAAAGTATTATGAAAACGTTCCACATCTGCGTTTCCAGTGTGGTAGTTAGCAGTAGTAAAGTGTATTTGGATTTCTTCTTGTAGAAAATAGTTTTTAATTATTTCTGTTTTAAATGCTGTTTCGTTATCGAGTATTATTTTCTTTGGTTTTCCCATTATGTTCAATATGTTTTTGATTCCATTTAGTATATCTACCCAATTTCTCGATTTAATTTTATCTAATGCTGCATATTTGGAGAATTTATCGATACAAGTTAAATGAAGATCAGTTTTTGTTTTATACCAAACATCCATATGATATATTTCCTGTTGTTTTCGAGGTGTTTCAGTAAGTTTGAATGGTTCTTTTATAGGTTTCCTATCGTATTTGGAGCATAGACATAAATGACAATTATTAATAAGTTTAGCTATTTCGTCTTTGATATGAGGATAGAAGTATTTTGTTTTTATTTCAGAGTATATTTTATTAATTCCTGCATGATTCATTTTAACATGTACTTTCAAAATTATTTCTTTTATTTCTTCATCTGAAGCATTCATAAGCCTGTAGTTTGTTTTTATATAAATTATATTTTTGTTATCTCTTTTCCATTTAATGTATTCCTGTTGGAAATTTCTGAAAATTGTATCATCTGTAAACATTATTCCTACTTTACCAAATTTAGGTGAATGTTCCATAAGTATTTTCCTGTATTCTTCTTCACAAGGGTTCTTTAATTGACAGATAATTGTTTTAGCTTTTTTATATGTTTCTGTTGTGACTTTATCAATTTTACCTTTTTTAACTATAATTTGGTGTCTGAACAAATTGAGTGGTCCTTCGGAAATTTGCATGTAATGAGTATCATCTTCTTGTGCACTATGAATTGTAGCTAAATTGGATTGATTAACTGAGTTGTTTACGTATATTTCAACACGTGATAATGCATCTGCGACTACGTTTTCTTTACCTTTAATGTACTGTACATCGAAATTGAATTCTTCAAGTTTAACTTTCCATCTTTGAAGCTTAGAATTGGGTTCTTTGACTGAACTTAACCATTGTAATGGTCTGTGGTCTGTTTTAATCGTAAAACGTCTACCGTAAAGGTATGGTCTAAAATACTTAGTTGACCAAACGATTGCAAGAAGTTCTTTCTCGATCGTTGAATATTGGATTTCATGTTCGTTGAGAGTTCTGGATGCGAAACTAATTGGGTGTCCTTCTTGTGAAAGGACGGCTCCAATAGCGAAATTGGATGCATCGGTTGTCAACGTAAAATGTTTGTTATAATCGGGATATTTTAATACTGGTTCAGTTGAAATAAGTAATTTTAATTTTTCAAAAGATTCTACAAAGTCTGCATCATTTGGGTTTATTTTTGAGCCCTTTTTGAGTCTTAATGTAAGTGGTTTTGCGATTGCAGCGAAATCCTTAATGAATTTCCTATAATATCCGGCAAGGCCTAAAAATGATTTTATTTCTTTACTTGTTCGGGGTAATGGAAATTTAGTTATTGCTGAAATTTTCTCTGGGTTTGGTTTAATACCTTTTGTTGTCACAATATGACCTAAAAATTCAGTTTCTTTACGCAAAAATTCACATTTATCTTGTTGTATTTTCAAATTTGCTTTTCTGAGACATTCGAAAATAGTTTTAATTGATTTTATGTGTTCAACTAGGGATGTAGAAAAAATTACTATGTCATCTAAATACACGAGACAAATTTTACCAATGTGATCCTTCAATACTCCATTAATCATTCTCTGGAATGTGGAAGGTGCATTTTTAAGACCAAATGGCATTCGAAGAAATTCGTAATGTCCATTGTTTGTTGAGAATGCTGTTTTTTCAATATCAGCAGGGTCCATTTCAATTTGATGGAAACCTCTAGCAAGATCAATAGTTGTGAAATATTGACTCTGACCAAGTTTCCCTAAAATATCATCAATACATGGAATTGGGTATTTGTCGTCAATTGTATTTTCATTGACTTTCCTATAATCAATAACAATGCGCCATTTTTTATTACCAGAAGCATCTGCTTTCTTTGGTACTATCCAAATGGGACTTGAGTATGGTGAACTTGAATTTCGTATTATACCCTGTAATAGTAATTCTTTAATTTGTTTTTCAACTTCTTTTTCATGACATTGAGGATAACGGTATGTGCGAGTATAAATAGGTTTATCAGTTGTCATTTTAATTTTATGTTTCACTTCACTTGTAAAACTTAAATTGGAATCAGGTTGATAAAAGACATCATTATGTTCCTTAATGAGTTTATCTAGCATCTCCTTTTCTTCCATATTTAAATGATTATCTCTTCTAGTAATCATTTTTCCCTGAGATTTTTCCATTTCTAGTTTTTCTAGAGATTGTTCCATTACTGTATTATAGTTTTCTGATTCTTCGTCAGTTTTATTTTTATATAATTTATTCACTTTTTTATTAAGTGTAATAGTAGATTTATTATAATTTATGATGGCTTCGTTAGGGATCAAATTGTCATTCCCGATAAGTCCATCAAAATTATCATGAAACTTTGTAACTAGAAACTTCATTTTATTTGGTGAATTAAATTCACTTAGAGGGGGAATAATTGCTTGTTGAGCAATAGGGACTATGCCACTAATTGATTTTAATAAAATTGGTTGATTTAAGTCAAAAATTTTGTCAGGACTACAAATTCCAGGATTTAATATAGAATGAGTGGCTCCAGTATCCACGAGTAAGCGGATGAAACCAAGTCTTGTACGAATTTTTACATATGGCAATTGTAATGAGTTTCCGAGGCTTCTAGCTGAAAATTTTCGGCTAAGTCCTCTTGTAAGTTATTATTCCGATACTGATCAGAATTATCGACCTCCATAGGTTCCTGATTTGTGTGGGAATAATGGGGCATTTGGAAGGTTCTTCTAGTTTGTTGTGAAGTTCCAAAATTGTTGTATTGATTAAACCTGTTGTCTTGGTTAAAACGTTGTTGAGTACTTCTAACATGGTTATGCATGGATTCGGGTTTTCGGTAATAATTATTTCTGGGTACGAAGTTATGCTGAACTGGACGAGGGGGTTGAACGTTATAATATTGTTTTTGATGTTCATGTCCGTCATGTCTGTCTTGTCTGAAATTGTTATTTTTTCCTAAATAGTTTCTCTTATGAGGATTACTGGTATAATTTGTATAATTGCCTTCCTGAACCAATCTGAAAGCTTCTTCAAGAGAACCAGGATTTCGAGAGTATAACATAGATCTGACCGGTTCGGGGGTTTTGCCCTTAAAAATTTCCAACGCGGCACTCAAATTATGTTCGATATGATCGGTAAACGGTAAATTTCTAGTTTCTAATTCAACTTTGGTTTTTGTATTTAATGTTTTTAAATTGTATTGTATTTTTTCATAAAATTCCGCAATTGTGCCTGTACATTTAAGTGCTCTTAAATCATCATATAATTTCATACTATTTTTATGTGAACAAAAATTATTCATTAATAGGAGTTTAGTCTGGGACCAATTAGTTACATTATTGTGAATTTCTATTAGTTGTCTTGCTTTACCTTTTAGCCTTGAATAAATGGCCTCCATGATTATTAGTTGGCTATCGTTATTGTACCTCCTTACATGTGGTATAATGCGATCCACTTTGGTTATGAAACTGTTGATGTCTTCTCTTCCATCAAATTCGGGGATGCTTGCGACATATTTCAGGGGATCCACGTTTAATGCGAGATTTTCGTCCTCTCTTGGTAGTTCTGGTAAGTCTCCTTCCAACATTTTGGCTTTTTATTTGTTTAAATCACAATCACTTAATTTATGATGTTATGATTTTATTAACTCTTTTAGGATTACCGCTGGTGGGGTCCTTTGGAGTTTGTATTATTACTCTCTTATTGGATTACCACTGGTGGGGTCCAACAGAGTTGATTTGTATTAATGTATCTAAAAGGATTACCACTGGTGGGGTCCTTGAAAGATTTTATTTTTTTAATGTTTTTTTTAATTTTACTAGCACAAATTTTCCACTAGTTACACTAATCGAAACTCTATTTCCACTTTCTGGAACATAGATTTTGTTCGAAGAACCGACTGCGCCAATTACGTGTGTGTCCTAACGGGTTGTTAATAAAATAACCGATTTGTTGAAAGAGGAACTTTTCTTTATTGAGGACTGATACGAAGTAATTCGAATACAAATGAGGACTACCTTAAACTAAAACATGTTCGTCTTCTTATACTAAATTAATGTTGATCCTGCATCTGCAATGATGATGCACATGTGCTTATACGTTCGACTTCGATGTGATGTTTATGTTGTGATGCGAATCAGATGTGTTTATGTTACGATGAGGTTGATGCATCCTGATTGTGTTGAGCGAATGTGTTTATGTGAGGATGGGTTTGATGCATCCTGTTTATGTTGAGCGAATGTGTTTATGTGAAGATGGGTTTGACGCAACCATACTTATGCAGCTGGTGAGTCAAGTTGGGATGGCTGATGGGGTTGTCGTAGCGGTGACGTAACTGTACTTTACAGTGCCATTATGTACGTCATTTGAACGGCAAATTAGGCCTATCGCGACAAAGAAAGAACTGTCCCGAGAGAACTTATCATGCTGCCAAATTTTGTAATATGTACTCGTATGTATCAAGAGGATTATAAGATGACTATCAAAAAGTTTCATGGAGCTTTCGCTTTGGCGTGAATTTCAAAGATGTTGTTGCGTTGCGACATTTCTGAGGTTTTCATAAGTTTCCTGAAAACTTTATAATGAGCAAAGAGATATGACTTTAAGAAGTGTCATAGTTCAAGGGACTAGTTTGATTGTTCTTTAGTTAGATACATCAACGCAAACAGAGTCCGAAATGGATTTTTATAGGGTTTCAAAGAACCGGTCGCTTTCATTTTTTTTTATTTTAATAGTAAGAATAAAAAGCATTTAACTGGATTAAATATAATGTTAAAGTTGACTTTTCAATCGATTTGTTTCTTTTTATTTTATTGGGTTTTTTATTTGATTTTCTATATAGATCAGTAAGTATCCTACTCTTATCGAGCTGTGAACGCGTGATCCAATTTCAATGATTAATTAAAAATTGAAACAACCTGCAACGAAAATACGCTGGTGCGCAAAACTTCAGCTTCATAGCTTTACAGGCCGTTCACGCTGCGGGCGATGCGATGCGATAAGACGCGAAAAGCTTCCCATTGCAAGAAAACCGAGGCTAATTTCGGGCGCGGAAGAAATTTTTATACCCTTCGCTCATAGAGTGAAAGGGTTTATTAACTTTGTCATGAAGTTTGTAACGCATTGAAGGAAGCATCTCCGACCATATAAAATATGTATATGTGACCGGGAAAGTTAAAAAGGGGCTATCGTGTAAAAATTTTCAAAAAATTTTTTCAACCGCTAAAGCAAATATACCCAAATTTTCAACACGTCCCATTCACTAAGTTGGAAGTAAAAATCAATACCGCAAATCATATAAGTCTGCATGAGTTGAAGTAGGGAGCGGCATGAAAACAAAAAATGTAGTATCGAATACAACATTTTTAGGAAATTTAAGATTTATAAGTTTCTAAACTTTATGAAATGTAGGCATTATTGTATATAATGTAAGTAAAGTAATTATATTTTACTGTTATAATTTATTATCATTATATTATCAGTAGTCTGGCTGGTCTAGCGGTTAGTGCGCGCACCTTCGGTGCACAGGCTCATGAGTTCGAATCTCACCGTGTTCCATGGCGTTTTTCGAACTCACGAGCTTGTGACGGACTATGATCTCACTCAGATGTTAAACGAGTACCCATTTATGGGGATAAATAACACTGCTGAGCGTGATGCTGGTCTCATTACCTCAACAAAAAGCAGATAAGATCTTGGAAATAGGATGTCACTAACACATCCTGCGGCCTTAGTCCAATGCTGGATTGTCACGCCTGTTATTTATTTATTTTTATTTTTAATTTATTATCAAATTATATAAAGTAGACTTTTATACAGAATTTTAAATAGTGGTATTCTTTTTTAATGTTCAATAGAAAAATTAATCAAATGTAATTTTTTTGTTTTATAATATTTTGGGTGCTAGATATCAAGCTAAGTCAACAATTAATTTTGATTTTAAAAAGGACCAAAAAGGACACAGAAATGTCGTTAATGCGGAACGGGCATGTGCGATATCATATCAAAGGAGACGTTGAGTGCATTCTAATCCGTTAATATATTTCATTCTAACGTGTATAAAAGATTAATGTCAGAGTCTCTCATAATGACCATGTTTGTATTTGAGGTGCGCGGCAAAACTCGCTTCTTCCATTTTTATACGAAATTGAGTTATGAATTGCATTCGAAAGTATTTTTCCTACTCTACTCGGTAGTAAGCTCAGTTTTCATCAAAACAAATCAACATTTTGATCAGAAAGGTCCTAAAAAGGACAAAAAGGACACTATTTATTCCTTAACCGGAGGTCGGCATGCGGGGCATCATATGAAAGGGGACGTCGAGTACATTACATATCCGGTGTTTGTTTCCTATTTCAAGAAACCTCGATGAAATAAACCGGGCTTAAATGAAAAATTATCGTGTTTCTTTCCAAAGCCATAACTACGCAAGCAATTGAATTTGCCACTGCCTTTTCATTTTTTAGAATTCATAATATCTCAACATTCTATCATTATATTTGCGTAGGAAAAATTCAAACAAACAAACGCAAAAAAATATGCCCCATTTGACAAAAATTTCGTAGCATAGGAAGAGTAGGGAGGCGAGCCTAAACATGTGAAGACCCTGTCAAGTCGATAAAAGTCATTATACTCTCTTTGGATTTACTCTCTTCCTGTGCATCTTACAAACACAATTTATGATGCAATTTGATGACAATCGATATTCCTATAACACATACTTAGAAGACTTTAAGCTACAATGCACCGGTAATGAGTTATTGAGCAAAAAACTGCAAAATTGGTATGATTTTTGGAATTTCCCGCATTTTCTTGGTGCTATAACTCTGTCAGTTTTTATTGTAGAGTACAACTTTTTAGATGAAGTTTTTAGGAAATTTTGTCCTCTACAAAATTGTCTTGGCACGATTTGTGTTCATATGGACTGTAAAGAAGTTTCATCCAAAAACTGATGAAAAGGCAGACTGTAGATGGTTTTTACAAGATGGCGGCAGGAGCACAGGGGGGGGGGGGGAAGTGACGCAAACTTGGATTTTAACTTACCCCACCTGTCTATATAACTTATCAATTTATATCAATTTGAGACATCCGCAATTTTTGCAAGGTAAAATCTCCCCTTTGATTGGAGTATATCTCCACCGAACAATATCTATACTGGATAATATTAGTTAATTACGTTCTGTAGAATTTGAAAAAAAAATTGTTTTAGTTGTTAATTTAATTGAAAATTAAAAAAATCTATTTCCTCGGGTTTTTTTTCTAAATACAGAAACCCCCAGTTTAGGGACAGGAAGTAATTCTTTGGAGTTCTATGCCGCTAGAACTTTGCTGTACTTTACATGTTCTAAGGACAACCGTTAGTTTGAAAGTCGTCGACACATAACGTGGAAGTATAAGCTTACATCCCATATAAAAGTTTCATTTTTTGACCAAGAATTTTCTACGTTGGTTCGTTGAAAAATACCATCAGTTGCGTTTTCTTGATCATCTCGAGTAGTTTTGAGTAACGAACTCCATAGAAAAAAAAATACATCTACCTAGTTAATTTTCACACGTGCCACTACCCTACGCGGGATAGAGTTTAGGTGAATGAAATGTAGATGGCTAATCTATAGGGGAAAAAATATGGCAATTTCATTTTTTAAGTTTGAGTACCTTTAAAAAAAATGACAATTCAAAACAAAACAGCGAATATTTCTTATTGAGGTACTTAAATTTTTCAGATAAATCATTGTCTTATGTAACGAAACGGGTCAAATCTAAAAAATAAGCCTACGACAGTGAGACAAAAATGTAAAACAGTTGTAAGTTGTTTGAGCAGTTACCCGCGATTTTTTTTCTTTTAAATCACGCGTTAATCGCGATGGTAAAAAACGCGCTTATTGTCATAAGTGCTTTTCGACTTTGTGGAGCATTTCCATATTTACTGGAATTCCCATACAAAACGACAATCTGTAAAATTGATCCAAGCTATGACATGGATCATCTGCCAATGCCATCTCCCAGATACCTCCGCAAACAATTTCCCTAAAATTTCCCGTATGTAATTTTGTTTTTCAGTTTATCTGGTTTCTAATAATTAAAGTCAATCATTTTAAAATTTCCTGGGATATTTTCCTTTAAATTAAAACTTGCACGGCGCATAATATCAAATGCAAGTTCCAATTCAGAATATCGCGTTGGGGACTGATGACACAATAGTAAGCTGTTACTGAAGGGGACAATTTTGATCCGTTTGCGTTTTACTTGGACAATGATCCTGTCTGTTAAA
This sequence comes from Microchrysa polita, assembly GCA_949715475.1. Classification (NCBI taxonomy): domain Eukaryota; kingdom Metazoa; phylum Arthropoda; class Insecta; order Diptera; family Stratiomyidae; genus Microchrysa; species Microchrysa polita. The sequence goes on from OX454417.1 coordinate 86,919,446, forward strand.
GAAAGAAACGACTATAATTAAATATCTAGGTATTCAATTCACAGTACCAAAAACACTTTCATCATTGTCTTAAAAGGGCCATTGCCTCGAGTCACAATCAGACAGAATTGTGATTGTATACTTTTATTTAATAAAATATAATTCATGGATATTTTTCTGAGTGTAAAATACACTTGCGATAAAGTTTTTTTCACAGTGGGGAAAGGAAGATCCTGACTTATATCAGTCGGCTGTAAAATCAGATATAGCCGACAATATTTGCTGTACCGGTAGTAGACTATTGACGTAAATATCATGGAAATAGCAATCTAAATCAAAGGGTATATAATGCGAATAAAATATTCTTGATTCGAACTAGAATATGGCGATATTCTGGGTTACCCACATGAAAAAATATATTAAAAACCATTTCAATGACTTCTTCTAATTTGTCCCTATCGTTTGAAACCCATCTTGCCTATCCACAACCAATTTTCCAAAAATGTCCTTTTCAGGAGAGAAGATCCTTTCCGAAGATTACAAAAATGTACAAATAGTATTACGGGGCGCTTGTCTCACCAAGTGTTGTATTTTCATATCCATATTGCTCATATTGGACTTCTTTAGCAAAAAGGACCTTTTGTCCTTACGGGTATTCCCTGGAATAAGTATGCACTTTTAGATATTAAGTGTCCTGCTGATAAATGACTACTTGTGTTTTATTAAAATCAGCACACAAAGAGAATCAAAGCAAACAATTGAAAGGAATTGCATCATTATCTTTACATGATTGATTGATGATTTACTGTTATTCCAGTTACTGGTCAGCAATGCAATCTCTGAATCATTTTTGTGGCCACCAATGGGTCATGTATATTAACAATCATACAATATAGCAAAGAAAGTGCTGAAAATATGCTCGAACTTGTCAAAAATTAATTTGCATTTATATTTACTGTTATATTGCCCGCTAATCACATTTTCGGTAACAGTATCCGAATCAGGATCATCGAAAGTATATAGATACCAAGTTTCATAAAAATCAGATCACGACAAATCAATTAAACACAATGCACCGACTTGATTTCTTTATCGGCCGTATACTCGCTTGTTTGTTTTTACTAGATAGCCCCCTTTTAATTTTCCCGGTCACATATACACTGCGTTTCACTTGAATAGCACACTCTATACATTAAATTTATTTTCTTAATATCTTTAAAAAAAATGAAGACAACAGATATTTTGTACTTTTTATTTGTCATTTGATTAATTAGCTTTAATTTGAAATAAAAAGAATTCGAATTTTTCCAACATGTAATCTTAGAAAGAAAAAAAAATGTAAAGCACCAATGAAAAAACACATAAATTCTGTTTCACTTGAATAGCACACTTTTTTAAAAACTTATTTTAATTAACTTTTTATGCAGTTAGGATAACTTATTATTGTTCAGAATACAAGTTGAGATCAATTTGAATTAAAATGAGCAATTTTAGTAATGGGTTGAGCCTCCCCCGTTTGAAATAACCTCCTAGATCCTATTAGGCAAAGAATCGTACAAAATTTTGATGTAAGCAAGGGATATTGTAGCCCATGACTGCTGAATGGCTTCAATTAGGCCAGTCTTTGTTAAAAACTGTTTGCCAGACTCATAAACTTTTCTGACCAGCCATCCCCAAACATTTTCTATTATGTTTAGATCCGGCGAGTATGGTGGCCAGTTCAAAAGAGTAACATTTTTGGACTCGATAAACTACTTTACGGCACGGCCAGTGTGGATTGGTGCATTCTCGTGTTGGAAAGTTTACGGCAATGGTCCAAAGAGACTTTCGAATGTCGCAAAAGCCTTTTCTAAAACACCTTGATACGACTTAGCATTCATAGTGGTGTCTAAGAATTGGAGTTCACAAGTGCCGAAGTACGATATGGCTCCCCAAACCATAACGCCGCCAACTCGACTGTGCAAACGGTCCAACTGGTGAGTCTCCTTCCTTAAATCATAAAAATAACAGTTATATCCGTCGGGCCCTTCCAAATTAAATTTCTTCTCATCAGAAAAAACAACGCGATACCACTCTTTGGTCCATGACATGTTGGTACGACAAAAACTCAACCAAGCTTGTTTACGAGCGGGGTTAAGTGGTGTATTTTCTAATTTTAGACGCTTAAGGTGTTTAGCTTTTGAATTAGCACGCCATACAGTTGTTTTACTCGCGCTGAGACCAACTTTTAACCGAGTTTTGCCCACAGAATCATGTGAATTCGATGCTTCACGCCAAATAGATTGCTTATCTGCATTAGAGAGTACACTGCTTACTCGACCTTTCATATTTTTTCATAATTTTCATCATTTTTAATAAAATTGTAAATCACGTTTCTGCTTTTTCCAATTTTTTTTTGATATTTTAGTCACTGAAAGGTCACAATCCCTGTAGGTTTTTATTTTAACTTGTTCTTCGCTTGTTAAGGCTTTACCAAGACCCAAAAATTTTTAAAATCAACGAATTGTATTTAAAATACTCAAAACGACTATAAATTGTGACATTGTGACCACGTGCACCCCGTATGTGAAGGTTAAACCCAACTGTGCTATTCTAGTGAAACAAAAAATCTGCTCTCTTTTGAAGCAAATTGGTGAAAAAATGTAAGGGTTAATTTCGAGAGCACAATTTTTCTTTCGGGGAGCCCACACAAAGAAGACAAAAAAAAACTACTAGCAACGTCATAAGAATATTGATATATATACAAATTACAATGAAAAAACTGTATGTGCTATTCTAGTATAGTGATTTTAGCTGAAAAAATGCTGAAACCCAAACATCCAAAAAAAGAGCTGACTTTTGATGCCAAATTGTTCTATGGCCTGACCGCATTACGCAGTAAAAAGTTAGACTTTTTTGCGCGTCACATTTGGGGGGGGAGGGGGTGGCAAAGGGGTGAAATTATGATTGTTCGCCAATATCTTGTTAACTGTAATATCTACAGCAAAATGTTCTGAGGACGATTTAAACTACACAAAATTTCCTTTCTAATGATATATTATATCATATACCTTCTCTTGGCAGATTATATACTAGACCTTAAAACATTTGGTGTGATTTAGATTTTTTGATAGTTACATTTGGCGCTCTAGCTCCTGGAGTAATTAAATTGGAGCCATGGTGATTGGGATAACTATTCCTAACAATATATAGCTGTCCCACACGGAGACTCAGGCTGCCCCGACAAAGCATTCCCCTATACTCCCTATAAACATTTAAAAAAAAGACATGCCTGTAACTTTTCGCCGAATCACAGCAGGCGGGAAAAATTTTGGTAAACGTTAAGGCTAAGTCCCATTAGACCCTCCACCAAATATTACTTCGATCTGATTAAAACAAAGGGTACCTTCCATACAAAATGACCGGAAAATTGCCTACGAGCAAAACTTTAATTTTGGTTGACTTGTTCCCTTATTTCTTAATAAACTAGTGGCATTGAATTTGAATAATTTGGGGGGAATTTGAATAATGGGGCTGTCATATAAACCTAGCTCCCCAAATTAAGTTCTAAGATATTTTTTTTTTTATTTATACACCAATTTCAACAAAACTTCACACAAATGTGTTTCTATTGATGACACAAAACATATGTATGAATAGATGGAGTCGGACCATGTGGTCATGGGGCTACCATACAAACCTAGCCCCCCAAATCAAATTTTTCAAAAAAAAAAAAAACGTTTTTATTTGCACACAAATTTCAATCAAACCTCAGAAAATTATATTTCTATTGATGCCACATAACAAACGTGGAAATAAATGAGATCGGACTATGGGGTCGTGGGGCTGGCATATAAACCCAACCCCAAAATTAGGTTCTTCGAAGAAAAACTTTTTTATATATCCACCAATTTCGACAAAATCTCATAGAAATTTGTTTTAATTGATGCCACAAACATACGTAAAAATTGATGGAAAGGCCATGCGTTCGTAGGGCTGCCGTACAACCCCCCCCCCCTTTGGTTCTTCTAAGAAACTCACATCCCCCGCTTCCCCCATTAAATCTTCGCCACGGCACTTATGTGAAAATTCAAGGAAAAGCGTGGAAGCGGGGAGGACTAAACACAAGTCATAGATACGCCCCAAAAAACTTTTAGCCCGAGGGGAGCGAAGGGTTAGGGTATCCAAATTTCGGCCGCGCCCGAAATTAGCCTCGGTCTCGTTTTTATACCCTTCGCTCATAGAGTGAAAGGGTATATTAACTTTGTCATGAAGTTTGTAACGCATTGAAGGAAGCATCTCCGACCATATAAAAAGTATACATATATGATCAGCATGACTTGGGGAGTCGATTAGGCGATGTCCGTCTGTCCGTCTGTCCGTCTGTTGCGACGCTCGGCCAATTTAAAGGCTATGAAGCTGAAATTTTGCACAAATGTTTCTTTTTGCTGCAGGCAGTTTGTATGTTTGAATCGGTAAAATCGGACAATGGGGTCATGGGGCTGCCATAAAAATATGCCATAATTACAAAATATATGTAAGAATGGATCAAATCGGACCATGGGGTCATGGGGCTGCCATACAAACCCAACTACCCAAATTAGGTTCTTCTAAGAAAAACTTTTTTGTTTGTTCACCAATTTCAACTAAATTTCACACAAATGTGTTTCTCTTGATGACACAGAACATATCTAAAAATGGATCAAATCGGATAACGGGGTCGTGGGGCTGCCATACAAACCTAACCCCCCAAATTAGGTTCTTCTAAGAAAAGCTTTTTTATTTGTGCACCAATTTCAACCAAATTACACACAAACGAGTTTCTCTTGATGACACAATGCATATCTAAGAATTGATCAAATCTGACCATGGGTTCATGGGGTGGCCATACAATCCCAACCCCCATTATGGTTCTTCTAAGAAACATTTTTTGCAACACTTTCACAAAACCTTGAATTAATGTGTCTTTACCAAAGCAACAAAAAAGTTATAAGCGAATGGAATCGTACTGTGGGGTCATGCTCCCGCAACCCCAATAAAATTTTCCGAGTAAATATTTTTATTTGCCCACTTATTTCAACCAAGCCCAAAACTTTTGTCAAGACGGAAGGAAAAGAATGAGAAGGGGGATTAAATACAAGTCATAGGTTCGCCCGAAAAAAAAAACTTTTAGCCCAAGGAGAGCGAAGGGTAGGTATCCAAATTTCGGCCGCGTCCGAAATTAGCCTCCGCCCCCTAGTTTTTATATAAATGTACTGTTTATTTTCCGGAATTTCTATTCCACGAAAGGACAGCGTTTGTTTCCCTCCATTCATATTTCATATGCTACACACATTCCTGCATGCACAATAACGTACGAAGTAAGCCAACAACATTCATTTAATTAAATAATCGCAACGAAATTATTTTTCAACTGAATCCGGCCTGGAGATATTATTTAAATAAATTTACACACAATTTATCATAAAATGACTTTGAACTTGTTTGTACTCATATTCTAAATTTATCCCTGAAAATGATGCTGGCTGATGCAAACTGCGTAGGATTTGCATGTTATCCTTCGCGACCGTTGGCGTGAATTTCTATTCCTAACTTCGTCGCTGTGTCTGACTGTGTATTTATTTGTCCTTTGCCGAGCGACAGCGAGAGTAAATCGGAATGTCTGTCGGTGCTTTACACGGTCTTCACAATACATATTTGCATACAGTGCGGAGAATAGCGAATTTAATTTAGTCGAGCATCATTGAGAGGTTTTTGAGTTTACACTCTTTTGTAGACATCCTTGGCAAGTTCAATATTTATTTACAGTATGCTGGCGCAAGACAGTAGGACTCACTGAAAAGTGTATAGTCATGGTTCTGATTTTGCGTATGCAGGAAGGAAATCCTCAAATCACAGTATGGATTTACCGAATATATATTGTGGTGGTAAAATGCAGTATAGCCTTTGTTGTGGCTAGAACAAATGTGCTTATGTTGAGCCACTCTCCTGGCTATGATAACGGAAAACTGTAATAATTTCAGTTAATGAAATATGTAGATGCATTCTGTGTCAGTCAGTAAAGCAAAAGATTATCACTCAAGATTCAATCAATTAGAATAGAGGTTTGAGTAAAATATAATCTGCTTGATCTAATTTTCGAAATAGAAGATTCATTCAAAAATAATTACGCTTGATCATTATTTTTCTTATATGTAACGTACAAAGAAACACCTTTCTATATTTCAGTCTCGCTGTATGGAAGTGTGAATGAAAACATGATATTCCAGTTGTACGTATCATAACTTGCACCACTGTCTCTGTATATATTCAAATTTATTGAAACTATATACAAACACTACAAGCTTCACTAAATATGCTAGCAACCAGCATGTCCTGGAAATTTGATTCCAGATTCAAGTGGATTCACGATGAATTTTAACACTAAATAAAATTCATATGGTTGTATGAATTGCTATGCATGATATGCTGAAGTATCCTTTTCTTGACTTACCGTACCGAGTAAATATCATATAGACCGGCTGTATACACGCTACACGAAATGTTTGTCTAGACAAATTTCAATGCGGATTTAGAATATTCCAGTGCGGATCATTAACCGCAACCAAATACTTAGGCGTTTAAGGACCGTAAAAATGTTAATGTTGAATGGCATGGCAGTGGTGTTTGATGAATGAATATGGCAATGTTGAACTGCGTATATATAGTATTTAGGGGTGATTTGCTTTGCTTTTATTATTCAATATTTATTTATTTATTTATAATTAATTTTAAATCAAGGTTAGAATAAAATAATTAAATATATAGGTATATTCAATCATACATTATCTTCCGCTGCGATCGTAATCGTATTCTCACCGGTAAAGCAGACGGCGGGGGTGTATTAATCGCGGTAAATAACAAAAATACTTGTTTTCTTTTGTACACCTCAACTGAGAGGACATTTTAGTGTGTTATAGTAAGCATGAATCTCTCTTCTTCTATTGTAATACTTGTTGCTTATATGTACATGCCGACAAACTCTAATTTAGCTACTTATGATTCTTGCTACTTAAATGTTTCCCGCATATTAAATAGTCATACATTTCCATATGTCGTCATTTGTGGCGACTTCACAATTCCTTACATTCAATGGTGTCCCAACAATACGCTTAGCCCTTCTTTGCCTTCTAAGATATGTTACCTCAACAAAACAGCTACCGAACCTCAAGATATCTGTGAATTATTCGCTACATACTTTTCCTCCATATATTCACCAGCATCCTCCGAACCCTTCTCCTTTCCCATTGATCCTTCTAATTTATCTTTTCCTTTCATATCAGCAGATGAGGTCAGCATAGGTACTTCTCATCTCAGTAAGGTAAAAGCCGAAAGTGGAGCAGGAGTAGACGGCTTACCAAACATTTTACTGCAAAAAAAAACAATACTTTATCGGTGCCGCTCTCGATTTTATACAATAAAAGCCTGCAGACGGGCGCCTTTCCATCTGCTTGGAAAAGGCTTTAACCCTGGAATACTAACATGGCTGGTTAGGGCGTTATTACTAACAACACGTAATTTCGACGTGTTCATATTTTCCTACAATCTTTTTCGCATCTCTTACCCAGTGTCGGGTCTTACATTTTTTCAGCCGATAAGTGATTATTTTTCAGTGCCCCAGACAATTAGTAGACCAAAATAAGCCCTTAGCTCTAAAATACACGGGTTTCAGAGGCGAACTATTCGGAAATTCGTATTTTGAAGCTCAATTTCATGATTGATTCGTTACTTATGAAAAAGCCAAAACATTCAGATGGAGTTGTGCGGTTTGTTGTTTTAGCAGTTGGTCCTGGTCGTATGTAAATAATGTTCATCATCATCAATGTGGCACGATAGCCCGACGTCGGGCCTTGGCCGCCTGAATGGTTGACCTCCAATTGTCGCGGTTACGTGACCTTGTCTTCCAGTTTGGGAAGCCCAGCAGCTGGTGGGCGTCTTTACCTACGGAGTTCTCCCAGCGAGCTCTCGGCCGTCCACGCAACCTCGCTCCGTCAATTCGTTGTGCGTTCATAACTTTCTTTGGCATGCGATTGTCGTCCATCCGTTGTACATGCCCCGCCCATTGCAGACGTTGAAGCTTCACGATTTTCGATACTTCTAGCTCATCGTATACAATTGATACATCTCATGGTTGTATCGGATACGCCATTGGTCTCGCTCGCGAACGGCCCCGAAAACTCGCCGAAGGACATTTCGTTCGAATCGGTCTAGCAAAATTTCGGAGGCTTGGGTAAGGGTCCATGTTTCGCAGCCATAACATAGAACGGGCTGGATGATCGTTTTGTACACGCGGAGCTTCGTGTGTGCGCAAGTTTCGAATTAATTATAGGACCGAGAAATATGTCTTATTGGCTAGTTGTATCCGTCGCTTAATTTCGTTCGATAAGTTACAACCCAGATAGTTGAAGTTGTCTACATATTCGATATTAAGGTAAATAATGTTACGAGAATGGATTTTGGAGGAACATGCCTGCGCTTCGGATGTCCAATCCAATAGAAGTCAGATTTTCTAAAACATCGCTAAACTTACCGCATTAGACCACAAACAGAATCTTGCCACTCACATCAAGGTACAACAACTAACTAAAGAAAACACTGCTGCAGTGAGTAGTTAACCAGACTCGTGGAATTGCGTATACACATTATAATGTGAGCGAACATGTCAATTTTACGTATTGTTAATAATTTAGGGTTAATATCACCTATTCCGAAAGTAGTGATAATTGATAATATTTTTTACCGCCTCAAAATATTGGCCCATTTTACTTTTATTGTCTTGTGCAAAATTGTTGGAAAAAATCGTAACTGACTTTTTGATAGTCAATTTTTGGACCAATTGTCAACATGGCTTCAAAAAACACCGTTCAATCACAACTAACTTGCTGGAGATCATGCAATTTATTACCAAAATGATTGACCTTCAGCACGACGTACATGTGTTTTGGACTTTTCGAAAGCTTTTGGTTCGGTGAGTTTATTAATGACTTTCCGCAGATCCTCGATTGCCGTAGCTTGCTCTCGCTGGTGACCAAAAGTCTTATTTTTCTTTATCCTCCTCACCGATTGTTTACAATTTCAGTCTGCACTAAACACTCTCTTTTTCCTAGTGTTTGGATAACGGTCTCTAGCTAAACTTGTCAAAATGTTTCAATATGATATTTTCTCTGAAGTCTTCTCCCTTGCTTTTTTTACACATCGATAGTAGGGGAGAGTCGGTGAAATCGTACCACCGTTTAAATCGTACCACCTCCAAATTTCCGACTAAATGGTCAATTATTTACACACTGGTAACACCAAACCATGTCACAACGCCATCTTTGAAGAATCGGCTAGTTGCGAGTGGTATCTGTCAAAATATGTGTATGTAAGCCAAAAAAAATATGTTTTGTGACTTTTTCTTGTTATTTTGCGTGTCAGTTGCTAAGGGAATAACTCACGAGGAAGTTAAGATAAAAGCACACAGTTTGCTTTATTTGATTACAAATTTAAGCTTAATTATTGATGATTTGGGTACCCGTGTTCAAGTTTTGCAGTAATGACGAGATAGTTCATCTTTCGAAAAATTCCAGGGTACGTTAAATCGTACCGCTATGAGTTTGGTAGGTGGTACTGGTACGATTTAGTTGCTTGGTCTAAACACGATTAGGCGAAATGTTGCAAATCATCTATTTTTGCTAAGGAAATATTTATAATTGTTTTTACATTTACTCTTAAGTGCCCCAAATAAAATTTCTTTAAAAAATTTAATGGTTTTTATTCAGTGGTACGATGTAAATACTGGTGGTACGATTAAAACGACTCGTTCGCTAAATCGTACTGATGACAGTCCTCCACGAAAAGCAATTTTTAAAAACGTTAAACTACAGCTATAGAACTGATTTCCATACATCTGGTAGTCAAAGCCCTAACGTATATTTTACATATTTATTCATTATTGCAAGTGCCGTCATAAACTAAATATCCAGGTAAAAGTAAAAAGTGGTACGATATAACCGACTCTCCCCTATACCTACCGCAAGGTTGTACTCATTTGACGATTTAGGAATGAAGTTTGATAAGTAAATTCAATTTTACTAACCAAAACAATGAAATAGTAAATCTAACCTTTAAACTTGCAGGGGTGGTCCTAGGCAGTAATTACATACTTCGCAATTTCAGTGTATACTGGCAGGGTTGGTCCTACGCAGTAGATACTTCGCAATTTCAGTGTATTCGATTCTTCTGTTATATTTTTCGAAGCATTCTTGAATACACTAGTGTAGATTGGCCTCCCAATAGTCAAATAACTCATACCAATGATAATGAGGCTAGTCAATATGCAAAATTATATTTTATGCTAATTTTAACGAAATTGCTATCTCCGTCTATCGGAAAAATGGGGAAACTTTCATCAACGGAAAATTATGTGGGTTTGTGTCTAGGAAAATACATTTTCCGCACTTCGAACTTATTCTGTTCATATGAATCCTCCTCCATTCACCGAGGATACAAACAACTACATATTTCATTCCTCACGAGAAAGGATATCAAAAAATCGCCCACGAAATTTCCCCATATTACATCCTGTCACAATCAATTCGAAAATTACTGTGGTTGCTGTCCAAAATATGTGGGTTTAGATATTTGATGATACTGTTATTACAGTCATGTTCTCTACCAATGTTACAATACAGTATAGTCCATCTAAAATTGACACGCAGTTTTGTTATGTATGTGAAGAAGAAGACTCGTCCTATCGGACTTGAAAGCCCAAGATGTATGTATCATAATAATTCATAACCGTATACGCACTAGGAAATTGAACATCTACACAGCCCGCTCTAGCAGAGAAGTATCACATGATACTTAAACTGATGTTAATATTTTCGTTATACGGTGTTACTTCTCACTGCGGGAATAGAAAACCTTATATATGGGGAAATATTCGAGAAAAATAGCTACAAAACTATTTAGCTAAGAAAACTATTGCTTAACTCTTTGAAAGTGAACAGGAATAGTTGAAAACTGTTCTTTTGTGGTTTTTGGCAAATCGCAATAATCGGACAGAAATTCAGTCGTGCAGTAGGGTAACCTGGCCAACAGTGGATAATTTTTTGCTTGTTGCCCTGTTGTTGACAGTAGCGGCGCATTAGGTATAAAGGTCCATCTGGACTAGTCGCCATACCATACTCACCATACGGTTAATCGTGTGAGCTTCGGAGCTTGCGGCTTCGCCTAACCCGAGCCTCGAAGGGGCTAGTTAGGGAGAATGGCCTTGGTGGAAGATGCCTACGCGCCTATATCTAACTAGTTTGTGGATTGATGACCACACGGCCCGAATCGCATTGCTGACTAGTATACTGAAGAGGCCGCCCGGATGTGAAAAGCAGCGCTACGAGTCTGATTTAAGCAGACGAGTAGTCACAGGTCCAACGAGCATGGGATGTGCACATCTGAATTCTTACGTGAGACTTAACCAATAGGCGGCCGAAGGGGGATCACACCTGCTATAGAGAAGTCTTTATCATTTTTTGTTCGTAGTTAATTAAATCGTTAGTGTCACATGTCACATCTTTTGTAAGAACTTTGTAATTCTGCGGGGGCGGGGGGGGGTTATTTTTTATCCACAGTTGAATGTTGCAAACTCCTATTTTTCATGGTGGAAAGTTATTTCTCCATATCACCAATTTCACTGTTAAAGAAAAAATACCGGCGTACAGAGGGCTGCGCCCGCAATACGAGGGTTTTTTAGAATTTTGATGCATAGTGAATATTTGTTGTACATATATTTCATAAGCAATAGATAAGAATTGTGCACAACATTAATGAAATGCTTCCTGTAAATCTATTTTTGGATTGGTCTAAATAAACGCGTTCCAGAATGAAAGGCTAGCGCCTTTCATTCTGTTCCACCTTTAATTAGACCAATCCAAAAATAGATTTACCATTTACCCAGTCTGTGTAAAAGTACTCCAAGGCAAATCTACAGGATTTTTTCGATTTCAGATTTCTGATGGCCTTTGAGCAAAAAGAAACTCAGGCAAACGTAAGGATGGCTTGGCATTATATATGAACTGAATTATTAGCTGTAAATCTACTCTTACTGTTTTTTAAATCAAGGAAAACCAACTTATATGAAATGATTGCATTGTGTCCCCTGACATAAGAGCCCACGCAAGCTTTCCTATGAGTATTGAACAAGCATACTTTTGCAATTTTTCCGGGACACCCTGTTAACTTGGTCCTACAAACTTCAAAAATATTTGTGGCAAACACTATTACCATTCTAGGCATTTCCACCAAATTTCATGTACAGTGTTTCATCAAGTTAAAAGATATGCATTGAAGAAATGCTTAACCCATTTCTTCCCAGCGTTGCGTATACGCAACACGAAGTTTGACGTCTGAAAACACCACCAAATTTAAATTGAAATGGAAAAGGGATCATGTAATTTTTAATGGGCATTTCTTGGCTCTATTTCTGCATATTCGTTATAGTGAATCAGCGATTGGGTCCTTGAGGATATAAGAGAAAGGAATAACATGTTTTTTAGGACATTTTTTTTTAACAATTTTAAAAATATTTAAATATCTTAAAATCAATATCCAAATGCACTTTCTATACGGCAAACAATTGCTAATTATTTAGTTTAACTTGGTTTTGGAAAAAGGTTGGTCCTTGCTGCAGGAGCATGTGTTAAATAAAGGTGATGCGTTCACGCAACTTTGGGAGTTTCCCGGTACAGTAACACTGGGGCAAACGCATAAAGAACAAAACATTTTCTTGCTATGAAACGCAGGTTTCGCATCAGCAATATCTTAAAATGAGTTCTAAATACCCCACTATCTACGAGACACATGCAACTCATGGTATATCTATCAGTACTCTTTTGTGAGTGACATGTGTCTATTTGAGGAAAAGAAAACAATAAAAGAAGTTGCGGGACAATGACAGCTAGATACTTGTCAGTTGGTATAAAGCCATTTTCCAAATACATATTTCATATTTCCAAAAATGTTTCAAGGATTTCTACAGTGGGTAAAGGGAGCCTTTGTAGTGAATGTATGTACCCTGAAAAGTCTATGAAACTATTGGAACAGTATTCACTCCACGGTATGGTCTGAAGTCAACAAGTATGGGATCAGAAGCCTTTTCCATTTAAGGGCAGTTTTGTTAGAACAGAGCTACTAAGTAAATGTTTGCTAAACTTTTCTGTAGTAAATTTTTCTCTTGCACTGGACGCAAGAACATATTTATTTCTAGTCAAGTTACTATTTTGCTTTTGTCACAAGGAATTGTGAAACAATTCAGAATCGTTAAAAGGTTGTAAGACAGACTTCCCGGCGATAATTGTGGCTAGCAGTGTACATGTTGAGCAGTACTATATATTTTGGCTAATGATTTAAGCACCTACATTGTAATAAACCTGTTCAAATTTGAAATAGAAAATACAAAAAACAAGCGACATCCGGGACAAAGCCGACCTCCATTATGATACAAATGGCCAGTTACTCGTACATCTTATCTATTAGTTAGTCTTTGCGTATAGAGATGATTCAAACAATTTTCAGAAAGCTTTACATTATATTGAAATTAATTTTTGTTTATTTTGCATAGGTCTGCCATATCTTCCTTGGTTATGCCATTGTATGAAATTCTGCAATTATTTTTTAAATTTCAGATGTAACCAAGCAAAATATGGCAGAACTGCCCTCACGAGCTTGTGACGGACTAGGATGTCCCTCAGATGTTAAACGAGTACCCATTTATGGGGATAAATAACACTGCTGAGCGTGAGGCTGATCTCATTACGTCAACAAAAAAGCAGATCTGGAAATAGGATGTCACCAACATATCCTGCGGCCTTGAACTATAGATAAGTTGTACGAAAAACCTGCCAAAAATTTTCACAAAAAAGTCATCTACACCGCTGTAGTGAGTGTTTCAGGATTTTATCACTAAATTTATTATTCGCCATATAAACCAACAATTTTTTTCAACACAGAAGCTTAAAATTAAAATTTTCGTTCACATTTTTTTTTACCAAGAAACTCCCAACGTTGCGTCAACGCAACATTACGTTGGGAGCCACTGGTAACACTTACTGAAAGTTTTAAATTTTTTTTTTCTTAATTGTTTTGCAATTGATTGGAATTTACCAAAAAACTTCATAGATTTAGCTTATTTCTATCCTTGGGAAGAAATGGGTTAAGAGGCTTCCCTTGTATTGTGAAAGGCCCTTATAAAATACTTACTTGGCTATATTTCCGGTTTGGATACAGTTATTCGAATGAATATTCGTAGACGTATTCCCTGTGTAATTTTCTAAAAACCCTTAGCAGAATTTTCATATTTGGAAACCTAAGAGGGGCTACACACGAACAAATTTAAATTTTACAAATTTACTGTTATTTACTTTTCCTTAGCTAAAGTCAACAGTCTTAATATTTAACGTATATAAGGCCATACTGACCAATATTTGTGCAAAGTTTCATATCGATCCCTATAACGGTTTAGAAAAACGGAGCTCGAAAAGGAAGTTTAACTTTAAACGCCAATAACTTTTTTTACCGTTACTCGAAACTGAAAATTTTAACTAATATGAGATGTACTCGTCTAGATCTTTGATTTAAATACTCATACGTTAATCTCTGATAAAAACTAAAAAAGTCGACTTTTTTCAAACGTTCGGGACACCCTGTTATCTTTTTCCTATCAACTTCTAAGGTATTTGTGCCAAAGACTGTAACCATTCTACACATTCATACCGAATTTCATGACAATCGGTTTAGCCGTTCGCGAGTTATTTAGTGAACAGACGGACGGACGGACGGACAAAATCGATTTTATAAGGGTTTTTTGAAAAAATTCTAAAAAACCCTAAAAAATGCGCTTAGCACTTTTAACAAAAGAAAAAATTATGTTGGAGTTAACCGACATTTATATTATGTCGTAGAAAGCTTTAGTACTGAATTTGTTGTTTAGAAAAGCTTGCTATGGTGTGTTTTAGTAAGCCCGCCTGGAGGCGGTCTTGCCGTTCTACGTCAACTTTTCAGCTGGTATTTTAACTGTTATCTCTTGTGAAGGAAATATGGCGTTGGGCAAGGAATTTTAAGCTTTTACATTTATTTTAATCTTTTATGAGTGGGAAAATATGAACTATTAAATAAATTTTTATGTCCGAAGATTAGCAATTACATACTATTGGGGTTTCCTCCACCTCAGTAGAAACAGTTGTAGAGAGATCATGATAACGCCAGCGATAATAATATATAATTTATTATTGGTAACTAAAACTAAGGGAACTCTTCAATGACTGCACTATCCAAAGACAAGACAAGATAGTTCATAAAACTTTAGAATATTATCATGAACAACTGCTCTGATTCTGAGCATCATAACATTTAAGTAATGTTTTTTATCAGCCTCCATAACTAGCGGTTTTATTTCCCGCCCTTCAATGGTTATAGACTTATGGTGTATACCTCGGCGGCATTAAACCGAACTGATTTTTTGTTCCCGGAGGAAATAGTCTCAAAACTTGGTTGTTGGGGCCATTTTAGGTCTCTCGAATTCGGACTATGATGTCCTCTGGGTAATGTTGTCGTTTCATTAGCGGAGGCCCACCTCCATCATTCGTGGCAGCCCCCAACCTCCATAATTAGACAGCAAGTTAATTCGTGTGCTTTCAAACCGCAAGTGGGGTATATGAATAAACAGTTTTACTATTCAGCCTTGAGTAGGGTTCAGAGGACAATACTGTCGCAGTCTCACTGACGACTTATCCCATACCGTTAATAATCAACCATACATGAAGCCCGCTGTGGAGCATCGGACCCATCGAGTTGCAACATCTCAACGCCCAGTGTACCAAGGAGTACAATGGCCAAGTTTCCTACGTAAAACCCTGCTCAATTGTTTGAAAACAGAGTGACATTCGTATAATGTACTTTACTTAGTAATAATATTAAAAAAAAATCATTAAATTTGTGTGCATTTATTTATTTATTTATTTATTTGCAGCTAATTTATATTACAATGGTTAACATTTTATTATTTTTAGATTAGCTCGCTTCTCGCAATCGAAAATCTTGAGTGCGAGAGCGGTGAAAATATCTTGTTACGAGTATTACATGTTTGATAATAAGTGAAGAAAGAAAATGTATAAAATAAAAACAAAAAAACAAAATTAAGTAAAATGGTTAAAAACAAAACATAATTAGAATGGAAATAATTCAAAAAAATTCTAAAAATATAAATTTAAGAATAATAATACAAAAAATAAAAAAGATAATAATGAAATACATAGTTTGAAGTAAATGTAAAATAATAAAGAATAGGAAAACATTGTAGAAACAAAAAATCAGAGAAGTGAGAAATAAAAACAATGAAAAGAAAAGGTAAAATGCAGAGAGATTGTGTTTTATTGTTTTTTTTTTTTCGAGTTGAGTAGTAAAAGTAGAAGAGCTGAATAGAATAAAATATATAGTAGTTAAAAACAATTTCAATAGAAGTAAAAAACGATTTCATAGAGAATTTAAAGAAAAGCATTCAAATAGTTGGGGTTGTCAAATGTAAATTTTTTCAGCAGAGACTTAAAGTTTGTATGATTCAAGGTTTGTTTTAAATCAGGAGGCAGATCATTAAATATTCGCGGTCCCAATATACTCAAGTGTCTTTCAGTGTAGGTTTTTTTACATCTAGTAGTATAAAGAGGTATCTGAAGTTGCCTCCTTGTATTATAATTTGTAGTATGACTGACAAATCGATTTTTATTTATGTACATATATTTCATATGTCGACAAATGGATTGGTATTGCCATGTTCAACGGCGTCCGCCTGAGAACCCAGCAAAGAAAGCGATATCAATGGAAGTTCCACTTGATGGACCCAAGGCCAGAGGCAGACCGAAGAACACCTGGATGTGTCAAATGAAAAAGCAACAACAACGCATTGGTCTCGGCGATGACACGATCCAAGATAGAGCTGCCTGTAGAAATATGCTGAGATATTATCGCCAAAACGGGCGGGGAACCATACGAAATCCCCAATCACAAAATCCCCAAACGTAGAAAAATCCCCAAAATCAAAATCCCCATATTCAAAGTCCCCATAATCATAATACCCATATACAATCCCCAATCATAAAATCCCCAAACACCCGAAATATGATGGTAAATGGTAGATGGATGGTAGTAAAAAATGGTAGATGGCTGGTAGATGGTAAATGGTTGATTGATGAAAGACTGTAAATTGTGGTTGATGGTAGATGGAAGGTGTTAAATGGTAGATGGTAAATGGCACTAGGAGGGACGTAAGTCGATACTAACTTATTTTTTGATTAGCACAAACAAAATATTCGAGTCCATTGCATATATCGTTCTAAACATAATAGGTTTTCTTTAACATCGTCGAGACAAGTCCTCATCCGAACGAATATTCGCGATAAACCGATTGCATATTTAATCGCCTGCACATTATCTACTGTTGTTCTGTGTTACTTCCAAGAGTTTGCCGTTGATTAGCATATATGTCAGTCCACGATGGTGATTTTTTTATTGCATAGTAGGACTATTCAATTACAATAGTCTAAAGCACCTACCATTTATTATCTACCATTTACCATCTACTATTTGCTATTTACCACCCACCATTTGCAATTTACAATCTACCATTTACCATCTGTCATCAACCATTTACAAGCTACCATCCGACTACCATTAACCACCTACCATTTACCATCTACAATTTATCATCTGCCATTTAACATCTATCATTTACCATCTACAATAGCCTAAAGAAAGTCTCCATTCCCCATTTGAGGTGTGATCTTAGAACGCGCGCGCGTTCTTAGATCACACCTCAAATGAGTTTGTCCTAAAACGGTACCTTGAGGAGCTCCACATTTTATCTCGACACTATCACTAATAGAGGAGCCAATTTTTACCTTTTGAGTACGACCCATCAGATACGAGCAAAATAAATTGTATATAATTATTCGATAACCCAAATGATTTAATTTTATCTAGTAAAATGTTGTGGTTGACGGTGTCAAATGCCTTTTTAATGTCCAAGAAAACAGCTATAGTTTTTTCACTATTATCAAGCGCCCGATTAATAAATTCGGTAACATTGTATATCGCGTCGCTCGTGCTGCTACTATCCCTAAAACCAAATTGGTTTGGACTCAGGAGGTTTTGAGATGTTAAAAAACTTGTGAGACGTGTTTTTATACATTTTTCCAGTATCTTTGCAAGATTGGATAACAATGAAATTGGCCTATAATTGTTAGGGTGCCTTTTGTCTCCTAACTTATGAATGGGGACAACGATAGCGCTTTTGAAATGATCGGGAAAAATACCAGTGGATAGGCATGTATTTATATATATGCTGCAATGGGGTGGTGATATGTCGTCCTATAGCCTTGAGAAGCTTGGCAGTTATACCATCTTCACCAGGAGGTTTATTGCTTGGCAAGTTATTTATATGAGCAAGTATTTCATCAACTGTAATAGGCTGAAAATCGAAAATTTGTGTTTGCGTTCTACTAGGGAGACTTTGTAAAGGAACACTAGGAATTTTGTTCGATATTTCTATTCCGACCGACCCAAAAAATCTATTGAATTCATTGGCTATTTTATTGGGGTCTTTGAGAGCAACATCATTTTTATTTACTATTTCAGAAATAGTCCGTATTGAACTTTTATTTCCAAAGATAATTTCATTAATTTTGCCCCAAAGCTTTTTGGGATTATCCTTATATTTTAGAGTTTTAGCCATATAGTACTTAGATTTCGCTAATTTAATTGTGTTATTCAACGTATTCCTAAACCTTTTATACTGATCTATTAAGGCTGTATTAAATGGTTGCTTTTTGATTTTCTTTCTTTTCTTTTTCTTAAAGATTTTTACGATTTATTGTATTTATTAAACCTCTCGTACACCATTCTTTCAAAGGAGATTTTTTCCTCTTCGACTGAACTTGAATTACGTTTGTTGTCTTTTCTAAAGCTTTATTTAGGTATGCAATAATGCAATACAATCAAATTGGCGGATAATGCCTTGGCATCACGTATGATGCGGTCACATGGTGCATCATACGTGATGCGGTCACATGGTGCAAGTAGCTACTCTGCAGTAGCTGTCTAGGCCAACTCGCACGATAGCTCGCACTGTGTAACCAAGGCATAATTTCGAATAGAGTCGCCAAACTATTTTTATAAAGCTTTCAAAAGAAATCGAAAACAAAAAAAAAAAAGTGAAAGTCATAAGATATTACAGGTTGTGACATTGATTTTTATGAAACCGTCTAACTACTTATCCTTCTGTTACAATAAATAAAAGAAAACTCCGTTTTTCGTTTGGTAATGTTTTTATTCAGTAATAATATTACACTATGGAACATTCACTAAACAGGGGCTGTGTCATAACAACGATTTCTATACTTGAATATAAAATTGCACTATTCTTGTGAACTTTATGATTCTACATACATGACAATTTATATATTTTTATTAACTGCATAGTTAAGATACTTTTAATAGTACGTTAATCGTAAATCTGTATGCGTTCGTAATTTGTTAGTTAAAGTAATTAACATAAAAAAGCATTTAATTTAACATGAAAGAAATTTATAATATGTTTAGAGTGGACGAAAACATGTAATTTAAGCCAAAATTCATTAATTAGATTACTCAATAGAATAGAAAATAATTTTGCGATAGAGATATTACCTCGTTAGAATCTGAACAAAATTCGACTGAAATTTTATATTTTCAAGTTAGCGACTTAATATTTTGCATACAATTTATTTATTGTGTGAAATTTATTTGAATTTAACATAACGTGTATTTCTGTTCAAAAGTTAATTTAACTTACAACAACATTAAAGACTAACAGCAGGATATATTCTGATAAATCTATCAGAAACGAATTCAAATAGATACATTTTTCGGGTATAATTCATCGGTAAGACGCAGGATGAAATGCACATGATGCATAAGAGGAAGATGACTTTTAGTTACCTAGAAACACATATGACACGCATTTTAGGCTTAGATTTACATTTATTTTAGTTTTTTTTTTAATGTAGTCTTATCAGTTAATTGCATTCATATAAAAAGTTATAAATTACACATTATGTACCTATATTCAATTAGCTACGTGTATACATACACATACAACATACCTACGATGCGATGTTTTCTGATCGATGATTCTGCTTGATAGTGATTGGTGATTTAAACGGAAATGTATCAATTAAATTGATTTAAATTGAAATGTAATAAAATGCTGAAAGAGATCTGCAATTATTTCATTGTTAAATTAGATTTGCCAATTCGAAAATATTACAACAACACAAAAGTTAACGCCAATCCGAAAGAAGAATAGGTTTAACGACTTTTGATCGTCTTTTTTTGACGGGTTTTCCTCGAAATAAAATATGATTGCGCTAATCCAGATTTTTCGCTTGTCCCGACTATCCTTTGCAATAATTGATTCGGACTATCAAGTCAAGACTGTATTAACCCATCTTACGCCAACGGGTCGTATACAAACTATGTGTAAACTAATTTGTTTTCCATGGTACAAAGATTTTTTTTAAATATTTGACTTAATCAAATCTGTAGAGGACACATTAATAAGTCATACAACAATATTTCAGAAGTCCTTAATCTGTCCTTGAAGAATACATTTCATGATATTTTTGTAAATTTTTTTGATTTTACAAAGATGAGTTTCGATTATTTAAAAAAAATGTAAACTTACGACTGGGTGTATTTCATGGACAATATATTACTTACATATCTTTCAAATGATCAAAAATGATTTGTTTCGTAATAGGCAGTTCCTGAAAATTTTAGCATATCATGAGTTTCAATAATAGCCTTGAAATAGATGATAAAATGCACAAAGTGTCTTCAACCATTCTGTGTAAAGTTCATCGTATTCCGTTAGTTTGTCTTATCTCACTAAAGTTCTTGTGTCTAAACGGTGCTAATTTCAATTCTATTTATACAAGAAATTGCGTGAAAGTGGTTAATGCCACTGTCTTACGTTACGTTGCAAAAGATCGACTAGATTACGCAAAGATAATACCCAACCAACTTGGCAAAAGAATATCAGCTCTCATCGGTTACCACAAACTAGGGATGTCAAAAACCGGCCCATAACCCGGTTTTCGGTTTTTTCGCAAAGCCGGTTAGACCGTCCGGTTTTAACCGGGCTCCAAGTACCGGTTTTCGGTTAACCGGTTTTTAATTGAATTGCTTAGAATTTTAGCAAAATAATGCATACACACTCGTTAAGTTGATGTTCGTATAGAAATATGACTGTAATGGAGCCTTAACAGAGAAACCCGTTGAACAAAAAAGATAATCAAATAAAATTGTCAGAAGTATTCATAATGTTTCAAAGTTAGTTAACTGAGTTTTATTGCTAGACAATGTATATAGTGCAGTCAAAATATCAAATTTCAGGCCTCCGAAATAGAAAAAAATAGACTAAGGCTATTTTTTGTGGTTTTTAAATCAGCGAGCTCCCAGGAATCTAAAACTCATTTGACTAAAAAAATTTTGATCGGAAAGGTCCCAAAACGACAAAAAAGGATACTCTTTAATCCTTGGCCGGAGGTCAGCATGTGGGGTATCAAATCAAAGGGGACGTCGAGTAAATTACATATCTGGTGTTTGTTTTTTGTTTCAAGGACCCTCAACGGAATAAATCGAGATTAAATCGAAAATTAATTATTGTGTTTTCCGTGTATCTTTCCAAAGCCATACCTAACTACGAGAATAATCCAAGTTGTCACTACGTTTCTCACTTTTCTCCTGTGAGGGTCCTTGAACCAAATAATAAACGCCAGATATGGAATGTACTCGACGTCCTCTTTGATATGACACCCCGCATGCCCACGTTCGATCAAGGTTTGTAATTAGTGTCCTTTTTCAGAGCTTTCCGATCATTTTTTTCTTAGCAAATTTAATGGTAGAATCTTTAGCTATTATAGATTCGGAAAAGTGATAAACGTAGTGACAATTTGAATTACTCTCGTAATTAGGGCTTCGGAAAGATACACGGGAAAATAATTCTCCATTTAATCTCGATTTATTCCGTTGAGGGACCTTGAAACATGGAACAAACACCGGATATGTAATGTACTTGACGTTCCCTTTGATTTGATTCCCCACATGCCGACCTCCGGTCAACGATTAAAGAGTATCTTTTTTTTGTCCTTTTTGGGATCTTTCCGATCAAAATTTTTTTTTAGCAAAATGAGTTTTAGATTCCTGGGAGCTCACTGATTCAAAAACCACAAGAATTAACCTTACTCTATTTTTTCTATTTGAAATGCTAATATGACTGCACTATGATGTAGATGTTGAAGTCTTTGTGGACACGACGGATGTTGAAGTAGACGCGGATATCGATGTGGACGCGGACGTCGTAGCAACTGCCGATATTTCAGCCCTTAAATATAGTTTCGAACACTCTCCCTTTTTCTACTACTCGGAGAACCATCGCTTCGCCAAATTACCTCTCCTTGTATCTTTGATTTGATGAGCAATATGAGTGTGTATGAATTTTTTACAAAAATTCTAAGCAAATCAATGAAATACTCGGTTCATCGAAAAACCGGTACTTTGAGCCCGGTTAAAACCTGACGGTCTTACTTGCTTTGCAAGAAACCGAAAAAGAAAACCGGATTATGGGTCGGTTTTTGAAGTCCCTACTTTATATCACTTTTATCTCGGCTGAATTGGAATATCAATTAGATTCCAGAAGCATAATCGTTTTAAATCTATGGCAAATATCATATAAGAGAAATTATTTTTTCAGGAAACTAACGGAAATTTGGTTAGGAGAAAATAAAAACCTAAAGAATTAGCAAAAAGAGCACGTCTTCAATGGACGATTGTGCACAAAAAATTAAAAAAAGTTATGTCACTTAAAAAAAAACTTTAAAAACAATATAGACGTTGGATTGTAACAAAATTACTCGGGGTGTAACATTGTAAAAAGAAACTGAAATTGTAATCAAATGTTACAATTGTAACGCGAGTGGCAACGCTGGCTCTCACGGATAATCCAGATGCCGCTATGGTGACCCAGACTTAAGGCCCCATCGCAATACTCCGTTCCGTTCCTTTCCGTCAACCATCCAATCCGTTCCGTTTTGTCAAAATATTAGTGCAAAGCACAATGCTCTGTTCCGTTCTGGCAGTTGTCATACGTGACGAATACGTATAGCAGCTTTTTGTCGGAGTTTCTTTAACCCTTCTGTCGGCACAAAGGTCTGGCCAGACCTTTGGCACTATATTTCGTGCAAAAAAGTATAGAAGATGAAATTGCAGCGACTTCATACTTCTTGATATCCTAAAATAATATGTTTAGAAGCATTTTGCAAAAAATCGAAAAAAAAAAACAGTTTTAAGTTTTGAGCATGTTAACGAATTTCAATTTATAGTGCTTTTTGATACCCAATAGGTCTGGCCAGACCTATAGTTTCTCACCCCATTTTTTTCTACAGGTAAAAAGAGCAGATATGAAATTCTTTTTAAATTCTCCTATTTATGATGTAATAATGTCATTAAAATTCAGTTAAAACTATAAACAATAAAAAATTCGAAATTTTTCTTTAGGAAGCCGTGAAGTTCGGAAAATAGGTATGCCTAATTTTATTATGTTTTGTAACATCACCTATTCAACTGAGATTTAATTCTAGGATATTCAAACCCGTTTAATTTCTTATCTAATAGTAAGGACTTAGTTTGAGTGACTTGAGAACGTCCTTGTAATTAAATTTGATCAAAAAATTTATGAAAAATTGAGAATAAAATTATATTTGTGCTTGAAAATTCCCTATTTCCCTAAATATGCAGACTAATATCGGGGTAAAATCTACCAACAAAGCGCCAAATATTTCCTCAAATACATTGGAATTGGCAAATGCGATCAAACTTTCTACTAGATAGACGCCATGAAAATAGAATAGCAAAATAAGAAGAAAATTACTGAAAAAAACATGTATTTGCAATACCATCTCAAAATATGTCTACTTAAAAACGTTTCCAGAGTATCTTCAAAAATGAAATAAATACTTTTATTGTTTGAAGATGCTAGTTCAGAACTAGTAGAATGATTCTACGGACAAAAATTTCACTTTTTCTAAAAAATAAAAAGTTTTTCTCAGTAGGTCCAGCCAGACATATTGGGTATAGTATAGAATATGCATATTGAAGTAGCTGCTGACAGAAGGGTTAAATGTTAGAATTGTATTTTCATTTATTCTTACTGTGCCTGATGTACGGCTTCGATGAACTATGTGTTACCAATATCCATATTTATTTGTTTTGCTCCTGAACTGTCATTTCCCATAAAGTGAGGTTATGTGATCCGTAAACGTTGAATTTTGGTCAACTCTTCCGATCCGTTCCGTTCCGTTACAACCATTTTGTGCGTTTACATGCCCAGTCCGTAAGGTCTACTTTGACAGCTGAACGGAACGGAGAATTGCGATTGGGCCTTTACTGCCATATTTTAAAAGTAATATTATGTAATAAATTTCCTAATAAGATTATGAAATTGTTTTTGAAATTGTCTCCCTGCGGCCCACCTAAACATGAAGAGAGTGTTGTTTGACCCGGGCCAGGCTTTGAGTGTGCCACCCCTACCCTACACAGTGTGTAGTGTGTGTTTTTCGGTCTCTTATTAAAATTCACTCGCATCAAATACTACTTATACACGTATATTCGAGGTTTTCGTAAACCGATCAGATCCAATGGTACTGAAGTCCCCCAGTTAATTTTAACACTAGTCTAAAGTGTTTTTCGATTTCGTATTCGTTGCGCTTTAGTCCACTCACTTATGTATGTTCTATAAATTTGGTTTCGAATAATAACCAAAAAAATTATAATAATGTAAATATAGTCTAGTACAGATAGCTCAAAACCCAAACATCCAAAAGAAAAAGAAATTTTTGATGCCAAATTGTTGAATACACTGCCCAATATACGCAATAAAAAGTTACACCAATTTGCGCCATGGGTTAAGGGGGGAGGGAGTCCCAAAGTGGTGAAAATTTACTTTTTTACAAATAACTGGAAAACTATGAATCTGACCTTAAAATCTTCTGAGGACGAAACAAACTACACAAAATTGCCTTTGTAATGATATATAACACTTTAGACGTTTTTCCGGAAAATTATACCCTAGACCCAAAAGTATTATAGAGAATTTACATTTTTATACCCGTCACTATGTGAAAGGGTATATTAACTTTGTCATGAAGTTTGCAACGCACAGAAGCAAGCACCTCCGACTATATAAAGTATATATATTATTGATCAGTGTGCTGAGACAAATCGATTGAGCTATGTCCGTCTGTCTGTCTGTCTGTCCGTCTGTTTCAATACAAACTAGTCCCTCAGTTTTGAAGCTATCGAATTTTGTACACAAGTTTCTCTTAAGTGTACGCTGTATATATGTCGAAACGAATGTAATCGGACCATGGGGTAATGGGGCTGCCATAGAAACCAACCACTGAAAATTAAGTTCTCCTAAGAAAAACTTTTTTCTTTATGTACCCATCTTAACCAAACTTCACCCAAATGTCTTCCTAGTAAAGTCCAAAAACATTTCTAGGAACGGATGGAATCGGAACATTACGTCATAGGGCTGCCATACAAACCAACCGCTGAAAATTAAGTTCTTCCAAGAAAAACATTTTTCTTTATCTATTAATCTTAACCGAAATTCACCCAAAAGTGTTTCTAGTAACGCCTCAAAACATATCTAGGAATTGATGGATTCGGAACATTACGTCACAGGGATGTCATACAAACCAACCACAAAATATTAGGTTCTCGTAAAAAAAAATTTTCTTTTTGAATCCTAAAATTCATCCAGGTGTGTTTCTGGATTATCCTTAACCCTTAAATGCGTAGCGTACCAAAATGGCAGTAAATGTCCTGGAAAAATAGATCGGTGACATAATTTGTATGAAAATTTATGTTATTTGGACCTGTTCTGGGCAAAACAAAACGCACCATCATGGTGAAAGAGCTGATAATTAAAATTTTATGAACATATCCTACCCTACCCAAGACTAAAGGAGAATAATTTCATCAACTAAGAACGATCGGAATGTATGTATAGATATTTCTGAATATGCCCCAATACATGGTGTACCATATATGGACGTTGCAAAATTGGTGCAAACAATACCTTTAGTGTCTTTTTTTGTCTAAATCTCAAAACAATCTCAAGAACACATTCCAGTTTACCCACCACTATTTTTCCTTTTCCAAATGACGGTAAATTTCGCCAATTGTTTTAGCTCTCAAGAATAGCTTTTAAAATTCCACAAAAAATAACGTAGGTCCACTTTGACGACGCACAGATAATTTAAGGAAAGCTTCGGGGAGCCAAAATTTAATTTATGCAAAAGCTTGATTTATCTACTTTGGGAAAAAGTAAAAAAAATGAAAAAAATAATAAAAGCTAGACTTTTACAGAAATCTAGCCATGTACCGCTATTTTTTATGAAATCTAGCTTAATCAGTCCTGTTCAGGATCCAAGGAAACGGAGCTGTCAGAGTTGATTTAGAATGATCGTTTTTGTCATTTTTTTTCCTATAGCACACCCGTCAGGGCTTAGCGTCTCTGTAGCTGCTTCTTATAACCCCAGTCTTTTTACTGGCAAGCATACTGAAAAAATTGTTCACATCTTTTGTTCTGCCCTAGGACGCGCCACTTAAAAACCGAGCTTCCGTATTTGACATCTTAGTAAGATATTTGGACTTTCACCAAGCCTCAAGCAGCTGGGCTCTCAAACCATTTGACTAGGTATATCGAGTATTGTCTTGGAAGCCCACGTTCAGGATCCTCAGAAAATGTGCTTCTAGGGTCAACCATTTCATATGGAGTACCACATTCGATAAGCAAAAAATTGCATGGATGTAATATTTGTGGACATGTCCTGGGACCTGTATAAATTTGGGTTAAAGCAGGCATGCAGTTTATTTCCATATTCATATCCTAGCAAAGTCAATCCAATCCATATACTTTTCAAGAAAGGAATCCAATGAGCTATGATAAGTCAAAAGAAGTCTCGTTTAACAGTGGAACATGTTTATAACGAACTATTATATAAAAGATTTATTTTATAACGAGACCGAGGTCTAATTGCGCAAATAGCATGATGAGTGCATACCCTAATACCCATGTACAGAGCTAGACGGCACGCAAAGCCCAAAGTAATCAATTCCAGTTTTTTTGCAGGGGAAAAAAAATAGGAGTATATGAGTCGGATCTGGCGCACTTTTAATATTTTATAAGGACATCTAACAGCTACCTCTTGACACACATTTGAAGTTTTTTGGGACATACTATCAAAAGATATGTCTAAATTTCGATTTGTACGGGTAGTAAGGCCTACTCCACTTTTTTCCATCAACTTCCAGGATATGTCACAAATAGGCATCGATACAAATTTCAATAAGCAATAGGAAACTAATCACGCACCTACCCGAACTCCCTTTTAAAAAACTGAATATTCACGATTTTCTAGAGATATCACCACCTTTCCTCAGGAGTTCATCATATCGAGTTTCCACTATAATTTCGATAAAAACTCTCAATATTTATTATATTTCTGTTCCTATGAAAGTAAGAGGCAGAATAATTTCCTGGGAATATAAAGGCTGATTCCGTCTTTAGTGACCGATTTTACGTAAGGGGAGGTCAGTTACGATAATGGGTTCAGCCCCATGCATTTAAGGGTTAACGCTTCCGGGAACAGATGGAATCGGAACACGTCATAGGGCTGCGGTAGAAATTATTAACAGAAACTTAAGTTTCATTCAAATGTGACGGGTATTCAAATTTCGGCCGCGCCCGAAATTAGCCTCGGTCTCGTTTGAGTTTTACATTTCGGACTGTAACTCTTGATAGAAAGAAAGTTATGCCCAGTTGGCGGAATCATGTTTCCGGATTTGGACTTTTATATTTTATATCGATAGTAAATCGGTTAAAAGTGATTGTCGGTCACTTAAAAACATTTGTCGGTCTTTAATTAAAATATTATAAAAAAAAGAAACTCACCATTTCAAAAGTGTTTTTATGGAAAAAAAGGTATTAAATGGGGGTTAATTTGGATTTTTTTACTTATATCGATAATCCGTCGTTTGTCCGTTCCTGTCGCTCACTTGTTGGGCTCCGACGAACCTTTGTAATATAATTAACATCAAATTAAGCAAAACGCCCAGTTAGCGGAAAAAAATGGGGAATTCTGGAATTTAAGGTTTCAATCGAAAGTTTATAATTTTCCGAGAAATGTCGGTCAATTAAAAACACTTGTCGGTCCTTAATTATTTAGAAAAAAGCATCTTAAAAGTTAAAAATACCATCAATCGCTCACATTTACTCGATATTAGATGGCGCCGCATGTATATAGTTATAGTAATTGTTACTATGAAATGAATATTCACTTTTTAATTACGTTATAATTTTATTTAAAAGAAACTGAGAAGTGAACAATTTACAAAATTAATGTTTATATGTTGATGCCTCCGTCTCGACTAAACTGCGACGATTATTTCATCATCTTTTCTCGACTTCTCTGGACGCTCGACATTCGCGCCACGATGCACACGGTGGCAAGCACCAGAAGTTGTCAGCTGGTCGCTACACTACTCCCCCCTGAGTATCATTCATGTCCTTCAGCTGAAATGATACGGATTTAGGTCGGGCCTTCGCTTTAGGACCAGAATAAGTCCTAATTATTGATGAAGTTCGTGGCTCGTTAAATGATGATGGATCGCTCAGTTCTGGGATGTCAGGATTTGCGAGATGCGCTGGTTTAAGACGTTCGGTTGAAACGGTCATGTCCTTGGTACCCACGCGGATCCTGAAAACTCGGTCGTTGATCCGTTCGATTACCTTATGCGGGCCGGTATACGGACGTTCCAAGGCCTTTTTCGCTTCATGCCTCAGAAAAACGTGGGTACACCTGTGCAAAACTTTGTAGACGAACGATGAATCCGTCCGATGATGTTCGACGGGTGTTGGACGAAGTCGCTGCATTCGTTCTCGAAGCTGTTCCACTAGAATGTGCGAGTCCATTGGGGTGATGTCGTCGCTAACGAAAAATTCGCCGGGTACACGCAAAGTGGTTCCGTATACCAATTCCGCAGGTGAACAATCGAGATCTTCCTTCACCATAGTTCGCAAACCTAGAAGTACTGTAGGCAGTACCTCTGTCCATTGACGGTTGTCATGACACATTATCGCGGCCTTGAGTGTCCGATGAAGTCGCTCCACCATACCGTTGGCTGCAGGATGGTAAGCTGTGGTTCTGGCACGAGAACAACCTACAAGACGAAGCAAATGATTAAGCAATGCGGATTCCAGCTGTGAACCTCTATCAGTGGTGATAACAACTGGTGCACCAAATCTGCTGACCCAATGCGTAAAAAACATTGTTGCGATTGTATCAGCTGTTGCGTCACGCATGGGGATAACCTCTGGCCACCTGGTGAAACGGTCTATGATGGTCAGAGCGTAAATAAAACCATTTGACGAAGGCAATGGACCAACTATGTCCAAATGAATATGTTGAAAGCGGGTATCTACTACTGGAAAGTGTTGCGGGATGTTCTTCACATGACGAGTAACTTTTGACGATTGACAAGCGATGCACGTTCTTGCCCAGTGTGAAATGTCCTTGCACATGCTAGGCCACACGTACTTCTGGCGTATAATTTTGCTGGTACTTCTGCCACTTGGGTGCGACAGATTATGATATTGCTCAAAGACTTTGCGACGCAGTAGAGCGGGAATATACGGGCGAATCTCGCCGGTAGAAATATCGCACCAAATTGCAATACCTCCTTTCACGCTCATTGACTTCAGACGTAAAGATGTTCCAGATTGCAGGATTTTCTGAAGCTCATCATCGACTTCTTGAGCATCAGCGATATCCTTGGCGGTGATCACGTGTTGACCCTCGAGTGCGTCGACTTGGTCCATGCGCGAAAAAGTATCTGCGATGCTGTTGCGTGAACCTTCCACGTAGACGATGTTCGTGGAAAACTGTCCGATAAATTCCAGTTGTCTGACTTGCCGTGAAAGCGCGTTGTCAGATCGCTGTTTGAATGCGTAAACCAGTGGCTTATGATCCGTGCGAATTTGAAATTGTCTACCCTCGAGCATAAATCGAAAAAATTTTATCGATTCGTAGATGGCTAGGAGTTCCCTGTCGTACGTACTATATTTCATTTGTGCAGCTGTCAGTTTCCGCGAAAAAAATCCTAAGGGTCTCCAATTGCCGTTTTCAAATTGCTCGAGGACTGCACCAATAGCCACATTGGATGCGTCGGTTGACAATCTAATTGGTGCATCAGACTTTGGATGAGCCAGCAAAGTCGCGTTCGCCAACAATTGTTTGCTTTGTTCAAAAGCTTTGCTTGCAGGCTCCGTCCAGTCGATTGGAGTTTTATCACGTTTCTTGCAACCCTTTATTAACCCGTTGAGCGGTGCCAGGATATCAGCTGCCTTGGGAAGGAATCGGTGGTAAAAGTTGATAATTCCCAAAAATTTTCGTAACTCCGCAATGTTTGCAGGTTTTTTGAATGTCGATACTGCGTTGACTCGGTCTGGAATAGGTTTGGATCCCATATTGTTGATGAGGTAACCCAAATATTCCATTTCCCGTACTCCCAAAATGCATTTTGACGGATTGACGCGAATACCGAAGGCTGCCAGACGCTCGAATATTTTCCGCAGATGGTCACAGTGTTCTTCTTCAGTTGCGGATGCTACAAGTATGTCATCCAAATACGCATAGCAAAACGTTAAACCTCGCAAGACTGTATCGAGAAAACGTTGAAAAGTCTGTGCAGCGTTGCAAAGACCGAATGTCATTCGGCAAAATTCGAACGACCCGAATGGAGTACAGACTGCAGTTTTCGGTATATCATCCTTGTGGATGGGGATTTGATGGTACGCGCGCTCGAGGTCAATTTTGCTAAAGATTGTTTTCCCATGAAGGACGTGAGCAAAATCCTGAATGTGAGCGATCGGGTACCTGTCAGGCGTCGTTACAGAGTTTAGTCGCCTGTAATCTCCGCAGGGTCTCCATTCACCATTCTTTTTGGGCACCAAATGAAGAGGACTGGCCCACGGGCTGTTAGATGGTCGACATATACCTTTTTCGACCATGTAGTCGAACTCTCTTTTTGCTATTGTATATTTCTCTGTAGACAGCCGCCTAGGACGTTCAAATAATGGCGGACCTGTGGTTTCTATGCGGTGACAGATGTTGTGTGACTGCGTTTCCGTGAAATTCGAGGATGACGTTAATTGAGGGAACTTCGACAGCAAAGTGGAAAATTCATTGTTGGGTTGAATTGTTGCTAGGGCAGTGTGTTTTTCACACGAAACCTTGGCTATTGCATAAAGTTCAGTAATGCCATCGACTAAGCGCTTTCTTTTAATATCGACCAGCAAATTAAAGTTTCGGAGAAAATCTGCTCCTATTATAGGGCGATTTACATCAGCGATGTGAAAATACCAGGGCATGCGCCTTCGAAGACCGAGATC
Organism: Microchrysa polita; assembly: GCA_949715475.1. Taxonomy (NCBI): domain Eukaryota; kingdom Metazoa; phylum Arthropoda; class Insecta; order Diptera; family Stratiomyidae; genus Microchrysa; species Microchrysa polita. Next base: position 86,951,025 of record OX454417.1, read on the forward strand.
GATATTTAACAATTTTTCGCCATATGTGCTGATTGTCGAGTCGTTAGCTGCATAGAGCTTAAAATCTACTGGCTTAGCTTTGTTACAAGTTCGAGGGATTACTGAAACGGCTGCGCCGGTGTCAACTAAAAAACTAATTCCCGATGAAAGACAAGTTACGATAAGTCTGTGCTGTTCTACGACGCCGTCACCTACCGCACCATTAGATGACGACGAAGTTAGTTTTCCGCTGGCTTATTGAAATCGCATGGCGGTTTACACGAAAACGCCTTCTCACCAAACTTACTATGATAGTAGCAAATTCGGCTTTTTGATTTACTACCGTTTCTACGATTTCGCGAAAATGATCTGTTGGTGCTATAGCTGCGTCGTCGATTCTGGCTTTGTTTCTGCAAGTTGCTCTCCAATCGACTTATTCGATGGGTGAGCGCGGCGATTGACTCTGAGTCTTTGTGGGTGACTTCAGCCACAGTTGGCCAGGAATTGCATTCCATTACAATTTTGTCCGCCATTTCCGCTAATATTTCAATGTCAACCTTGCCGGTTACTGCCAATATTGCCCTTACTCGAGCGGGCAATCGTCTGAGCCATAAGGATTTAAGGGCCTCGTTTGACAACTGATCTCCTGCCAAACACTTCATCTCCCTGTATAGGAAGGATGGCCGTTTATCCCCGAGTTCCATGTCGGTCAACACCTTCGTCAATTTGCTTTCGCTGGATTCAGCAAAACGAGCAATTATGTGTTTCTTAAGCTCGCCGTACTTATCAACGACAGGTGGTTTCTCTACGATGTCGGCCACATAATCCAAAATGTTGGATTCGAGCGAGGCGACCACAGAATTAAATTTACTCTGGTCCGACACTATACGATTCGCCGCAAATTGCGCCTCTACTTGTGCGAACCACAGAGTGGGGCGGCGTTGCCAAAAAGGCGGAAGCTTCATGTTGCTCACAGAATCAACAGAAGCCGACGGCGGAAAGAATGCGCTTGTATTTTTAGTCGGTGTCGCTGGCGATGTCGCAGACTCAGCGGCCGTATTCGATGCGGTTGGTTCGGCCATATTGCACGGATTTAAAATTTAACAAAAAGTAAAGTGTTACCTCGTTAGAAAATGTCGACGAACGACTAAAAGTGCGTAATTTATCGATGCGCTGCTGATGTAGACGCACTTCTGCTGTAGCTGTGCTGATGCTGTACACGTACCGCTGATAATATACTCACGCGAATAATTCGCTGCTGTCGTGTGGCTGTAGTAACTCTGTCGCTACCGCTAATTTGTTACCGTCGTATCGCTGCTGTCGCAAGTGTGTTGCTGTCGTTTCGCCGCTGTTGCTTCGGTCGTTGTGCATGCATGAGCGTGGTACGCCCTGCTAGTCACTTGAACTCACTGCACAGGCGCTCCGCTGGTTGGGGCTCAATATGCTACTCGTTGACAAAACGTACGAACGCTCCAGTTGATGGGGCTCGAGCAGCCACGTGTCGAGACAAAAAGAATGGGCGCTCCAGTTGTTGGGGCTTAAGCAGCCACGTGTCGATAAAACACAAAGAACAGGCGCTCCAGTTGTCGGGGTTCAAGCAGCCACGTGTTGGGGCACCAACAGGTCCAAACAGGTCGAGACGTGCAAATGGATGCTCCGCTGGTTGAGGCACAAAATGTCTTATTTCACAATACCGCGTGTAGTTTTCGGGGTCACCAATATAGTAATTGTTACTATGAAATGAATATTCACTTTTTAATTACGTTATAATTTTATTTAAAAGAAACTGAGAAGTGAACAATTTACAAAATTAATGTTTATATGTTGATGCCTCCGTCTCGACTAAACTGCGACGATTATTTCATCATCTTTTCTCGACTTCTCTGGACGCTCGACATTCGCGCCACGATGCACACGGTGGCAAGCACCAGAAGTTGTCAGCTGGTCGCTACATAGTGGTGTGTTTCAGCCGAGCCACAAACCTGCACTGGATAAAGTTTAGGGAAATCATATGTGGATGACTAATGAGATTTCGGAACATTACGCTATCATCTCGTAAGAAGAATTATTAAGAATCATTAGTCATCTACATATGATTTCTCTAAACTTTATCCCGTGCAGGTTTGTGGATCGGCTGAAACACACCACACTACACATGTGGCGCCATCTAATATCGAGTAGATGTAAACGATCGATGGTATTTTTAACTTTTAAGATGCTTTTTTCTAAATAATTAAGGACCGACAAGTGTTTTTAATTGACCGACATTTCTCGGAAAACTATAAACTTTCGATTGAAGCCTTAAATTCCAGAATTCCCCATTTTTGAGCGTTTTGCTTAATTTGATGTTAATTATATTACAAAGGTTCGTCGGAGCCCAACAAGTGACCGACAAGAACGGACAAACGACGGATTATCGATATAAGTAAAAAAAATCCAAATTAACCCCCATTTAATACCTTTTTTTCCATAAAAACACTTTTGAAATGGTGAGTTTCTTTTTTTTTATAATATTTTAATTAAAGACCGACAAATGTTTTTAAGTGACCGACAATCACTTTTAACCGATTTACTATCGATATAAAATATAAAAGTCCAAATCCGGAAACATGATTCCGCCAACTGGGCATAACTTAGAAAGAACCTAGGGCGACGAAATCTTGTTCATTCTATTACAAACAAAATTTATTTGGTTTGTACCAAAAATTGAGGTGCTCCGACCATTGACGCCTCCCTCACTCCTCCTAACATTTTTCAAAAAGGCATGCCTGTAGCTTCTTTTCAAATTGAGCCAGGCAGGCAGATAAAATTTGGTGAGGTGCCTAGTCTAAGCCCCATTATGCTCCTCACCAAAAATTGTTACCATCCGATCAAAACTAAGGGTACTCCCCATACTAAGTAAATCAAAATTCTAAAAAAATCACATTTTTTCACTTCTAAATTCTATCTAAAATTGAAAAATTTAATTTATTTCTTAGAACGTCATTATAACAGTTAATTGTAGTCTTGTAAATGTATATTTAAAAGTTTGTACCAGAGCGTGCGTACGAAAAATGTGGTTTGAAGGTTGGTAGTACACGTTACTCGATTTATTCGGAACTAGTCTTTGAACTAGTACCAATGACTTTCAAACACAATTTGTTGATACTTCTAGTGTACGCTTTGATGCAAAATTTTGAACATACATTCAGAGGACTACAATTAACTGTTATAATGTCGTTCTAAGAGATAAATTTTATTTTTCTGTTTTAGATAGAATTTAGAAATGAAAAAATGCGAAATTTGTTAGAATTTTCGTTCATTTTGTATGGGGGGTACCCTTAGTTTTGATCGGATGGTAATAATTTTTGGTGGGGAGCATAATGGAGCTTAGACTAGGCACCCCACCAAATTTCATCTGCTTGGCTCAGTTTAAAAAGAAGCTACAGGCATGCCTTTTTGAAAAATGTTAAGAGGAGTGAGGGGGGCGTCAATGGTCGGAGCACTCCAATTTTTGGTACGAATCAAATAAATTTTGTTATCAATATATGGACAAGATCTTATGACAGTAGGTCTATTCTATCAAGAGTTACAGTGCGAAATGTAAAACTCGAAAAAGCCAAATTCACTATAATACTTTTGGGTCTAGGATATAATTTTCTGAGAAAATGTCTAGAGTGTTACACATCATTACAAAGGTAATTTTATGTTGTTTGTTTTGTCCTCAGCTCATTTTAAGGTCAGACTCATAGTTTTCCAGATATTTGCAAGAAACTGAATTTTCACCCTTTGCCACCCCCTCCCCCCTTAACCCATGACGCAAATTAGTGTAACTTTTTACTGCGTATATTAGGCAGTGTATTCAACAATTTGGCATCAAAAATTTCTTTTCTTTTTGGATGTTTAGGTTTGGGGCTATTTTGAACCAATTGTACTGGACTAATAACAAAATTTGGAAAGAATTTCGCTGCGCAGTTCTCTTTCACATTAAATTTGACTCTGATTCACACTCTACGGCTGGTACATAATCTGAAAAACAAATCTAAGCTACAAGGAAACCATCATAAACGTCCAACACTATACATATAAAACTAAAAACGAACAAAACTTGAACAAACTCTTCTTTTTTTTTTAAATTTTTTATTTCCTTTAATCTGTATACACATACAAAATAAATTAGCGGGGATTTGAATAAAAATCATATAATTATGCAGGTATTACAAATGTATGAAATTATTTGTGACTATTCTTCACTTATTCTTATCGAATCGCTCTACTAAACGTCTAAAAATATTCAATAAATGTGATTCTGTTTGTGGGAATTAAAACATACGAAAAGGACAAAAATACTAAACTAAATAGTGTTAGCGCTAAAATCAATAAATTGTTGTTAGCTATTTTATGTGATTGATTTAATGGGGAATGTATAAAAAAGGGCGACAGCATGAAACACAAGGAAAAAAATAGATTCAGCATTTTGATTATTATGTTTGTGTGTATTTAGATATTCGATATTATTCTTTCTCTCGTTCAGTTCAATGAGTTGGAGTGAGTGACAGCCATCGAAGATATCTTTTTTTTTGTGTTTTCGTTTTATGAAAAAAAAATCCATTGTGGAATTTTTTTTTTATTATTTTCTCGGCAGTTTGATATTATAATTCGAAAGTATTTACCATTCGTAAATATCTGTTTTTTTTTTTGTTTCATTACAGTTATGTAGTAAAATTCATTATTACATCGATAGCAATCTAAGTTATAGTTGGTACTTAAGATTATGACGCTGTTCTGTTCTATTTTAAATGAATGTATTACTAGAATGCTGAATCGATTCCACTGCGCTTATTATTCTCTTTTCGTTTACTGTGAATTATTGCCTATAGAGTTTATATTTTACAGTGGATTTCTAAATGTTGCTAGCATTTTTGTTTGTAATATAATAGCCGTCGTTTGTTTCGTTATTTTCTTAGAGGTTTTATATATAAAAGGAAACTATTTTACCCTTATTGTTTCTTTTATCATTTAATTATTTTTTTTTTCATGTTTACATTTTTAATCTTCTTTTTCCTAGCTTAACACTTTATATATATCTTTATATTACTTTTAAATATGCTGTTAGTGTTCTTGTCTACTCGTTTTTTTTTCTTTTCTGTTTTTAAACATAGATATTCAACCTATTTGTAGTGTATTTAAACTAAGTTGTTAAACTATCTGTAGTAAACTAACACGGTGTTATTTTCAGTGAGAAGAGCACAACATTGTGTTATGAGGGTGAGATTTTGTGAAATACTTTTTTTTACTTTGCAGTACAAATGTTTTTTTTTTAACGTTTCGTTAGAAGGCATACGCCCGCTAGGACCTGCTGTATTATGTGTAAGCTAGCGTAGACGGTTATAGCGGAATTTAAGATAGATGGCAGTGTTAACAATAGAAATATCATTAGGGTTCATTACAAATATAATTGAAATAATTAAACGAAATAAAAATCAGAAATATGATAGATTCTCGCAACGATCACTTGTCTTAGACGGCGGTTAGGATCTTTTGCAATAGGCGAGTGACGAATTGCTTTCAAGCTTAAATGCAATTTCAAGTAGTTTAGGCAATTCGTAATTCGCATATATCCTAACCCCGTCCATCAGTATATGAACAATTTTTAACTACAGCTTGGCGCTGGGGTTTCTATTCGTATCACGTTGTTGCTTCGTTATCGAAAATGATTTCCTCGTGACCATCTTTGATTCCAGTACCAGTACCCGCAACCAATTAGGAAGCTGCATTGAGCAGTCTAGTCTGGTAAGACGTCGTATCCCTCTACTTAAAATGTATTTTTGAAATTTATAACAGGCAGATGAACTGAAATGAAAGTGGGGGGGGGGGGGGGTTACACGCAAATGAAACCCGTTTGGAATGTCCAGCACCGACCTGGACCGACAAAAACGTCAGTATTGTGTGTATGCAGTTTTCAGTACCTTCGCTGATTGAGCAACCTGCAAGTCGCTGTAAGCCAAAACTTTTACACTTCGGCAGTACATGGGTTGGTATCCGAGGATCTTCATTCACACGGGATTGAGACTATCGACAAGATTTACTAAATCCTAGATTTATTAACAGTTGTACCATATTGTGTTTGAATAATGGAAGTACATTCTACGATGAATTTTGAGAGACATAAGATTTTACCTAGTATTCGCGTTTCGACTCGGATAACTTGGTGGTTTTAGTAAATCATGTAGGTAGTGTGAATTACCTTTTAATTGTTATCAGTTTTCTGATGCAGACTACACTAAGCCGACCAGACTCCAGAAGACCCAATGCTGTACACATACTTGTGGAATTCGGTTTTCAGGCAAAGCATAATATCTAACGTGGGATATATGTGTAGCACCTTGAGAAGGCATGTTTCAGTTGAAAGTGCGACTGCCACAAGAACAGATCAGCTGGAATTTACTAAGATAACTTAACATTATAGCGAAAATCTGTATTTTGAGATAATCTATAGTAATACAATAGGGTTCTCATTGTGCGTCATTATGGCATATTTGCTTGACCAATACTGCATCATGCTATCAGGTATGAGGTTATGTAAACATTTTCTCATATAAAATCAGAAACATTTTATTTTACGTCCTTCCTCGTTCTGCAGAACATTTTTGTATGTTGTAGACTAACCACTCACTGATGGTCATTTTTACCGCATCCAACTCCAGTGCGGGAACTATTCTTAACATTTGCGCTTAATGTTGCAAACGAACCTATTCTAAGTTCACCCACAGCCTCCCATGATCGGAATTTCAAAGTTTAGAGCATATTCTGCATACTGATAATTTTAGACGATGCTTCTCAGTTCTTCCTAAGATGCTTTGTTTGTAGAGGAGTCTCTAGTCCAACTTCGATTAAGTAGGTATACCAACATTAAGGTGGGGATTATGAAACATGATCTCCAGTACCACGTTGTTTGATGTACAATATTTGCTTTACAGGGCCAAACCGGAATTCACCTAAACAAGTAGAATTGAAACAATTTCAAAAACTTGAAGCCCATTTTTCTATCTCGTCAGCAGACCTCAAAGGACATTTGCAGTCGGTAGAAAAGCATAGAAACAATATGGTGAGGACAATACCTTAAATTCAGATGGAGTACAGTCGCTTAGCCACTGTTTTGTGGTAGGAACAATAAATTAAAATCGCATCTTTCGACGTCTGCCACTTTTGATCCTTGGGAATGCTCACCAAATATCTACAGTGCGGTGCTCTACAATACTGGCAGATTTAAAAATTCCAGGATGTGGAAAATTTCCGATTAGAAAACTCAAAATTGCGATTTCGGCAACCGTTACTTCCGAACGCGGATAGCTAGGACCGTGTCATTTGGAGCAAATGTGAGCGCCAAGTAGCTCTACAAGTGTGCCGGATTTTAGAAGGATCAAGAAGGGTTCCCGAGATATCGATAATGGACGATTGCCAAACATAAAATTGCGATGCTTTCGCTAAATATCGTACAGGGTACACCTTAAAAGCAGACAGATTCCGTAGTGAGTCGCTGTGTGGCATATAGCGAATGTTGTACACTTTGCTGTACATTTCCCAATGCTGTACGGCAAGACGAAATGATGTACTGCACAGCAAAATGTTGTACGTCTGATCAGCTTATACTACACCCGTTGCACCCTTACAGCCCTGACACGGTATCGCCAGATTTTTTTGTTCCCCGTCTAGAGAGAGATCGTGTTACTTTATGACTTATTACGGGATACGTTCTCATAGAGAGAAGTTTTGTGTTTCCGATATTTTCCGCTATATGGTAGGCGGTACAGAAGTGTCGCTCGTGATGATAAGAAGACAATAAAAATTCACCCGATGAAAACGGAACCCTTAATGCTCCACCAACATATCCTGACCGTAGTCAGGAATTTTCTTCGAAGGTAGATGACGAAAACTTGCTAGCTTTCTACCCAACATAGTGTTTATGACGGCGTTTGAACTTTAAAACGGCAAAATATTTTCTGGCATTAATCAAGCGCCTCACCTTCTCTCCTCCTTTGGCTGCGCCCATGAAACTTGCAGAATTTTGTGCGAGTATCAAGCTGAGCCTTTATTTATGTTTCGTACTCATGTAACCAACAAAAATCTACTTCTCAAACACACACTTCATCGTAGCATTCAAGAAGTGTGGGTTATGTTGCTTCGCACTCACTGAAATTGGGAGCTTGCGTTTTTGAAAGCCTTACAGAAAGACTCGAACTTCGTAAGCTTTTTTTGCCACTATTTTCAATTTTGTTTGCGCTTGAAATAATAAATAAGTAGCTACCAACGGAACAAATTTCTTTCACAATTAAAGCCTAGTGGCTTTGAGGACACAGCCACCTGACTAGAGAGGTTATGTTCATCAAAGAATCGTTTCAGGGATCCTAACTTCACCAGCCCAATATTTTTTCAACATTATAGTCGTAGCCGGGCAATTTCTTACTTGTGTGTCAGAGATTTCAATCTATGACAAGAATCAAGATTTCCCGTCAGTTTAAATTGCAATTACCAAAATCATTGTTTGAAAAGGTGTTTAACATTTCTAGAAAGGGTAATCCAGAAAATCTTTTTTTCTTCAGCTTTTAACGATAAATGGTATCTGTAAGAGTTCATTTTTTTACTTCTTACAACATGACCTTTGCCGCCAATTTGATCTCTTTCACGCGGAATGGGGTAAGTTCCGTTAATTCCCCAGCAAAAAAAGCTTTAAATGGCTTCTTTTATCCCCGAAGTCATGATAATGATAAAACACAGAAAATATGGGTTTGGAAGCATTTCGGCGACGAAATATTTCCTTGCGATGATCAATAGAGGTTGATCGGACAACAGATGGTTGGAATCGTCACCAAAAGAAAATCACACTAACGGGAAGCTTAGCTTGAAAAGACTGGGCGAAATGTAAAATTATTAATACAGGTTCCGATAATTTTATCAAATAGCACACAAACGTTTTGGATACCAATGCCTGAAACTGCAGTCTCATAGGCCTGTTCGGTTCCGAGATTTCAGTACCGGGTTTCGGTTTTTTTCAATACCCGGTACCACAAGCGGTTTCTCTGACTCAGGTTTTTTTTCAGTACCGACGGTTTTTTATAACCATAAGCCGGGTTTTTTTGAGTACCGGGTTAAAAACCGACTCAGGTTTTTTTCAGTACCGACGTTTTTTTTTAACCATAAGCCGGTTTTTCTGAGTACCGGGTTAAAACCCGGTACCAAAAAACCTGAAAAAACCGGCTCATGGTTGAAATGAATCGTTCTTTTTAACTTGGTACCAAAAAACCGGGATATTGGTACTTTAAAATATCGGGTCCGGTACCAAGTGAACACCGGTTTTGTACCGGGATCCCGGTTTTTGGAACAGGCCTAAGTCTCAGTATCATTGCGTGGAGGTCAGTCTCTAGGTTTCCCTGTCTCAGAATATCCGATACCCCGAGTCTCAGAATATCCGAGACCCGAGACTGAAATCTTTCTAAGATTGGAGATTGAGACCAGACGGTAAGTGATCACCTGCAATACGCACAAGTTTACTTGTAGTTAGGAAATTTTCGTGAACTGCTAGATGCCAAAGCCTGATTTTTGTGCTTTCAAGCAACGTAGTGCAATGATTTTTATGAAGAAGTGTTGGAGTAAGAAAAACATGTACCGTCATCATCGGCTCCCTGCCAGTGCCGGATTAAGCAAGCGCGGGGCCCGTGGCAAATGTTGAGCGAGAGGCCTGTGGAACTTCGATTAACTTTATTAGTTTGTTGGTTCTAAAATTAATATTTTGGTGTTATTAGTCATTCCTCAAGGGGTTTAGGAAAACGGCTAGCTGCTAGCAAATATCGGAATTACAGCCTTGCATTATGCGACGAATGTGCAATGAAAGAAATGCTATTATGATATTTAAAAGTACGGTGTTTGGTAAACCATTGTGCTCGTGGTTCTGTGGACTCTCATAGCACTATGCATTTACAATTTACAAATTTATTCTAATTAATGGGAAACCCTTTAAAAAATCAATCTAAAATGAAGAATATTAATCTTCCACGCACAGTGGTTCAGATTCACATTCTAGCGGGACAAAAATCAAAAAAGTGTATATGCGATTACTGATATCAATAGAATATAAAATAACAATGCACAGTGGCGTACCTCTCAAAGCATTATGAAAAATAGGGGCAAAACTAATCTGTTTTGAAAATTGTTTCAAAAAATGTTTTTCATTGACTTGTGTAAGTTTGTCAAAAAAAAAAAAATTATTTTAATTAGTAAAACAGTAAATTTTTGTAGACAAATTATATTTATTTGGCAAAGAAGAATTTATTTTAGAAGTCCCTTTTTGGACGACCTCTAAAAATTTACCAATTCGACATTTTCCGAAATGTGATAAAATATTTTATTTTAAAAGTGTTGCTTATTAACCCTTCTGTCGGCACGAAGGTCTGGCCAGACCTTTGGCACTATATTTTGGTGTAAAAAGCATAGAAGATGAAATCGCAGCGACTTCATATTTCATGATATCCTAGAATAATATGTTTGGAAGCATTTTGCAAAAATTTGAAAAAATCGGTTGAGGTTTTGAGTATGTTTTTGATGATTTTCAATTTATAGTGCTTTTTGATACCCAATAGGTCTGGCCAGACCTATAGTTATTCCCCCCATTTTTCTCTTGAAGTAAGAAGTGCAAATATTAAATTCTGTTATTTATGATGTAATAATGTAATTTAAACTCAATTTGAACTATAAACGATAAAAATTTCTGAGATTTTTCTAGAAAAAGCCGTGAAGTTCGGAAAATGGGTATGCCTAATTTCGTCACATTTTATAACACCACCTAATCAACTGAGATTTGATCCTAGGAAATTCAACCCAGTTTTATTTCCTTTGTAATAGTCAGGACTAATAATGAGTGACTTGCAAACGTCTTTCTAAATAGATTTGATCAAAAAATTTACGAATAATTTAGAATTAAATGATTTTTGCCTTGAAAATTCTCTATTTCTTCCCACTTATTTCCCTAAATCTGCAGACTAATATCGAGGTAAAATCTGCCAACAAAGTGCTTAATATTTCCCCAAAGATATTGGAATTAGAAAATTCGATCGAAATATCTACTAGATAAACACAATGCAAATAGCGAAGCAAAAAAAGAAGAAAATAAGGGAGAAAATAAGGGAGAGACACGTTTGTACTAATACCACCTCAAAATATATCTACTTAAAAACGTTTCCAGTATATCTACAAAAATTATTTTGATGCTTTTATTGTTGAAAAATTGCAGTAAAGAATGGATAGAATGATTTTACCGATAAAAAATTTACTTTTTCTAAAAAATAAAAATTTTTTTCTCAGTAGGTCCAGCCAGACCTATTGGGTATAGAATATGCATATTGTAGTAGGTGCCGACAGAAGGGTTAATATAGCTTACGGTTGAATTGTCCCTTTTCAGGGTTACTCAGGTTCATAAAAGATCACAACCAAACATCTAGCTAAAAAAAGGCTCATAATAAATATACTAACGTAGCGCATACCAGGGCAAATTTACGTTAACACCTACATTTATTCGGTTTCACTAATTTAAATAAAAAATCTTGGAAATCTTACACACTTAAATGAAAAACAAGATTTTTGTGAAACAATTTTGAATCATTTTTTAAGCAGGTAATTTTGCCCCCACTTTTCATAACGTTTAAAGCGGTACGCCACTGTGGATGATAGATATAATTGTAATTTTTAAGTTCTATGGATGTGTGCAAATACCCCAGCACAAACTTCAAAAATCTTATGTCCCCTTACTCCAATCAATAGAGACGAAATAATAGGGGTTAGCGTGCAAAAATTGGGGACTTCTCAAATTTTTTATATGTTATAAAGACAGGTGGGATAAGTTAAAATCCAAGTTTGCGTCACTTTCCCCCCTGTGCTCCCGCCGCTATCTTCAAAAAACCATCTAAAATCGGTCCTTTCATCAGTTTTTGGCCTGTAACTTCTTTAGAGTCCATTTGAGCACAAAATCTGCCAAGACAATTTTGTAGAGGACTACAAATTTAATCCCAGATGTTGTTCTCTACAATCAAAATTAACAGAGTTATAGCGCCAAGAAAATGGAAAAAATATCAAAAATCATGCCAATTTCAAATTCACAAAAACTTATTGTATACCAATAGCCTCCTCTGCATTTTAGTAGAAATCTCGAAGTATGTTTTGAAATTTGTTAGTAATGATTTTTGGAATTTTTAGCATATTCTTTGCGCTATAACTCTGCCAATTTTGATTGTAGAGCAAAACAGATGAAATTTATAGAAAATTCTGTGTTCTACAAGATTGTCTCGGCACATTTCGTGCTCAAATGGACTGGGAAGGAGTTATAAACCGCAAACTGATAAAAGAGCCGATTTTAGATGGTTTTTTCAAGATAGCGGCGGGAGCACAGGGGGGAAAGTGACGCAAACTTGGATTTTAACTTACCCCACCTGTCTTTATAACATATCACAAATTTGAGAAGTCCCCAATTTTTGCAAGGTAAAATCTCCCCGTTGATTGGAGTACCTCTAGAATGTGAATCTGAAACACTGCCGACGTAAACTTACGGGAATGCCATCATGAATTATACAGAAAGAAATATTTCTGTATTTTCATTTTAACCTTGCTATAATTTTGGAACATCCTGACGTAAATTGTTCTACTATAACGTGTTATATCAATTTAGAAGGAACTGGCTTGTAGAATTTCGTTGGCATAATTTTTGTTTGAGAAAAACGCGGGGCCCCTTAAAGCGCGGGGCCCGTGGCATTTGCCACCTTCTGCCACGTGGTTAATCCGGCACTGCTCCCTGCCACTCCTTGGCTATGCCCATGAGTGTCTACGGTATCCTATAAATTCACTGGCCGCATATTATTTCATGTGAAAATTTCCTTACTGTAACATACCTGAATTTGACAGGCACTTCTTTCAAAAAAGCGAAAGTAGCAATGGAATACTCTCCGAAAAGGGTCAACAAACAGGCCTTAGATTGGAACCAATGCAAGATGCCGTGTTGGACGACCAGGAAACACCTGGAGAAGATCCCCACAATGGGTTAACAGGAACCAGAGAGAGAGAGAGAAAGAGAGTGGACAAACAAAAGAGACGCGGTCACTCATACCATTTCTCCCACGCATACCTTAAAATACAAACGTGTTTGGGAAATAGTAAGACACCATGTCTTCGTACTGAACTCAAGCATGACGATGGGCTGGTGCCAACACTCTGCAACCTTGCTCTGGAGTATGTAATTCGAGCGATAAATATGGACAACAGCGGAACGCTACTCATCAAATCAACTCAATTAGCAGCGTACGCCGACGACATCAACATCATGTCTCGAAGCTTCGGCGATGCGGAACGCCTTCTGCATAATCTCAATAACGCCGCAAAAGAAGTTGGATTACATATCAACGAAACCAAAACAAAGGCCCAGATGCAATCACAAACAAGGACGCCAGTAAATTCAAGTATCAAAGTGACCTCAATATCAAGTATGTAGACAATTTCAACTACCTGGGCTGTAACTTATCAAAGGATGCCAACGAAACCGGCGAAATTAAGCGACGGATACAACTAGCCTCCCACTTATTAACTTGAAGCATGCGCACAGGAACACGAAGCTCCGCGCGTATAAAACGATCACCCGACCCGTGCTATGCTACGGCTGCCAAGCCTCCATAAGTTTACTGGACAAATTCGAACGAAAGGTACTTCGGCGAATTTTCGGAACCGTTCGCTTGAAGCTTCAACGTTTACAATGGACGGGGCATGTACAATGAATGAACGATAATCGCATGCGGAGCGAGGTTGCGTGGATGACCGAGAGCTCACTGATAGAACTCTGTAGGTGAAGACGCCCACCAGCTGCTGGGCTTCCGAAACTGGAGGACAAGGTCACGTAACCCCGATAATTGGAGGACAACGATTCAGGCGGCTAAAATCCGACGTCGGGCTATCGTGCCACATTGATGATGTGTCTTTGGTGATGGACTTTCGATTGACATTCGAAAACAAGCAAAGATTATTATCACTGAAAAAAAGAACTAAATTATCGTTCACATAGAACGAGGCAATTTTGTTCGAAACATTATTTTTTCTAACCTCTCTGGACACACGCAAAGAAAACTATATTTTGACACACTAGCAGTACTTTTCACACACTTCATCAAGACGTCCGGAAAATTGTCGCGCCACCTTATTTTAACTTATCAAAGGACGCCAACTTATCAAAGGACGCCAACTAAACCGACGAAATTAAGCGACGGATACAACTAGCCAATAAGACATATTTCTCGGTCCTCCCTATAATTAATTCGAAACTTGCGCACAGGAACACGAAGCTCCGCGTGTACAAAACGATCATCCGACCCGTGCTATGTTAGGGCTGCGAAACATGGACCCTCACCTAAGCCTCCGAAATTTTGCTAGACCGATTCGAACGAAAGGTCCTTCGGCGAATTTTCGGGGCCGTTCGCGAGCGAGACCAATGGCGTATCCGGTACAACCATGAGTTGTATCAATTGTACGATGAGCTGGAAGTATCGAAAGTCGTGAAGCTTCAACGTTTGCAATAGGCGGGGCATGTACAACGGATGGACGATAATCGCATGCACGCATGAACGCACAACGAATTGACGGAGCGAGGTTGCGTGGACGACCGAGAGCTCGCTGGGAGAACTCCGTAGGTGAAGACGCCCACCAGCTGCTGGGCTTCCGAAACTGGAGGACAAGGTCACGTAACCGCGACAATTGGAGGTCAACGATTCAGGCGGCCAAGGCCCGACGTCGGGCTATCGTGCCACATTGATGATGACCTTATTTTAACTAACGGAAGAAAATATCGCGAAGTTCGATGCATGGAAACATATTTTACAATTTTCTGCCCGAAGTTTTGATAATTGCGTGCTCGAATGTTTCACGTTTATAGTGCATTTTACTGTTAGATGCTCTCTTAGCTAGAAAACTTACTCTTCAATCTCCCAAGAATTTCTTGTCCCATTTCTGAGCTGTCAATTTGTATGAGCTTCGTATTTTCTTGCCACTCTACTTTATATCGCAATGGACAAAACTTTACTGCTGCATCCATCGACAGTACTACGAAGATATCAGAGAATTCAAACAAATAATAATCTACATCATAAGTAAGAGTCTTGAATATCAGGATGCATAAATTGGCCGATGCGCACGATCTACGGATTCTGAAGGTGAACAACGGTGACTCTATTCTGATAACTGGACCTTATTAAACTTCGCACTAAGTAGAAGAGCTGAATACTATCCCCGAACACTAAAATTCACAGTAAAAGTTAAATTTTTGCTGAAGACCTTCATGACACAATATGAGTTAAGAAAACCCGTTAGCGAAAGACATGTTAGCTACATTTGCAATTTTACAATTGCCTTATTTCTGTCAGCTGATAAATTTTCGGCAGAACATGTTTTCACCACTCGGAAGGGATCAATCAATAGGCGAAAACGCGATATACCATGCGAGAAAACTATCAGCATACAAAAGTTTAGATAGACGGAAAAAAATAGGATTAACTGACAGAAAGGAGCGGAGTGGAAAATGAAAAAAAATAATACAACTTTTGATTTCAATAAAAAAACCAAACGAAGTTTCAATGCTAGATACTTTGCTCGTTAATTTTTCGTCAAAAACCAAACAAATCCTTTTTGGTTAAATAGAAGGCTACTCAAATCTATATTATTATCTCTATACTTAATAAATATTTATGACTTCTCATTCAACATATCGTTATAATTGTCAATATAAGATTTCAATTTGTTATTTGCCTTTCATCACTAAAAGTAAGAAAATAAATAATTTCATATAAATTTACTCACATTTATTCAAATATCATTTTCTTTTTTCTTTGCAATATTCTTTTTTGATCTTACAACTTATAACTTAATAGCATTTAGGTATTTAATAATTTTAAATTTATTATATATAATATATTTTATATTATAAATACACTAAACATTATTCTCATATATTCACGCTCTCGTATCTAACCATTATACTTTTACAATATTTCGAGACTCTTTCTTTCATTTTTTTCTCCATTTTCTTAGAATTATACAGCGCGTAATTGCAAATTACAATAATATCTTAATCTTTCCAGTTGCTCACATACAATATGTTTTCGTGTTTCTCATAATTTTCCTGTTACATGTTTTTTTTTTATTTCCTTCAATTTAATTCTATATAATGTTTTGGTATGATTTTCGTTTTTTCTTTTCTAAATGTATGTAAATATGTATAGAAGTTCTGAGAGAGTGTGTGTATGTGTGATCGGTTTTGTATTTTTCTTTTTTATTATAATTATATATCTATGAATTTATTTTATTTTTGCTAAAGATTTGCTGCTATAATTTTTCTTTGTCTGGTAATAATTTCGCTTTTCGTTAAAAAATGTTCATCAGTAAATTTTATTAGTTTCTAGTTGAAATCATAATTATTATAATGTACGATAATATATTTAAGTAAAACAATGAGTTGATTTAATGAAGATGAAAAATGCGTTTTTCGTTTTTGTTTATAATCGAACAACATTTTACAGAATAAATTACAGTTCATTCAGACTATATAAATTTTGTTGTTTCACATTGTTGTTTGCTTTCAAATATGCACCGAACGAACAATAAATTACTCAACTTTCAAAATCAACTAAACCATAAATAAAAAGAACGAACGAGTCAATACTAATTGGAAAGTTTTCCAGAATACATTTATTAGAAAACTATAAGGACACGATGATTTTAAGAACGTTCGCTAAAATCATAAGACATACATAATAGTTTCAAAAAAAAAAAACGGACGAAAAGAAGGGAAAGAATGCGCTTAAAATCGCATTTCAACATTTTATAATAAAAGTTTAGCTATTAAAATCATGAAAAAGTTTCCAAATAAAATATTTACAGCTACTTGAATTTCGGATGTACCTGATGTCACTTTTACGTCTTTCTCTTCGAGGAACGGATGATCGATAACGTGAATGATGCCATTTATGCACTCGACATCGGGACGATAGACATTGATCCAGCGATTGTTCCATAGAATTGAATAGCCTGAAATGGAACCGGGGAAAGTGTTGTTTATTGAAGAAATTTGAAATATCAGTGATTATAAAATAAAAACAGAATTTATATAAGAAAAATAAATGTAAGTAAACTTAACCTATACAACTTACAGCTAAATTGATGGAACGCTTATCAGTAAATCAAATTGTGCAAATAACATGCAGTAAAAAAATATTCAGAAAATTGGTTGGACGAAACAATTTGAAGTAAAGGCGCAAATACGACATGCAAACAGTGTACTTTCAAATTAATTTGTGAATTCAAGGCATTTAAGGAAAACAATATTTATTGCCTGCCGTAAGGGGGAGGATAAAGGTTGAAAGGCTCCGGCCGATTCCTATATCCTCTTCAGTTGTGGCATAACTGCGGACCCTTAGCTATGCAGGAGGAGCTTCATAGGGTGAACGGCTCCAGCCAATTCCTATGTTTCTCTACGGGGCGTTACTTTCCCGCATTATCCGAGTAACCGCTGCGCCTGAGTGCTGTATTAACAACTTCAGCGTCTCAGGTTACTAAACGTAATAGGATGACAAAAACCGAACAGTCAATCACCGAAGCAGCACCTCCGAGGCCTCCATGATGGACCTCTTTCGTTTTACGAATACTATCATGGTTAAGCGATGGCCGACAACCCATCCTTGGAAAAAATTCTACGTCAAGAAAGCTGGAATGAAAGCCTCGGATTGGACGGATACAACCCAACGACGACATCGCAAACGAACAACTGATTACTCTTTCGGAACCTGGAATGTACGCTCCCTGAATAGGTCAGGGGCCTAAAGGGCCCTCTTGGATCAGGTCGAAAAATATAAGCTGAGTATTGTTGCACTCCAGGAAACAAAATGGCTTAGTAGCGAGATAGACGACCGAAATTCGTACACAATTTTCACAAGTGGATAACCTGCGGGCCACAGTGAATTTGGAGTGGCGTTCATTGTAAACAATCAACTTAAGCCGCACGATATCGACTTCAAACCCATAAACGAGCGGCTGTGTGCGATTCGCATTAAAACTAGGTTCTTCAATCTCTGGCTCATAAACGCGCATGCCCCACCGAAGTCAGTGAAGACGCGGTTAAAGATGAGTTCTATCACCGCCTAGAAAATCTCTTCGATTCACTTCAATCAAATGATGTCAAATTGCTGCTAGGGGATTTTAACTCCAAAGTCGGAAACGAAAGTTGGCATAGGGGGATCACTGGAGGGTACAGCCTCCATGAAGACTGTAACGACAATGGCCAACGACTAATAGACTTCGCGACCAGCAGAAATATGGTCATTAGCTCTACCTGTTTTCCGCATCGTCGCATTCACAGGCAGACCTGGAGATCTCCAGATCAACATACCGTCAACCAAATTGACCACGTCCTTGTCTGCAAGAGATGGGCATCGAGCATAATGGATGTTCGGTCCTATCGTGGAGCAAATATTGACTCTGACCACTATATGGTGAAGGCGACTTATAGGTGCAGAATTTCTACGGTGCATCATTCGAGGTTCAACCCGGCAAACATTTTTGCGGTTGACAAATTGTTGGATGATGCCACGGTGGTCACTTATACGACTGACCTTGAGGAGAAGCTGACGCCCTTGCTAAATAACATAAGCAACAAAGGCGCCCTCGAGATCTGCGATACACTCAAAGACACCATCAAAGGGGTCGCAGAGGAGGTTGTGGGATACGAAGCCCGGCGAGCCCGAAATGATTGGTTTGACGAGGAATGTCAAAATGCGGTAGATGCGAAAAACGAGGCAACGCGCAACTAGGGCCATAAAAACAAATTATGACGAGCTTCGACGATTTTCGAATAGGTTAATTAGACGTAAGAAACGTAAGCATCTTGACGAGCAGTTGATGCAATTCAATTAAAAGTGGATACCAACCCAGGACCAGCCTCTGTAAGGATAAGGATGGCAATATAATTAGCGACACCGATAGCGTTGATAAACGCTGGGCCTCACATTTTGAAGAGCTGCTTAATGTTCAACCGAACAACCCCACACAAGAAGCGCTGGAGCTGACGGCTGAAACATGCCCTCCCGTTCAACCCCCAACAATAGAAGAAGTTGATCTCGTCATGCAATCACTGAAACATAATAGAGCCCCGGGCGCTGACGAGATTCCAGCTGAACTGCTGAAGCATGGTGGGGAGAGCCTTGTTAAGGCTATACACACACTTATCGTTATAGTATGGAACGACGAAATAATCCCGGAAGATTGGCGTAAAAGTATCATTTGCCCAATCCACAAAAAAGGGGATAAGTTGAAATGTGAGAACTACAGAGGCATCTCATTAGTTTGTACGATTTATAAGATGTTATCTAAGATTCTGGAAAATAGAATTAATCCGTACGCAGAAGAAATCATTGGCGAGTACCAAGGCGGCTTTAGACCTGGTCGTTCGACGACAGATCAGCTTTTTACAGTGAAGCTTTTACTCCAGAAGTGCTGGGAATACAACATCGACGTATACCAAATATTTGTTGCCTTCAAGCAGGCATACGACAGTATTGATCGAAGCGTACTGTACAACATTCTGCTGCATTTTGGAATACCGGCTAACCTAGTGAGACTCATAAGGATGATGATGACTAATACCGTCTCGCAGGTCAGAGTTCAGAACAGACTCACTGACCTACATATTTGAAACTCGTACTGGACTCAAGCAAGGCGACGGCCTGGCGCCGACGCTCTTCAACCTGGCTCTGGAGCATGTAATTCGAGCCATGAATTTGGACAGCAGCGGAACGCTACTCATTAAATCGACTCAACTAGTAGCCTACGCCGACGACATCAACATCATGTCTCGAAGATTGGGTGATGCAGAAAGCCTTCTGCATAATCTCAATAACGCCGCCAAAGAAGTTGGGCTACATATCAACGAGTCTAAAACCAAGGTCATGATGCAATCAAAAACTAGAACGCCAGTAAATTCAAGCATCACAGTGGGGGACCTCAATATAGAATATGTAGACAACTTCACTTACCTGGGTTGCAATTTGTCAAAAGACGCCAACGAAACAGATGAGATAAAGCGACGGATACAACTAGCTAATAAGTGTTACTTTGCGGTCCTCCAAATTATGAATTCGAAGCTGGTGCATAGGAACACGAAGCTCCACGTGTATAAAACCATCATCCGACCTGTGCTATGCTATGGCTGCGAGGCATGGACCCTAACCCAAAACTCTGAACACCTGTTGGACACATTCGAGCGAAATGTTCTCCGAAGAATCTTCGGGTCCGTTCGTGAACGAGGTGAATGGCGCATCCGATACAACCTTGAGTTGTATCAGCTGTATGATGAGCTACAGGTGTCGAAGATCGTGAAATTGCAGCGATTGCAATGGGCGGGTCATGTACAAAGGATGAACGACGATCGCATGCCCAAAAAGGTGATGAACGCGCAACGAGTGGACGGAGCCAGATTGCGTGGACGACCGAGAGCCCGATGGGAGCATTCTGTATGTGAGGACGCCCACCAGATGCTAGGCTTTCGGAATTGGAGGACAAGGTCGCGTGACCGCGACAATTGGAATTTTCAATCCAGGCGGCCAAGGCCCGACGTCGGGCTATCGTGCCATAAAGAAGAAGAAGAATTCTTATGTCGAGAAACGGCGAAGAGTTCAACAATAGTGAATTTTATTCAAAAATTCGAGTATATTATTATCGTCACTGCTTTTTACGATTGCTATAGGATGTCATCGACATGAAATGACTGGGGAATCGAATAATAATACATAAAATGGCCGAGAGAAATTATCGAACCGTTTTCGGATTGTAGCTTAGGGAATTCCCCAGCATTTGCCACATATTCCACGGCACCAAGTATGCGTTTTTATTGAGAACATTGCAGCAGACCTTTACATAGTTTTTCGAGCAGCACTTCTAGATTACTTCATTAGGGCTTGCCTGTGCGAAGTAGATGAACGTAAGGTCCTGTGCCTGTGCTGTAGTCTTTTTATTCTATCGGTACGCTACTATTATACAATTGAAATTTGAGGAAGTGCTAAATTTTATATTGCAGTTCTGAAAATAGTTTCATGTTTTTATAAAACACTACATACGTTGAATAATTCCAACAATAAGTTTACTTTTGCTTTGTTTTACGTACCTAAAGTAATAATAAAAAATGTGCGACCAAAGGGGGGGGGGATTGGTCCCCTTGACCCCACCCCCCTTATCTACGCCACTGAAACAAATTCTACTTTCGGACTGTCAGTAACGATGGTCTTGACATCGGGGAATAAAATAAAAATGGATGAAAATAGAATAACGCGACGTCAAGGACTGTAATATAAAATAGCAGCCTCTTCAAATATTCTCCATACAAGCTCTGATTTCCATAATTTTTGTTTTGTGTCAATGTATGGTAAGCTTTTTATACCCTTCGCTCATAGAGTGAGTAACGCATTGAAGGAAGCATCTCCGACCATATCAAAAGTAGGTATACATATATGATCACATGACTTGGGGAGTCGATTGGGCGATGTCAGTCTGTCCGTCTGTTGCGACGCGTTTTACTGGCCAATTTAAAAGCTATGAAGCTGAAATTTTGCACAAATGCTTCTTTTTGCTGCAGGCAGTTTGTATGTTTGAATCGGTAAAATCGGACAATGGGATCATAGGGCTGCCATACAAACGTATCCCCCCAAATTAGGTTCTTCTAAGAAAAACATTTTTATTTGTGCACCAATTTCAACCAAATTTCACACAAATGTGTTTCTATTGATGACACAAAACATATCTAAGAATGGATAAAATTGGACCATGGAGTTATGGGGCTGCCATACAAACCCAACTCCCCAACTTACACTGAAAAAAATGGTTTAGACTTTTTATCTAAAGTGAAGTAGTTGACTTAAATGTAGATAGTTTTACCAAAGAAATAGTTGATTTCTCTAATCTTTGCAGCTGAAAATACTATTAAATTCGTTCATTTAACCACGCAAGATAAGAAGAAAAAGTTTAGTCATTTCTTCCACAAAAGTGGTTGATTGTACTATTCAAATATAAAATTTAACAACAAACAATCGTTCATATTTCTTAAACACAATTTAGCTATCCAACATTTAACAACTTATAGATAATGAATAGTTGTCTTTACAAATGAATTAATTAAATTTGCAAATACAGTAGATGTTTCAACTAATGGCGAATAGAAAAATTATCCATATCTTTAGAGCTGTCTCAACTACATAGAATCATAAGCTGAAAATCAACGCGAACTTTAGATGAATTCGACTATTTCTTTAGATAACCATTCTAATTTTTTTTCTCAGTGTAGGTTCTTCTAAGAAAAACTCTTCAACCAAATTTCACACAAATGTATTTCGATTGATGAAACAAAACATATGTAAGAATGAATCAAATCGGACCATGGGGTCTTGGGGCTGCCAGACAAATCCACCCCGCCATTTTGGTTCTTCTAAGAAAAAAATTGTACACCAATTTCGCAAAACCTTGAATTAATGTGTCTTAATCAAAGCAACAAAAAAGTTCAAAATAAATGGAATCGTACTATGGGGCCATACTCCCGCATTCCCCAAAAAAGTTTTCGTAGAAAATATTTTTATTTGCCCACTTATTCCAACCATATCCCACACAAATATTGTTTTGTTGACACAACAGAACAGACGGAAAATAATTGGGAGGGGGGTTAAATACAAGTCGTAGGTACGCCCGAAATAACTTTTAGCCCGGAAGAGAGCGAAGGGTATCCAAATTTCGGCCGCGCCCGAAATTAGCCTCGGTCTCGTTTTTTTGTCAAATCTTTCGATTTTGCGCAAGTATAAGTCGAAGCAAGAAGCACTGGATTGTTGTCTTTCCAAACAGTTACGGAAATGTCCACTCCTTTGTAACAAGTGACGCACTTCTCGTAACTTCCTCTGGATACTGCATGTGATTCACATTCCGAGGCACGACGCGAGTTATGCTAATATAGCTTAAAATTATGGGCATACCCAGACAATGAATATAGCACATAAGGTTTGAAGCCCCATTTGTGTGGCTTATTTGATTATTTGATAATGCCCCATTTTCGTAGCACACATCTGTTCATCAATAGAGAAACGTTGGGCAAGCGGGACCTTGGAAAAAACAGCTTTCAGGTGATTAATCAGGGGCCGTAACTTATGAAGACGGTCTTGATCTATGCGGCCCACATGTGTATGTGATGTGTTATCGTTAAAATTTATAACACTCCGCATTTTTTCAAATCTGTTCAAAATCATCGCTTGTGGAGTGACCGCTACACAGAATTTTCTCTGGCTTTTCTTTTTGGATTTTTTTTTGAGTTTTGGGAGATTTTCGGCTTTTGAATTGCGTTTGCGTTGAATTGGTGACGTGACAACGGCCAAATTTGGATTTGTGTCAAAAAGTGACCGAATTTTTAAATTGGACTTGATTTTTACGGCGAAGTTCGGATCCTGATACCTGGTTGGCGTGCCTATCAATTATTATTTTATCGATAATTTGGTGTCGTAAAAAAGGACGTGTATGGAAAGTGTGCGTGGTTTTCAAATTTAGAAGCAGAGCGTGAACTTATGGTGTCGAACATTCCACCTACAAAAAGTCACGGCCCGCTATTGTTTCCGCACTTCGTCAGCCTCGAGACACCGCCCGTCATTTTTTTTTTGCATTTGCGCCCCGTGAGCCTTGAGTCACTGCGACAACAAGCTGTCGTTAAAACGCATTCCGTAAGCGCCGTATATTTTTGGATTTAGGATTCTTGGATTCGTTTTATTGGAGTTTATGTGTGAACGTGGAAAGCTTGCTGGAGGATTTATTTGGATTGTTCTTTTCTTTTCATCGGTCAACATAAATTTTCATAGTGTTTATGATTCTTTTAAATTTTTGGTTTTAGTTTTGATTCTTTTATTCCTTTTGTTTTTGTTCAATTAACAATTCAGTGGAACCCGCATGATCGATCATCGGCGACAACTATTTCAAGAAATTGTAAGTCATTATTTTCTTTATATATTTTATTTTTCACTTTCTTGTTGTTGGTTATACCTCATATTAATAGCTATTTCTATTTTCTTTGAATTCATTTTATTTAAACTGTTTTGTCCTTTCCGAATTTTTCTATTTTTATACTGTTGTTACCTTTCTTTTCTTGAATACATACGTTTTATAATGTCTAAATAATTTTTCATCGGGGAGATGCAGTCCAGCGTTTATTTTTTTTTGGCTTTCCCCTCACGTTTGAATACTCCATTATTTTTGGGGGTTATATGTTGGTGTGTGGGCAGCTAATATACAGGCATACCTCGACTTAGGACGCTAATTGGTTCCAGGAAAATGCGTCCTAAGTCGAAAACGTTGTAAGTCGAATAATCATATTGCACGTAGGCAAGAACACGGTCACAACTCGAAACTCGGCACTTTTTAGCTAATTATACAGTTTTTTTTTTAACCCTAGAGAGATAATCATATTTTTTACCCTTGAAAAGATAATCATACGTCGATTCGACGTGTTGCTAGTTAACATCCTTATAACTTCTTTGTTAAGAGTAACATGTTGTTAAAAGGTAGATATATAATCATTTGTATTTAATATTAATCTGTTAAACTTATGGTTTTGCAAAATTATCATTTGTTTGTGTATATAATATTAATTTAAAAAAAGTGGTTCTAGGAGAAAGTGGGCTGTCCTTTCAATAGATTAAAATAAAGGATATCTTTATCGAAACAGGCTTTTAGTGGTTATATCCAAGTAAATACACATCCACATTATGAAGATTTATAAAAATGTCAAATCGGGGCAATTAAAACATTTTTCAGTACAAATTTGTTCTACAGTTTTTACTGACATTAAAGATGTCGATTCGACGTATATTTGACTTATGACCCCCCAATATCTTAGGCTGTGTGGCACCCAAGCCAATAATTTTGCCACGTAATTACGCCTACAGACATGAATTGAGTTAAATCTTGGAACCAACAAATTATGAAGCTTCACTTATGAGATATAATGAAAAGAAAAATTTCTGTACGTCGATTCGACGTAGATTATCTCTCTAGGGTTAAGTAGCTTTCAAAATAAACTAGCATGTGCACATCAACATTAACTAATTGCTGCAGTATCCTAGGATAGTGTGAATAGTGTGTTTGGCTTAATTTAAGGCCGAAAGATTAAATCCAATAACAATTCATAATTCTATCGCTACCAATTTAAGGGCGTACACCGCCATAAGTCGTACCACTAAAAAAGCTCTATTGCGTGCGTGTTCCTTGGTACAAATAAAGGATTTAGCTGAATTCGAAAGGCTCAAGCCCTTTACGAGGTTGCCTAGCTAATATCTTTTTGGTTGTTATATGGGATATTGTTTACTTTAAATAGCATCCACACTGTCCGGGGTTTGCTAAACCGCGCGATACAAAAAGTCATCGTTGTAGACAACATACGCCTGGCAAAGACAGAGGCGATGGGGGAATTCAACATCGTCTCTGTCTCTTCCAAGCGTGTGTCCCAACTTTAATCTTTTATTTCGCACGGTTAAGCAAACCCTGAACAGTGTGGGGCCGGCATTAAATGTATGCCCCATTTCCTGGCATACAGTTCTCTGCGTTTCAAAAATGTTTAATTAATGGTTGATCAGGAACTATTTGCCGCCGCAGGTAAATATACTTATGCTGGCCTAATCCTTTACACTACTGTTGAAATTTACTTCTTTAAAAGGTCCTTAATGAAGCAACTACAAAATTGCTTTTACCAAAACAAAATTCCTTCCTTAAATATCAGCTCAACAAATAAAATAGAAGCTATATGCACCAGGAAAGAAACTGAGTAAAATCAAAAAAACGAATTCTGTCCTAATACTTGAACGTGTGTTTTTATACGAATATTTTTTCTTTTCAAATCGCGTTGTAAGTCGAAACAAAAATTGTTGTAAGTCGAGTCGTGGCCTAAATTATTCCCGCGTTGTAAGTTGAAATGTCCTAAGTCGAAGCGTCCTAAGTCGAGGGATACCTGTATTATAAAGGTTTACAAAAATAGTTACAAATTCTGAATCTAGGACCAAAGAGAACATGTCACACCAATTTTCATCAAATAGTTTCCAGTGCATCAATACCCTCAAATAATGGGTTAATACGCGGGCCACATTGTTTGTTTGAAAACCGATGGCGAACTAAACATTTTTATAAAAAAAAAAGACATTACTTCAAGTCTTTTTTTTTATTGATTTTAAACGCAAAATATCTTCGGGTTTATTCATTTCCCGTCAGTTTTGCTGAAGTCAGTTTTCGGTGAGAGTAGGGTGACAGCTGCCGACAAGGACGAAGAAAAAAAACGTATGTGCTTTCGTTTGGGCGGTGTGTTGGGGGATGGAGAACTGACAATATATTTGTTTATTTTAGCCGTTTAGACGCTCGCAGGCCAGCTAAAAGCCCTTCGCGGGCCGATTCTTGGAAAGCCTAGTTAAAAATATTTATTTTCAAATTTTCCATCTCTTGAACTAAATAAAATACAATTAGATCAACTTATCGTCTACATGCAAGTGTTTTGTTAAAATTATGGCATAATTTGTATGTATAAATAAATAAACAACATTAGAATTACGTGCAATGTCTTTCAAGAGCAATTCAATTCAAACTACATCAACATTCAAAGATATTTTTAATAAATCAACCAATGTCAATTTTTACACAGTAAAATTCAGAATGTTTTATTAATTATGTATTCCAATTTGATTGTAATTAACTCCCATGCCCTCAATTTTACTAACCAAATATTCCATTTCAAAGCATTTCGTAATATAAATACATAAATCATTATGTAGAACAATACATAAAAGTCGAATTAATTCCAAACATACAATATAAATAATAATTATATCCGCCATATGATCAAATAATGTTCAACACATTGTACACGAACAAACAACAAACAAAACATAATGCAAAACCGAATT
The DNA here is from genome assembly GCA_949715475.1 of Microchrysa polita. Lineage (NCBI taxonomy): Eukaryota > Metazoa > Arthropoda > Insecta > Diptera > Stratiomyidae > Microchrysa > Microchrysa polita. Next base: position 86,978,018 of record OX454417.1, read on the forward strand.
GAAAACAATAATGGCACGACTAAAACGAACGTTGCGCCGCGCAGAACATAATCCTGTAAATAGTAAATGGCAGTAATAGACTCTTGGTTACCGGGATGCAATGAAACATGTCCTTTTCGACAATATTAATTTCAGAATATTATTGTTTTCATATTCCTGGGTAACTAGGCTAAAGGTACATCGTACGCTCGCCGTAACAAATCGTGTGGTGACTCTCATTATTATTGAAGCGTATAGTGTACGTGTAGTGGGTTATTTGCCAAAACATTTTCACTTTGTCAGTATACAAGCTCCAATATGTGTATGGAAAGCATACAAAGACCAACCGAAGTTTTTGAACAATGATGTTCATGATGGCACAAAATTAAAACGAAAAATATTACGCAAGTAGGTATATCATTATTGTTGGTTGGTTTGGTTAATGCAATTTCGCTTATTCGGACATTTATACGTGAGTCAATTCATCAGAATTGCAAATACACTATATTGTGAGGTGAATATCACAATGTTCCATTAGCTTAAATCCGATAATGTGATAAAATGTCTCTTTAGAATATGAAAATTATTCTGAAAATATTAATTGTGCCTTGGTCATATTATACGACTTCACCATTCATTACCGCTGCGCACCAATTAAAAAAAAATGAATAAAATGTTATTTTGAAATTTTTATGGCTTATCTGAAACATTTCAACGCCATATTCCCGAAAACATTGCTGGCAACGCTTCTTTCAATGAAATATGACAATATTGTATGTCTTGCCATTTCGAAAATTAATCAGAAAAAATCATAATTAAAAGTAATAATGATAAATTTCATTGTCTCTACAGCAAACTACCCGACAAGGATATTATGTGTGCGTAATATTGAGAGTGGGCGTAATACAAAAGAAATAAAAAGGATGAAAATTGACAAAGGAATATGAGTAGATACGAGTATAATTTTATTCATTCGAAAAACACACACGGGTAAAAAAGGGAAAATATTTTTGCAATTGAAGCCATGGAACATTTTTATTACATAAATATTTAATTTTAAATGAATTTAATTTTGGAGAAATATTTTTTTTCTGCATAATTAAATAAAATAAAAAAGCTGATCTCATTCAAAAAAGTTTAATTATGAAATTATTCAATATCATCATTGTAAAGGAAAGGAAACAGAACTATAAAATAACAACCAAAAGAGGTCATTTGTAACAACAACTCACCCAACTTCTCAGGACTCGTGGGATCGTCAACTGTTTATGTTTGTAATTTGAATGTGAATTATTTTTTTTCAAGGAGATAAAAAGAATGTGAGAGAAAAAGTGTAAATTATAATACGTATAGGTGTTAAGATAAGAAGGGAAGAAATTTATTGTTGTACATATCTATATATTTACACAGACGCACACTTTATAATCTGCAGTGAATATTAAAAATAATAAAAGACAAGAAAATTGTTGATTTTGACTAAATCTTACTTTGTGCAGAACGAATTATTCGTATATGGGCACCATACAGTATTCAGAAACTTTTTGAATCAAGAAAAATTCCCGTAGATAAAGGCACAAAAATCAAGCTGCAAAACTAACCAACGTTGTAGAAACAGCTTCATGAAAGCCTTGCAGTGTTTTCAGAAAATGATTAAATAGGCAAGTTTTTGCTACTTCCAAAGATTCAAAATAATTTTATAAAACGATTTTCAATGCGGGAGTTGTGGGGAAAGGTGGAAATTGTGAGAAAAAGAAAATTTTATAAAATTAATTATTGAAAGATTTTTCCCAAACCTGTTTTACAATCAAAACTGTCACCGAGTGTGTCCTCTCCCATGGAAGAAAGGCTATTTTTTTTTCAATTAAAAATTGAGGCATCCGGAGAGGCTCGATCAGCTCCGTGGTAGGAATATTACATCTGACACAAACTGGCTATACTAAATGGTCCCAATTCCAGCAGTCGCAGCAAGCCTCACACTATCAAAATGTCTCCATTTCGGATAAAAATTCTCACAGAAATAGCATTTTTTCCATAAAAATCTGCTCAACACAGGCAAATATTTGACAAAATGTCAAAATTTGAATAATAATAATTTGACCAATAAAAAAAATTGAAGACGAATTTTTGTTCAACAGTTTTTTTTAGATTGAGGAGTCAGAGAACATTCAAATTGTTGTGGGACATTTTGCGCAAAATTTTGAAAAACATTTATTTTTATTTTGCTAAAATGTGGATTTAATGTAGATAATGCTATCGTCAGAATTCGTTACCGGGAAGCTACAAATGTCAAGAATTCATGAGAAAAATGGTACACTGCAAAATTTAAAAACGGCAACCCTGATCTGCACTCACGAGTTTGAGCCAATTTACTCCTTTTGTAATGTAATGCAATGATCAATCAGACTTGCTGCACAATCACTAGGGTGACCAGATGATATCAGTGAAAACAACAGAAACACATTGTGTAATTTATGCCCTAAGCAAGCCTTACATTAACGAAATCGTCTCGGAAAAATTGCATACAAATGGCAGAGAGAATTTTTGCGCAAAATAATGCCAAAGCCAAATTTTTGGATTTTTTTTGCTAAGGCGAGGGGCACTTCAGTGATGCGGTAGTTAAGGATTGTGCAGAAAACGGAAAAGTAATACATACATGCTTTATTTCCCACTTTAACAGATTCTCATTATTGCTACAATTTTTAATTATTTTTTTGAACCTACACTGACATTTTTTTTAGACTTTTTATCCAAAGTGAAGTAGTTAATTTAAGTTTATATACCTATAGTTCGACTAAGGAAATAGTGAATCACTCATCTTCGAAGCTGAAAGTACTATTTTAGCCACGCAAGATTAGAGAAAAAATTTCAGTGAATTATTCCATTTAAGCTGTTGAATGCATTATTGAAATATAAAATTTAGCTACAAGCCATCGTTGATATTTCCGTGCAGTATAACTTTTATTCCAAACAATTCGACTACATACTTAACTTTGGCTTCACAATAAATACCTAGATATCTTTGCAAATGAAATAATTGAGATCTCTTATTTGCACTTGTCTCTTCTAAAATAATAAATCGGCGACCGAATCATTTGACAGATTCAATTGAAAGTCAGAAATAAAGAAACTTAGGAGCATCTCGCCCGCCAGTGAAAAAAAACGAGACTCGAACAAGGAAGACTTTCCGAGAAAAATTTTGTTTACCAAAATATTCAGCAGATCAAATTCTTCGGTCGGTGCAATAGCGGGAAAGATAGAGTAAAACACCAATAATCCGGACCTCAATTTTTTCTCTGACAAATCTAAGCGGGTAACCTGATTTAGGACTGCATTCTACAGTAAGAAGGACTCGCTTCCACTACCTACTCCGTTTTCCGATTTTAACGAAATTTGGCGCGCATGATTGTTTGATGGTGCTTACGAGGACAACTTTAAAATTAAAAAATTACAAAAAAGAATTGATATCACTCCTTTACATCCAGGGTTATTGTATCTATCCAAAATGCGAAACTGGATTTGAGTAGCGGATTGAATTAATATTAATTCTTTTCAGGAGCTTTGTCGGAATCCTTTCAAACTTATTTTTTTTTGTATTTTTTTTTTCATCGAAATTTAGATTAACTAGTCGAAAATTTTAAATGTGAACGTCTGGTCACCCTAATGTCCATTTATTTTAATTGCACGATTGCTAAAGGTAGAAATGTTAAGTGTGGACAATTTTTAACTTCTTAGTCCTCCATTCAATCACAAATTCCTTTAATAAAACAACTTAAATAAAATGCAGTGCAGTTAACTGGAATCAGTATGGATGCAGTGTTGCCAGTGATATATAAATTTTAAATGCGAACAACAACTTATTTTTCACCACCAAATTTTTCCAGGACTGACACAAGTATGTACTGAGAAGAATGTTTGTTTGGCGATTAGAGGAATATAACGGCTTTAAAGCTGGACAATTAACGGAATGAAAAGTCACGCATTTTGTCAAACGGGCAGTGCCGCGGTTGTCCTTCGAAACTTAATAGATTTCGAGGGTGCATTTGATCACCTTTTGTGGAATGCAATCTTGCACAAGTTCGCAACAGTTGATCTGACCAAAAATGTTTCTTTGGAAGAGCTATTTGTTGGACAGACTCTTTTCTTCATGCCATGGTGTGTGTGAGGTGACTGCAAAGCGTGGATGGCGTAGTTTTCCTCAGAGATCCTTTTATATGGAATGTAAAATTCATTTTCCAAAATCCTGCTTTTTTGTTGGAGTGTTGAGATCAACAGCATGCTCACATGCTCGTGAGTTCGAAAAACACCATAAACTGAATTCGTTCACGGTGAGTTTCGAACCTATGACACTGTGCACCGAATGTGCGCGCACTAATCACTACACCAGCCAGACTACAGGTCAAAGAAGGCGTAAAAAAACCTGAGAGAATACTCGTAATGCTAATTAAAGTTAGACACACTAACTATAATTATAAGTGTCTGCCATAGAATTGATTGGACCTGTCTGCGACAGCCAATCAAATTATCCGCGAATGTAATATCAACTATTCAGACCAAATGACTGATGACTGCTTTTAAGTGGCTAACGACGGCAGTAAGAAAACCACATTTACGGATGCCCTATGCATCAAGCTTGTTGTCCACTGTCCACGATGCTATTGAACAAATAAATTAATACAGAGACGCTATTAACACGTTCACTGTCTTTGAGTCACATATGACTCATATTTTAGCTCAATTATTTCTAACAGTTTTAATGCCTTAAGTTCAGAAACCTAGGGTTAATTTCAGCAAATTTTAGTTAATTTTTTTCAAAAATCTTCAATTGCCTGTGGCAGCTAAAGGGTTAAGAATTGGGGGTATGTTCGGTACAACTATTTTGCTGGAAATCACATGAGGAATCACAATCTAGTGCGTTTATGCGGCAGTTTCCGGACACCTTGTATACAGGGTGATTTCCAGCAAAAAAGTTGTACGGAACATACCCCCTCAGCATAACCCTTTAGCTGCCACAGGCATTTAAAGATTTTTGAAAAAATCATTTTCTTGCACGACTTAAAGCCTAATATCTCCAAAGCTAGACCAGTTAGAATAGTGAAATAAAATGATTATTGCAGCCAACAAATTTACCTATAAAATAAAACTAGCGGCACTAAAATTGGATAAGAGGTTTGGTTTTTACAGAGCTTCAAAGTCAAATTTGCGTGATTTGACCCAAAAACAATCTTTTTTTTCCATCTCAATTTTCTCCAACTTCTGCCAAGGTGAGGTGCTTGTACGATTCTTTCAAAAATTGGCGCATAGTCTTACAATCATATCTTTCTTACATCATTTTAATCTAGCTCCATTACTTTTAACAGTTTTTATACGTTAAGTGTAGAAAACTAGGGTTAATTTTAGCTCGAATTCAATACAATTCAATTCAAACTGCCCCTCAACATCTGCAATTGGAAAAATATATTCAAAATATGTCGAAATCGAGCCAAAATTAACCCTAGTTTTCTGCACTTAAGGAACTAAAACTGTTAGAAATAATGGAGCTAGGATAAAATGATGTAAAAAAGATATGATCGTAAGACTATGCGCCAATTTTTAAAAGAATCGTACAAGCACCTCACCTTGGCAGAAGTTGGAGAAAATTGAGATGGAAAAAAAGACCGTTTTTGGGTCAAATCATGCAAATTTGAATTTGAAGCTCTGTAAAAACCAAACCTCTTATTTGATTTTAGTGTGGTTAGTTTTGTTTTATAGGTAAATTTGTCGGCTGTAATAATCATTTTATTTCACTATTCTAGCTGGTCTAGCTTTGGAGATATTAAGCTTTAAGTCGTGCAAGAAAAGGATTTTTTCAAAAATCTTTAAATGCCTGTGGCAGCTAAAGGGTTAAGCTGAGGGGCTATGTTCAGTACAACTTTTTTGCTGGAAATCAACTGAGGAATCATAATCCGGTGCATTTATGCTGCAGTTTCCGGACACCCTGTATAAGCGGTTGTCAGCAGGGGCGTTTCAGACCATCAATACGATTTTAGACGAGCGCGGTCTACGGTAGACGCAATAACGACGGTAACTACTATAGCGACGGAATCACTGTGTAAAAGTACTTGTTGCGCTATTGTGACTTTAGACGTCAAAAACGCATTCAATTCTGCGAACTGGGAGAGCGTTTTCATGCCATTCTGTAAAAGATGAATGTACCCGACTAAGTAGCGGCGATAATTAGGAGCTGCCTCCATGTCGTGTCTTAATTCATGACACTAGTGAGAGACATAAGAAATACGTGGTTACTGCAGGTGTACCGCAGAGATCTGTTCTTGGTCCACTTTTGTGGAATATCATATACAATGCTATCTTGGAGCTCACTATGCCGAAAGGATTGACAGTGGTAGGTTTTGCTAACGACATAGCTGTCGTAGCTGTCGCAAGAAACACGGAGTTGGTCGAAATATACACAAGCTAGGCGATTATAATCATCAAACTGTGGCTAGAAACCGTTGCATTAGAGCTCGCCGATCAGAAAACTGAAGCAGTCTTGGTAAGCCAGTGCCTCAAAATCAGACGGAGAGTGTGGCATAACCTATAAGGGGCTGTTAGGTATTTGAGGGTTATGATTGACTCGAAACGTTTGGAGAGCGTTTAACGTATGTAGGCGATAAGGCGGCGACCGCCACGGCGCGACGACTTTAGCAAGAATGGTGCTAAACATAGGTGACCCGGGAACAAGTAGGTGGCTGCTATTGTCGAGGGTGGTAACATCAATCATAATAACTTCCTCGACATTGCATTACGGTTTGCCTGTAACGCGAAACCATTAAACGCGATCTATCGTAGGTGTACTTTGAGAGTGTGTTGTGCATACTGCACCATATCACATGAAGGGGCCTATGTGGAGTGGCGGAGGATCCGAAATATGTCTTGTTTGATTGTCCCAGATTTGGAGATATCCCCAGTCAACTCGAAGCGGAACTGGGAAAAAACATGAGACCCGAGAACCTAGTAGTTATGATGCTACTATCAGCAAATAAATAGGATTAGTCGGTAGGAATCCGACATAACTGCAAGCTGGTGGTCTCTGCGACACGACATTCGTATCTACGCAAGATTTCCCACCTCTACCCAGAAAAAGGGTCAACATCGCAAAAGACGTCAAAAAAAAAGGACTTGAATGAATTAATTTTTGAAGATTAATGTTGCCTTTGACTTTCAATTCTGTTTTCTATAACATGTTCATTCATGAACCGGTTTTGGCCGAAATGTACAGTTTCACAATTATAAGCCAAAAACCAAAAAACTCCGAAAATTTCGTTTTTTTTTTGCGGTTTGGCCCTGTTCTGCAACAAAATTTTTGTGAGAAGCTCCGAGCTCAGCACCCCAAAAAACATACGAAACAAACCAAAAATTTCGTCATCTCATTTTGCAATATCCAATCAGGTAATGCCGACACTACTTGGCAAATTATAAAAACACTTTGCCACATTCACTAGCCACTTGTAATAACTGTATATAAATACGACGAGAATCATGTCCCTGGACTGTTTGAACCAACCTGTGTGCAATTTTTCGACATTAAGGGCTCTCGTCCACTGGAAGCGTAAACTTGAGCGGCGCGGCGCTCCAGCGGCAAAGCTTTCACAAAATGTGCGAAAAAAAGCTTTTACTAGTAAAAGGTATAACCACACACAATATTCAGAAAGCTTTTCCATTGTATTGAATGGAATTTTTGTTTATTTTGCATAGTTACGCCATATTTTGCTTGGTTACGCCATTTAAATTCGGAAAAACTTTAAATGCGGGAGCGCCGCGCCGCTCGAAGCAGGTAATGGACGGCAGGCGTAAATCGAAATTTTGGAAAATTTATAATTTTTATAAACGTAAAAATTTGAAATCAAAATTTCGTATTTTCCTGTTTTTAAAAATAAACACAAAACCTTGTAAAGTAGGTACTTTCATGGTTTCGTTGAGAATTACACTATTTTCTGGTGTGTTGAAACAAAAAGATTCGCTAAATCTAAAATTTTCTGAAGCCTCTGATCCTCAAAAAAAGAATTATCAGCCATAAAGAATCAGGAGCGGAATATAACGATTTTTTTTTTTCAAAATCAACAACTTTCATAGCAATTTCACATTAACTGCTATAATATCACACAAACTAAAACAACTTAAGATACTTATAAGTCTAATTGAATACCATATCAGTGTATACGCATTATAATACAGAAAAAAAAAGAAAGGCTTCACTTTCAATCACAAATCTCAAAAAAGACATATTTCGGTATTATGTATGTATGTGTGTGTACTTACGATTTGAATCCTCACGAACACGAATCCTTAATGTATCCCGTACCGTTGGCAGAATAGAGTCGTTACTTAAATGCTTAAGCTCTCCCATAGTATAGGCGTGATCCGAGATGACGAGATGTCGTTGTAAAATCGATCGTGCCTAAAAGGATTAAGTTGGAATCAGTTAAATATCAAAATATAAGCTGCAGCTCTATATGTAGTTACATACACTCGTACGCGGTGTGTATGCATACGTAATGGAGTTTGTAATGGCTTAAAATTTATTGAAACAACACTATATGTGGCTTTTATAAAATCAAAATCACTTTCAGCCCGCGTTTATATCCTTAGTCTGGCATACAATTTGGCGTGCTAAATTGAAAACTTTTAACCGCAAACGAATAAGAGGACACGGATGCTGATAATCCTATTTTTCATCCTATTTTTCGCTATTGTGAAATGTACATGTCGGCAAATGCAACAATTTTCACTGACGTTCTGTGAATTTCTATATGCATGTAGGAGTATACTAACTACATACATATTTATATAATGAATGTGAAAATACAGCTCGTCACCGCATATCTAAACTTCTCTTTTACACATTTAAGCGATTATAGTCTTATTTTGTGTGTTTTACTGCTGTTTTCGAGAGGGAGGAAGAAGAACGTTTTACGTCAACATCCTGTCGTTTATTTAAGTAATAGCTTTGTTGACAGTATTAGCTGTTTATGTACGGATAATAGTCATTTGGAAACAGCTTTTGCGGTTTTTTGATGCAGAAATAATGTTTGTAGAAATAGGGAGTGAACAGTTTGATATATTTTTTTTCTTTTTGGGGAGATGGCAGTGGGATTTACACGCGCTATGGGTATTATACAAAAATAAATAGTACATTTTGTATTTTTTCGAATAAGTACATACTAAAGAATTTCCAGAATTAGGAAAAGGCAATTTAAATACAATACCTCTAAAATTTAAATAGGAATAGCACATCCTTCTGTTTTTATCTCATTTCAACATACATATATATTTTCTTTTTATTTTGGATTAGGTAAGAAAAGACATAATTTGAAAAGAATATAAGTTCCTCATAATTTAAAATAAATATAATAAATTCGCAAATTATTATTTTCACATACATCATTCAATCTCTCTAATCCATTCAAACAAATCTTTGTGAATGTCCCTGCAAATACACTCTTCTATCAGCATTATCATTACATTACACTTACATGATAGACATAATCTCGCATAAAAAGTTTTTTATGTGTTGACGGAAATTCAGTTTCAGTCTTCTTCCAGGCTTTGTCTCGTGCGACGAAATACGTATAACGTTTCGTTGTATCATTTAGTTGTGCATTAAATCCTGCCGCTTCCCCGAGAAGATATGTGGCGCTGTAAAAAAGATAAATTCGGTATCGTATTAGGTATGTGTATTATTTAAAGGATGATGATAATAATTTTAATAAATGAAATGGGAAATTCGTCGTTTAGATATACATAGTAAATTTTTAAAGTACTACCATAAAGTAAGTAATTGGAATAGAGATGGAACTCCATATATCATTAAAATGTACTGAAAAACATTTTCCTGTATGTACACGTATAAATTACATATGTATTAAAAAAAAATATCTAACTATCCGGTCCAAGATTTTTAAAGATAATGTAGTTTACAATTCGTTGTGGTTGCATATAAAACTCTTACGACAAAAAATTATAAATATAAGCCATATGTATGCTAAAAATGTCAAATTCGGATTATCAATTGTTGTAGTGATACCGCTTGGCAGATTTTTGATATTTATGCCTCTTTTGACGCACAATCAAAAGGGGAAAGCATCGAAAATTTTGAGTTTTTCTCGCAATTTTGTCCTTGTTGTCCTGCATCGAAATTTTAATGGAAAGCTACGGATTCGTGTTCAGCAGCAAAAAACAAATTAATCGTAAGTGAGTTCAGGAGCACGGGGAGCTTTACAATTTGTGATGTTATTTTATTTCATATTAGTTGCTCCTGGCTGTTTCATATACAGGGTGTCCCGCGACTCGTGGTACATACGATAATGGGTGATCGTACAGCTCATTTGGGTACAATTAATGTTCTACATGACCCCTCTATCTTTAACCGTTATAAAGTTATAGCATTTTTTGGTAATAGTGTCAGACACCTCGACCTGCAGAGCAAAATCACTATTTGCCACACTCCCAAATATTTGATCCGAGATTTGACTTTACTTTCAGAAACTCCACAAAATTCGACATAAAATAACTGTTTTGCCAATTAAATAATTTAAAACCCTACCCAGAGACAACCATTAAAACTTTTAAGAAATTCGAAAATTGATTTTTCATTGAAAATTTAAATTGTAAAATCGTAACGGTACTTTGAACTGACAAATGTGCACAGTTGACAAAAGTTGCCTCATAATGTTAGCTTTCGGACGACATATAAAAATTAGGGTCTTAGGATTTGAAAAATTGCATATCTTACGTGTTAAAGAGAAAAAAACGTGGTTCCAAGAGAAAACCAAAGTAAACGTTTCCACAATTTTTATACGAGTTTTATTTAGTAATCACGATTTTTTTTTAGTAAAAAACGAAAAACAAAACACTATACCGAGGTTAATTTCGGGCGCGGCCGAAATTTAGATACCTTTCACTCTTCTCGGGCTAATATTTTTTTTTTCGGGTGTACTTATGACTTATGTTTAATCCGCCCCATTCTTTCACTTCTGTTTTCACATAGTTTCGTTACCTCGATAAAACATATTTGCGTGAGGTTTGGTTAGAATAACTGCACAAACGGAAAAAAAACTTTCTTTGGTGGGAGGGGGATGGCCCCATAATACGAATACATATATGTATTTGTTTTTGCAATGTGTCTTTATAGAAAGTACAAAAATATGTAAAAACAAATATATTCGTACTATGGGGCAACCTCCCTCCCACCAAAAAATGTTTTTTCCGTTTGTGCAGTTATTCTAACCAAACCTCACGCAAATATGTTTTATCGAGGTAACGAAACTATGTGAAAACGGAAGTGAAAGAATGGGGCGGATTAAACATAAGTCATAAGTACACAGGAAAAAAAAATATTAGCCCGAGAAGAGTGAAGGGTATCAAAATTTCGGCCGCACCCGAAATTAACGTCGGTATCGTGTTTTTTTCGTTTTTTACTAAAAAAAAATCTTGTTTACTAAATAAAACTCGTATAAAAATTGTGGAAATGTTTACTTTGGTTTTCTCTTGGAACCACGTTTTTTTCTCTTTAACACGTAAGATATGCAATTTTTCAAATCCTAAGACCCTAATTTTTACATGTCGTTCGAAAGCTAACATTATGAGGCAACTTTTATCAACTTTGCACATTTGTCAGTTGAAAGTACCGTTACGATTTTACAACTTAAATTTTCAATGAAAAATCAATTTTCGAATTTCTTAAAAGTTTGAATGGTTGTATCTGAGTAGGGTTTTAAATTATTTAATTGGCAAAACAGTTATTTTATGTTGAATTTTGTGGAGTTTCGGAAAGTAGAAGTTTCTGACACTATTAACAAAAAATGCTACAACTTTATAACGGTTAAAGATAGAGGGGTCATGTAGAACATTAATTGTACCCAAATGAGCTGTACTATCACCCATTATCGTATGTACCAAGAGTCGTGGGACACCCTGTAGAATTAGCAATATCAGACGCATAAAATTGTTACGTTAGGTAGAGGAAAGGGTTGATGGGACTAACGACCCAGAAATCAAGAGACAAGAAATTGTAAAATAAAATATGAAACGAGACCGAGGCTAATTTCGGGCGCGGCCGAAATGTGGATACCCTTCGCTCCCCTCGGGCTAAAAGTCTTTTCGGGTGTGCCTACGACTTGTATTCAATCCCCCTCCCCCCATTCTGTCCCTTCTGTCTTAACAAAAGTTCCGTTGCATCGGCAAAACAATATTTATATGGGGTTTGGTTGGAATAAGTGGGCAAATAAAAATATTTACTCAGAAATTTTATTGGGGTCTGCGGGAGCCTGGCACCATAGTACGATTCCATTTGTTTTGACCTTTTCAGATGCTTTGTTAAAGACACATTAATTCAAGGTTTTGTGAAATTGGTGTAAAAAATATTTCTTAGAAGAACCAAAATGGGGGGTTGGGTTTGAATGGCAGTCCCATGACCCCATGGTCTGACGTGATCCATTCTTACATATCTTTTTTTTTTCTTACATATGTTTTGCGTCATCAATAGAAATACATTTGAGTGAAATTTGGTTTAGATTGGTGCACAAATAAAAAAGTTTTTCTTAGAAGAGCCTAATTTTTGGGGTTAGGTTTGTATGGCGCCCCATGACCCCATTGTCCGATTTGACCGATTATTACATATCTTTGTGTCATCAATAGAAATACATTTGAGTGAAATTTGATTTAAATTGGTGCACAAATAAAAAAGTTTTTCTTAGAAGAACCTAATTTGGGGGTTAGGTTTGTATGGCAGCCCCATGACCCCCTGGTCCGATTTCATTTATTCCTACACACGTTTTGCGTTATCAATAGAATCACATTTGTGTGAAATTTGATTGAAATTGGTACACAAACAAAAATTTTTTTTTTAGAAGAACCTAATTTGGGGAGTTGGGTTTGTATGGCAGCCCCATGACCCCATTGTCCGATTGTACCGATTCTAACACACAAACTGCCTGCAGCAAAAAGAAGCATTTATGCAAAATTTCAGCTTCATAGCTTTTAAATTGGCAGAGTAAAACGCGTCGCAACAGACAGACAGACAGACGGACATCGCCCAATCGATTCCTTAAGTCATGCTGAACATACATGTATACTTTTTATATGGTCGGAGATGCTTCCTTCAATGCGTTACAAACTCCATGACAAAGTTAATATACCCTTTCACTCTATGAGCGAAGGGTATAACAATGCATTTTGTTGATGATCCTATAAAAATATGAGTTCTTATTCTTGAACCATATTCATACAGAGGTTAGTATGGTCTTTGACAGCTGCAATATCAAAATTTTATATTTTACAAAAAATAAGAAGATAAACCCTCAGGTCTAAGGTGGTTTTTGCAAAAAAGAAGTTTTCAAATACGTACATAATTCGCTAAAAAAAACCGACTGCTTCCATAAATTTTGACCCAGCTTCAAGTATTTTGTAGCCGAAATATATGATATCGACTTAACATTTTAATTTTTCATTGCCGTTGAATTGTGGAAGAAATTACGATTTAAAAAAAACAATAAGTAATTTGCATCCAAAATCTATTGGATAAAGTTCTGGCAGTCCTCTCATTGTCTATTTCACCTGAGAAAATAAGGTTCCCTAATGATATGTTCAAGCGAAGCTCATTTAATGTACACCAAGAGTTACTCCAATCAACGGGGAGATTTTACCTTTGCAAAAATTGGGGATGTCTAAAATTTTCGATATGTTATAATGCCGATTTTAGATGTTTTTTCAAGATGACGGCGAGAGCACAGCGGGGAAAGGGACGCAAACTTGGATTTTAACTTACCCCACATATCTTTATAACATATCAAAAATTTAAGACATAACCCCTATTATTTCGTCTCTATTGATTGGAGTAAGTGTAGAGTGTCTAAGCCTTTTTGCAAAGCCAAACAATCATGAATGTCAGATGCGGTTGTGAAAAGTTTGAGGTCGTCAGCATAAAGCACAGGACATTTAAGCAATGCTGGTAAGTCATTGATGAAAAAAAAATTAAAAGAAGGTGATCGATAATGGATCCCTGAGGAACTCCGGATGTTGGCGAGAACGAAGAAGATAATAGAGTTTTGTAAACCACTCTAGCTGAACGTTCCGATAAGTACGACGAAAGCGAAGACAGTATGTGGCCAAAGCGTGAAAATTTTGCCAACAAAATATAATGATTCACCCTATCAAATGCCTTGGAAAAGTCAGTGTATACCACATGAACGTCACTATGACTATTGAATGATTTCGAGCTGTGGTTCACTAATTCCACCAAGTTAGTAGTTACTTGTTCTTGCAGAAAACAATGCTCGTTCTAGACAATAAGGTGTTCAAAGTAGTTGCTTATGTAATTGAATACGATGGCTCAAATACCTTGGAAAAAAAAAAGATAGTAATGAGATCGGCCGACAAGGACTCTTTTTTTTTGGGAATAGAGACGACATAAGAAGTCTTCCATTTCGCCGGATAAATTTCTTCTTTTACACTCTTATTAAAAAGAATACCAAGAGGATTCGAGACGGCAGTGTGTGTCTGTTTAAAAAAAAAAAAAGTTTGGAATCCCATCGGACCCTGAGGAGGAGCTAACTCTAAGCGATCTTATTATAAGATCAACATAGGAGGGCAAAATGGACGGAGCCTGAAATGTTTTGTCTTGGTCATGGGAAAATTGTGAAGAATTAGAAGTATGTACTAATAAAGGTGCCTGAAATTTTTTTTTAGCAAACAGCTCACAGATATCCTCGTCTGTAGAAGCAGTTAGATCGCCAAAGGCTAACTGCGAAAGAATAGAATTTGAAGACGAAAAACATAGATTCTTCGATAGTTTTATAGAGACGGTAACACAATCAAAAGGATCGTCGATTGTACAAGAAATTAAGGAACATTCGATGTTACTCCGCAGCGCAATAAGAACTCCACCACCACCAAGCTTACCGAGGAGATCAAGGTTTCGATCACAGCGAAAGATTTGATAATCATCATGAAGTTTCAGCCAAGCAGATTATATCATGAGAAGCTGTAAGAGCAGATGAGTTGAGAGCTTGGAGTTTAGTCCTAACACCACGTACATTTTGATAATAAATTGTTTAATTATTTCGGATTTTTCGCATTCCGCGGATGCGAATAATTTCGTTTCGTGAATTCTTTTAGTAAACGAAGGTTCGCATGGCAAACAAAGATCAGCAGGAATGGTCAGTTTGAAGGACGAGAATATTCTGTTAGGAATGTTGTCCTGTGTTAATTTTTTGAATGTGAAGAATGCAGGCTCAAACCAAGTTTGTTCGTTGCATAAGGGCTCTCGTCCACTGCAAGCGTAAACTTGAGCTCCAGCGGCAAATCTTTCACAAAATATGCGGAAAACAGCTTTTACAAGTAAGCACTTCATCTTCCACTGGAAGAGTTATTTAGTCGCTTGTAATCTATACAAAGGAGAGTGGAGTGTTGCTCGGGCGTGCAAATTAGCGATTAGTACATACCTATTGCGAAAATTATTTATATTATACGATTTTGTGGGCAGTTTTCACGACTTGAAGGTAACAAAATGTCTTATGCTTGAAATAGATTACGCGCATCAGCAGAAGCATCGGCATCGCGAAACGTCAAGCGCAATTGATTTTACATTGCTGACAAAAATGTTGAGCAAAAGACTTGGTATTCAGCATATTTGTCAGCTATGAAATTCGGCCGATGCTGCTGCTGATGCGCGTAATCTATTTCAAGCATGACTCTGTAAAAGTTTTTCAGTCGTTTTGGATACCCAAGCGTGTTAACACATTAGGGCCGGGTCTCTGATAGTCTGTATTCAGTACCTGTCCGCTGGTTAATCTTATCGCATAGAGAAGACACAGACAATATTCAGAAAGCATTTCCATTATATTGAATGGAATTTTTGTTTATTTTACATAGTTACGCCATATTTTGCTTGGTTACGCCATCATCTTAGATTGAAAAAATCGTTGCGCACTTTCATCCAACAGCGTAAATAAGCAAAAGATAACTATGCCAAATTAATTAAAATTAAATTCAATATAATGGAAATTATCAACGTAAGTACTAGCCTATTGATTGGATATCCCGGCGGTGGGACCGGCTATCCCGCATATCCCATAGTGGGGAATGCCCATGAACGGCATTTATTAATTTCTCATTATCTATATCCATTGTTAGATATAAAATACAAATACAGCTGATTTGAAAAGTAGCAACTCTCAACGCCTGAAGTTCGTGCGGCAATAAGCGTCAAATCCAACACTTTTTGATACAATCGCACGAGTTGCGCGAAGCATGAAAAAGCTATTGGCATGACGACTTGTGTTTTGTTTTTGTTAGAAGGCAGTTCGTAAAGAGAGTTCGTATGTACTCTCGACTCACGAATTTGCTGTGCGCATGTGCTGCTCCTGTTGAGCGTGCAGTAAAAGTAAAGCAAATTCCAGTTGTGAGAGTTGGAATGCACTCTCGGTAAAATTCGGAAAAGCTTTAAACGCGGCAGCGCCGAGCCGCTCGAAGCAGGCAATGGACGGCAGGCGTAACGGTTCCTTGTGATTCTTGCGAAATCACTGCAAGCGAATTAACTTTGTTTAGTGCTGCATCAAGTATTATAGTTTTGTAGACAATAACTTGGAGGCGTAAGCGGCACAACTTATGCCACGGCATTCCGTACAGAACCAACATAAACCATATTGTGGGGGTGGGGCATAATGCACCCCTTAAATCATACTCGAAAATCGTTTTTTGATAACCATCTGTCTATTTAGACTCCTGAGTATTTGATAATGGCTGTTTTTTTTTTGTAATGTCATAATGCTTGTATCAAAATGGTCCAACTTTTGGTCTAGGTGCTTGGCTCCTGGCGGCTCCTATACCTAACCTAATGTCCATATGCTTCCGTTAACGATATATTTCGTTTTTACGACGCTAGGCCACAAAAAAGCACGTCGAAAATAAGTGTGGATACAATGGGAGTTCAAAACAATGTCGTAGAGCGTCTTCTTGTTTTTTCCTTGCCTTCTTAGGCCGCATACACAGCCAATCAAATCCAAATCCATTTTCATACAATTGGATTGGACTGGCCTAGTGTGCGCGACCCTTAACCGCTCCATGGCGTCGCGCCGCTGGCCTGCGGTCTAGACACATCGCCCGTTCTGGCATACCGTATAGTCATTACTGGAAAATAGCACCCAACTAGCGATGGCATTATTGTTTCTCAAATTTTTGTTTCCACCACATAATGAAGACTTTCTTTTATTGTTCGAAAAATCTTGTTTTTTCTACGGCTGCAATTCATCGGGCCTCATCTCAAAAGTTTGACTTTAAGGCTCTCCAGAAACTAAATCATTTACGCGATTTTAGTGGGATTTGTTTTGTTTTTCAGGAAAATGTGTGAACTACAAAAAAAATCTTTTCAGTATTCTAGCTGGTGCAGTCTTAGAAGATATTAAGATTCCGGATTGCTAAGAAAATGCATTATTTAAAAATAAAACTAAAAGGGGTAAGGAGTCGGAGAAATGGAATGTATGCTTTTCTCTACGTCTGCTCAACTCATTGTGTCGACCAACCAAGTTTTGTTTTTTGGCATCATCGTCATTAGGTACCTGAATAACCATGAAATTTGCATAGTGAAAACGACATCGAGTTCTAATCGTGCGAATAGCAGGTTGTGTAGGTAATTAATTTAAATAATTTTCTGCAATTACATACTAATCTCTTATGTTGGTATTTCATAGAAAGACGAGCAGTTGAATAAATGAATGCCGGCATATCGCTCGTCTCTAGTTAGAAAATACTTTTATACTATAAGGTACACTCATATTAACTATATTATGCACGCATGTAAATTCCTTCCCCATGATTAAAATTCAAGAAAACAAACATCCAACTCCGATAACTTATGAATCTATTAAGCAAACTAATCGTAAGACGAAAATAATATTCTCCTCTATGTAAATTTCAATATCCTTTAAGCTCTACGGAGAAACTAAATTACTTTCAAACAATAATTTACATATGAATTTGAAATTCTTATAGAATGATCCTGTACACATTGTTCTTCTCCATATGTTGTTTTCTCAACTCAACGAAACAAGAAACTTATGGAAGTTCTTATAGTTGAGAATTGTTGATGCATGTATCAACTGAGTGTATGAACGAGTAATTTAATTAAGTTTTATCAATTACTAGGACAAGAAGGAAAAATAAATGGAGAATAGGATCCATGCAATGCAGGCAGATGATGTTATAGGTGTTGAATATTTTGCTAGACAGACAGATGCAAATTGCATAGAACATTTATATGAATTCACTTGAATTGTATTAGTATTTATTTTGTTTGGAAAATACATTGGATATTTGATATTGTCTCCATGAGTTACTTGACATCTTTCAGTTAATAAAAGAAAAACTGTAAGGTACCTAACTTGTTTTACCAGTAGTCAAAGCAAGTTTTTTTTTTAATAATTAAAATTCCAATTAGTGCTGGTAAAATATTACTTCAAAATTCTTCGCTACTTTTGTGTTCGCTATTAATATGATTATCATTTTGTACTGGACCAAAAAGGAAATTCAGCAAAGAGAAGTTTCTACGAAATAACTTAATTCGTAATACGTAATAATAATAATTTAAGAAAACTTTTTACGAATGTCGCTTAATTAAAAAAACGGATGTAAGTGAATTCATTTCGTTGAACTTGTAGAAAAAATCTCCATGCTACTCTAGATTCTTTGGTGTACTTCAAACATAAAACCATACCTGGCTCATTTTACCGAGACAAAAAAAAACTAAACTAAACTTCTAGAGAGTATTCTTTTCCGCAACTTTGTTGAATAACTTTTTAATTGCCTGACCGTACCTACATAGAGCTGAAAAAGCTTGACGCGTTCGAGTTATGCCAATAGAGCGAAAGAAAAATCCACTCGACCTAATTGCATTCTGACCGTTTGAAATAAACTTGTAAAGAAGATTTAACGAGAAAACTAACTAACTAGCACACAAAACAATATCTTAGATTATTCGATAGAAAATAAAAGAAATTTCCGGATAAATGTAGGTTGTATACTCACTTCATCATTGGATCCGTACTAAGTTTACCGAGAACTGTAGTGTATGGAATTCCCAGGACTCTATCAATGATATGAATATAACCGTTTGTCTGGGCAATATCGCCTTGTACGATTGATGCATTAACACCGCCTCCTTCGACTGTTACCGTCTCGTTGCCATCACCGTTTGTAATTATGTTGAAGTACAAATATTTACGCTCAGCATACGTAGGCACTTGGGCAATCTGCAAAATCAATCATAAACAGAGAGAGAGTGTGAGAGAGACTGAGCGATAGAAGTTAATTTGTATGGTAGGATCTAGAACGTGTGTTGAATTGTTGTATGTGTAGTAACTTTCCAAGTAGGACATGGAAGTAAATTAGTTCTTCAAACTTAGCTGTGCTATTTCGATTTACACCACAACACCTGTTAGTTCAGTCAATTTAGCATTTTAAATAGATAAAAATAAAGTAAGGCTTTAATGAATAATTCTGGATCATCACTTTAACTTTAGAATCTACAGTAATTGACAGCTCATTTCATAAAAAAAAAAAAATTAATAGGAAAGGTCCCAAAAAGGACTCAAATTCATTACTTATTCAAACTAAGAGGAACACTAAAATGTTTCATTAAAACGCATTTTATGCATTTGTGGGTCCTTGAACAAGCAACAAATGAAATGTACTCGACAACCCCTTTTGATATGACACGCCTGAATGCCTAACTCTGATCAAGTGTACTTTTTGGGATAACTCTGATCAAAATTGTAGACCTCTGGCAGGCTACTGAATCCAAAACGACAAAAAATAGCCTGACTTTATTTTTTTCTATTTGGATCCCAAAATTGAAATATTTTGACTGTACTATTTAGGAACTATTTAGTATGGTTGTTAGGTAGAGCTATACATATATAATGTACTTACGGCATTCACATTTCTCTGACGAATTCTTTCAATATTGAGACGATCACGAACGATGTGCAAATTGAGAATTTCCTTCATTTTTGTTTTGTTGCTGAAAGTATAGGCAAAATTGTGTTAGTAAAATAAGCTTTGGTCTCCTCAAAAAATAAAAAGAT
The DNA here is from genome assembly GCA_949715475.1 of Microchrysa polita. NCBI lineage: Eukaryota > Metazoa > Arthropoda > Insecta > Diptera > Stratiomyidae > Microchrysa > Microchrysa polita. Next base: position 86,998,111 of record OX454417.1, read on the forward strand.
AAAAAACGGTTGTTCCAATAATTTAAAAACAAGGCATCATCTAGTATTCGCACTATGAAATCTTCAGTAGGTACGAATTATCAGTAAACAGAAACCCGTTTTTAAATTTTATAAATTATCCTCGTTGGCTATTTGAATGGTAACTGAAGCAATCAATAAAAGTTATTTGGAGAAATCTCCAATCAAAGAGTCACGTCTGAATCCATCCATTGGGTTTGTGCAATACAAATCTTAACCCGGCGCGGCCCCATACTGTTCGGGGTTTCTCATCAAAGTTGTCGACAACACACGTTTGGAAGAGACAGAGGCGATGGGGGAATTCAACAAGCATTATTTGTCGAGTCTGTCTCTGCCAGGCGTATGTTGTCTAAAACGTTGTACCGCGCGGCTTGGCAAACCCCGGACAGTGTGGATGCGGCCTTAGACACACAAATATTCAAATTACATGAAAACTGTAAAATGGTTTTCAATTTCATCAGTATGTAATTATAATTCGTTGAAATCTACTAAAACTATGCGTACATAATCACAAGCTTCTATATGAACGAATATTACCCAATAACATTGTAAACGGTTGGATCCATCCAGGCTGCATTGCTGGGGGCCATAATCGTTACGTCAGTTAAATTGTTGATGATTTCCATAAATTCACCGCCTGAATCCATGATGATTTCGTAGAATTTGTAAAGTGGTCCATCGTCCTTTTCCTGTGAAAATGTATGATGATAGTTGAGTTTTAGTACATTATCTTGTGTGATGATAGTGCAAACGACGGATGTAAATTGAATGACGTGAATGTCATAATTTAATTTAATTATGATATAAACTGATGATGTATATTATGTTGAGAGTAGGTTTGAATAAAGAAAAACAAAATTGATTTAATTAAAGTTTTTAAATTGAAAAATATTTCTTTTTCTTGAATAAAAGATATTTGTAAAATTTTCTTGTCAATTTTTTATGCTTAATTTGAATATTTTGTGAACAGCATGCAATAGAGGCAAAATTCAATGCAAATTTACAGAATTCCAACGACTAAAATTCATCATGCACTTACAACTAATTCATGTTAATTTTTAATTCACGCAAGTTCGCAAAAATGATATTTTTATGCATATGTTAACGTGCAAGCCTTATACCTACCCAAGACTATAATGTATGTATGCATAAGAGCTTTGAAATTGAAAATTGTATTACTAAATTTACAAAATCCTAAATAACGTTTGGTTTTGCCACAAAATGTTGTAAATTTCTACGAGATCAACGCGATCCGCGCCCCCGACCAAAGATTTTAAATGTTGCAATACATTAATTTTTTTGAACACGGATTCAGATTGCGTTCTGTACAATAGTCAAGTGGTGAGACTACCGTAGCATTTCAAATATAAAACCATAGATAGAGGCTAATTTGGGGCTCTGCGGGCTATTTTTTTTTATCCTATAACATTTGTGGGTTGGGCTTCTATTGCAGCTCCCGTTATTACATGGTCTGATCTCGACGGTGGTACATGTATTTTGTGTTTTCGATAGGGGTTCATAGAGAATACTGTCATATTTTTCTCGTCTTTTCTAGACGTTCCAGTGGGTTCGATAGATTTTCTTGTACACGATAATGAATAACACTCGCTTTACTGTAACATTATTTATTACAACACACACGGATATATACACGATTTACAATTTCACTAATTACTGACTAGTTATTGATCCGACATAATCCACGAGTAAAACTATACTGACTGACTGACTCTAGTCGACGCCCTTATATACCCATTTTCACTGTTCTGGAAACTTCGGTGATGGCCTACTGGTTGTCTCGCTAGTGATACTAGCGCCATCTGTTGCCAAGTACGAGAATACAATTTGGGTTGACGTATAGTCTAGACACATAACAATACGTTTGCTTACGATTGGTACATAGGTATAGACTTCTCCAGACGTATTTGCTTTGCGGGTGGGGTTTCTATGGCTACCCACGATCTTAGCTGATTTTTATTGAGGTGTTGAGATCAACAGCACGCTCATCAGTGTTATTTATTCCCATAAACTGAATTGGTTTGAAGGTGAGACTCGAACCCACGACCGTGTGCACCGAAGGTGTGCGCACTAACCACAATACCAACCGGACTCTATAAAAATATAGTAAGAATAATTTGTGATTTTTTTCCATTTTTTAAAGAAATCTTTATTGGAAATGTCTGAAATTGTTTTGTATCACGTTCGTGCTTTCGGCATTGAGGGTTCAATAAGAAATCCAGGACCCTATATTTTTATTGGGTTTCAGGTTGTATGTCTGGTGTGAAGAAAAGGGGTTTGTTAATTTCATGCATATTATAAACCTCTTCGGGCTCGATCCTTTTTATTGGATTAGGTTAAATTTTAGGGATTTTTGGATATTAAGTAGTTGCGAACAAAATTCTATTGCAAGACCTCCCGACAAATATTCCCTGGAAACAGCTATTCTGCAGACCAGAAAATTAGCCGATAGACCGATAATTCACAATAACAACCCCTCCCTTCCCTCGATGGGTTGCAATCCCAAATGTGAAGTGGCGTAGATAAGAACGTCGGAATTCAACGACTCAACTCACTTCCCTCTGTGGCAAATTGCTCTCGACACAGGGTGTCCCATTCATGGTGGAGGATATTTTAATGATTGCTAGTGTGGCTCATTGGGGAAAATAAATGTACAACGGGACCACTCTATTTTTAACCGTTACAATGTAATATCATTTTTTGTAAGAATGCCCGACTTGCCGAACTAAAACAAAATTTGCAACACCACCAAACATTTCATCCGAGATGTGACTTCACTTTTTGAAACTACATATAATTTCCAATAAAACAACACCTCGGCCGTTACGAAGTTGTTCGTATCTTCCAAGATACACCCGTTCAAAAATAAATTTAAAAATCGGTTTTTCATAAATTTTAATTATCTGATTTTTTGATGAACTTCCGATTTTAAAATGCCTTTAAAGTTTAAAACGGGTGTGTCTTGGAAGATACGAGCAACTTCGTAACGGCCAAGGTGTCGTTTTATTTGAAATTTTATGTAGTTTCAGAAATTGATGTCATATCTCGGATGAAATGTTTGGTGGTGTGGTAAATTTTGATTTAGTTCGGCAAGTCGGGCATTTTTACAAAATATTCTATTACATTGTAACGGTTAAAAATAGAGGGGTCCCGTTGTACATTAATTTTCCCCAAATGAGCCAAACTACCTCTCATTAAAATATTCTCCACCATGAATGGGACACCCTGTATAAATTAAAAACACAGATAGAGAAAGCTGAACGAGAAGTGATTGCAGAAAAATGTGTATTTACCTCCTCCATATAATCCTCACTGGAAAGCTAATTTCTGGCAAAGTTTGTTTTTGCATCAACATTTGGGAAAAATTGTGAAGTGCTTCCACAGAATACTGAAGAGAAACTACAACATTTGAACTAAAGAAATGTGGGGGGAGCTAGGTTTGTATGGCAGCCCCATGACCCAGTGATCCAATTTCCGTGATTCAAACATACAAACAGCCTGCAACAATAATAAGCAAGTGTGCAAAATTTCAGCTTGTTAGCTTCAATATCCGCCGAGTAAAACGCGACAGAGAGACAGAAAGACAGACAGACGGACATCGCCCAATCGATTCCCCAAGTCATGCCGATCATATATGTATACTTTTTATAGGATCGGAGATGCTTCCTCTTTCACTCTATAAGCGAAGGCTATAAAAACATGCAATTTATCATAACTTTCCCACCCCTTCGAATACGAAAACTGCAGATACGCTCCCTCTTTGAAAAGCTATCAACACCACAGCGCGACAGCTCAGGGATGGTTCTAATAACTCTTCATCATATACTAAACTCTGTGAAGCCCTGTGAAAAATGGAGTTTGCAGAGAGCTTCCAGGGTTAAGGTATGTACTGAGTTCACCGAGCGAAAAACTTGCATATATGTCTCCCATGAAAACAGTGCCGTGGAGACTTGCTTTTTATTCAATCAATGCAAGATAAATGTTGTGCCCTGTGGCATGGGTTACGAATGATGCCACCGCTTTTCCCGACGTGTCTCGTAGAAGGCGACAAAAGAGGGACAAGAGAGATGAGAACTCTTACAGTGACAAAAAAAATCCCTAATCTAAGGTGGATCAGCATGCGCCGATGGATGCATGGTGAAGAGGGTGCTTGGCCCTAGTATGCGAAGGTAGCAGGCAACCATTACATCTGAAGCCTGAGGCACATTTTAACATCAACGAGATCTCCCATAGATTAGTGTCTGTGTGTGTGTGTATGGGTTGCCTTGTCTGGAGATAGCCGGCGGACGTAAAAGGAAAGTCCATAAATTTACTTCTTTCGACAACAAACCTTTCTCCAGAAGGTGTAAAAGAATGGAAGGCCTTATGGAAATTGACGCAGATACAAGCACTACCCCGCTGGGCACTACTTCTGCTATGCGGTTGAGTGATCCCGGGGCGAACTTAGTTCGCGCGAGAGCTCGACGGTTTCCGGGGGCGAGCACTATAAGGCAGTCCAACTACACTGTGGAGAAGCTGAGGGTTGCAAACTGGAATGTAGGTTCCATGACGTCGAAGAGCGAGGAGATTGAGGATATCATGAAGCGGAGGGGGATAGACATTATGTGCGTGCAGGAGACGAAGTGGCGAAATACCCATATCGACAGAGCCCGGTTTCTTACGAATTCCTAGAAGTACATAAACTGTACTACTATGGAATCACAAATCAAAGAAACGGAGTTGGCATTATTCTGGAGTCGTCTCTGCTTGGCAGCATAATAAGTGTCGCGAAGAGAAGTGATCGCTTGATCAGCATCAAATTGGTTATCTGCGGAAGGGTGTGGAACGTAATAAGTGCCTACGCTCCCCAAATGGGACTGCCACCAGAAGGAAAAGAGGCCTTTTGGAACGACGTTGACACCGTGATTCAGACCATTCCAGATACCTAATTGTTGTTCCTGGGAGGAGATCTAAATGGCCATGTGGGTGAATCAAATTATGATTACGAGGATTGCCATGGTGGAAAGGGTAGCCCTTCAAAGGTCAGAAATGACGAAGGTGAAGTTATTCTGACCATGTGCAGATCGCACGGTTTGGTCATCCTAAATACATGGCTTGTGAAAAACCAGAGACACCTGATCACATACAGTAGTGGACACGCAGATAGGAAACATAAAACGCAGATCGATTACCACCTTTGCTTCGATTTTATGAGAAGGTGGGTAAAAGACTGCAAGGTGATCTTGTGTGAATCTGTGGTTGCCAACATCGTTTGCTCCTGTTAGAATTTATTCTGAAAGTAGGAGGAGCAAGAAATAGAAGAATTCCCAAGCTTGTCGAAAAAATCAAGTGGCACAATCTCACAAACGACAACTTTGAACCTGTAGTAACTCCATTAATTGATAAAATGACGGAGAGGTTTCAAAACAACACCAACTGCACCGAGCACAGTCCAACACAAATGTGGAATAGTTTCGCTGACATGTCAGTAGGTGAGGCGAAAAAGACGCTTGGAGATTCGAAAGGTCCACTCCACACGAAGAGAGAAACATGGTGGTGGAACCCCGAAACTAAGGAAGCAGTGCAAGCCAAATCGAACGCATTTAAGGCATGGACGAAATGTGAGTCAAACAGTGAAACCGAACGGGTTCAACTTCGCGAAAATTATATGCAATGCCGGAAGAATGTAAAGCGCTTGGTAGCTCAAGCAAAGGCGAAGGCAGCTAAGAAATTCTACCAAGAATTAGAAACTCCGACTGCGACCGAAGGACCGTCGAGAGATTTAGGGTCGCAGCCCAAAGGAGAAGAAACGCTCGAGAAATACAGGCGCCAAAGTATGTGGAGGGCACGCAAGGAATGTTGCTGATTGACGATACGGTAATTTGTAGCAGGATGCGAGAGTATTTTGATGAACTTCTAAATGAAGAATTTCCTCGAGCAGCTTTTCGAGATATTGAGCCGAATACCACAAATCTTGAAGATATCTCAGAGGAAGAGGTGATGGAGGCAATGCATCAGATGAAACGCGGAAAGGCAGTCGGACCGGACAAAATGCCCGCGGAATTTTGGTTGAAAATGGAAAATGTCAGCCTTAGTTGGCTCACAGTTCTCTTCAACAAAATCAAAGGTGGGCAACCGATGCCTGATGCTTTCAGAGAAAGTTTTCTTCTTCCTTTCTATAAGAACAAGGGAGACTCACGCAAACTCAACAAGTATAGGGCTATAAAGTTAACACCTCATACACTGAAGATCTACGAGCGAGTTGTCTGCAACCGATTGAGAAAGATTGTGCGGTTGAATGACAATCAATGCGGCTTTGTTGAAGGTCGATCTACATTCGATGTGATTCAGTGCATTCGTATTGCAATGGAAAAGTATACAGCAGCACGAAAGGACTTGCACTTTGTATTCATCGATTTGGAAAAGGCATTCGATAGAGTACCTCGTGATCTGATATGGTTGGCCTTGAGAGCACTTAATGTCCGTGAGGCATACGTCAGGATGATACGAGACATTTATGATGGAGCTACGACTAAGGTTAGATGCACAGCCGGTGAATCAGAAGAATTTCCGGTGAATGTCGGACTACACCAGGGCAGTGTATTGAGTCCGTTGCTCTTCAACATCATCATGTGCTACTTATTAACACGTATATCCGACGGCCTAGAAATATCTCTTCTTTTTGCCGATGATATAGTCCTCAGTAGCCCAAACATCGTTGCCTTGCAAGCTGCACTTACAAAATGGTGTGACATTCTGGAGGAGCATGGACTGAGGGTAAGTATAACAAAGACTGAGTTTTTATGCTGCCCATTCTCAGACCCAGATGCACCGATACCAGATATGTACGTCAAAGGAGAGCAGCTTAAGTCTTGTACCAAGTTCAAGTACCTTGGCTCGATGGTGAACAACGATGATGACATCAAACATGGCACAAAGGTTGAGTGGATGACGTGGCGAGAAAACTCTGCAGTTTTCTGCGTAAAGAAAGTGCCACTGAAGCTAAAGGGCAAGTTGTACAAAACGGTTGTACGTCCCGCACCCATGTATGGATCAGAATGCTGGACCATGTATGAAGGTTACGCGAAACAAATGACAGCGACTGAAATGAAAATGTTACGCATGTCAGTTGGTGTAACGAAAAGGGACCACATCAAGAGTAGCTACATCCGAGGCAGCTTGTCTATAGACCAACCAATCACCGAAAAGCTCGAAGACCGACAAATGGATTGGTATTGCCATGTTCAACGGCGTCCGCCTGAGAACTCCGCAAAGAAAGCGATATCAATGGAAGTTCCACTTGAAGGACCCAAGGCCAGAGGCAGACCGAAGAACGCCTGGATATGTCAAAATTTAGTTTAGGACCTTGGTTTACATGTTTTCATTATTTGAAAAAATTAAGATTTCACAGAAACACGCAAAATAAGAGTTTTTTTTTATTCTATCAATTTGTATATAAATTGAAATGATTTGGGGTTGTTTTCATACGAAAACATGAGAGTAGGCTCAAATTACATATTTTCGTCCACTCTGAACATATTATTGATGGCACTTACACTTATGTACTTTATAAATCACAACATTATCTCAAATCGTCAAATAGTTAGATACGTGACTCTGATATATTGCAGACAATATGCATTTTTTTATCATTATAATATGCATCCAGCTTAATAGAAAAACTGAGGCAAATAAATCAAACAAACAGATAAAATTTGACTATTCAGCGAATCATTAAATGCAAAAATAATAGAAATCGAAAATGTACCTACGTTGGTATTTTCAAATTCATGAAGCGTGGTAAATTGCTTTGATTTTTTAAGTGGATGTCACATATTGCAAATTTGCGAAATAAAACGTGAAATATAATCATAATAAAGTGTAAAATTATGATGAATATAAATTTTGCGGCATGTCACGGAGTGAGTCACACTTTGACCACAGCAATCAATTATAATACATAATTTAGTTCACTGAGTACACTTTTCCAACAGTTTCAGTTGAATAGACTAATTGCGCAATGATGTTTTATTTAGATTCGTATTTTTTTGGTATTTTCGTTTGGCAATATAAATATAAATATATTGCATAAAGACAATAGTTTTTGTTTTTAATTAAATACTAATGTACATATTTATGTTTGCATATGTAATTGCTATACGTAGTTAAGTTTTCGATGATGTTTATTTAAAAATTTAAAATCAATTGGCATTCTCTCTTGAATGGAGAGAACTATTTTTCTTTGTTTGGAACTGGACACCATTGTTTTAATGAGCGTGTTCTCATGTACTCCGGCAGGGGTTAGTTTAGTGCAACTGCATGGGGTTACAATAACAAAATAACGTACATGGGTTATGTTGCTATTGTAACCCCATGTAAAGTCATACTAAAATAAACACCGGAGTACAAAAAACACACCTAACAAATCGGTTTACAGAAAAGATGACATCAACACAATCTCTCTCAAAAGTATTATTTTATAAGTCAAACCTTTTTGATGTAGTGTTCCACTTAATTTTTTTCAGCCGATTTTTCTGTCAAAGCAATAATTGTTCTGCGTCGCTTTGTACCGGCTCCAATCGCTTGAAGTAAACCGAACTTAACTTTTTTGAAATTTTTCCTGAAACACTTCAATTTCATTTTTGCAATTGTTACCGCCGCCGCACAGTTTCAAGTAAAATCGATTAACTACAAAAACTTCTTCACATTTTTACCAGAAGTCGTAACTCCCTTTGTAATATATTTTCGTTTCTAGACCGAGATTTTTATCCATACCCAATCACATTGGTGACGCCTGCGGTAATATAGCCATGCCATAGTATATTTTCCCCTTTTTCCAGAAAATCGTCCACGCTTTGTTTCGTAATTAATCCACTATAGGGTAAATTCTATACCGATTCCTTGGAATCTCAATGAATGTTGCTTTCTCTTTAGTTTTCCGGAATTGAATGAAAGTGTTTGCTCTATTGTTGTTGGATATAAACGCGAACTTGTGCTAACAGATTGCACAAACTCCCAGGAGTCATATAACGTTCGCTGAAATACATACAAGAAAAACAAGAATTGCTTTTCCGGCAGTGCGAAAAGTTGATGATTTGTTTTGTTTACTTTTGCTTTTCGTTAGCGATTGCCAACGTTTATTTTTGTTTCCGGACGTTTCACTTTCATATCCAGTTGTATGATTGAGCTATTTTATGCAGGTTATTAAGAAATTTCAGTTTATAGGGTTTCGCTTGTTCGCCGTTAAGGTTTAGAGCTTTGTTTATTTTCGCGATACCTACATAATCCCGAAAAGCCAAATCCCGCCCGTTTATAATCCCACTTTTCACAAAAAATCCCGTTTAACATTATCCCGACATTACTAAATTCGGTCCCGCAAGAGGGTCAGTGTCGTTGTGGCACAGGCCTTTGGTGGGCTGCGACACCACGTACCTGAGCAGCGCAGGGCCCCTGGTATGGTTGATACGCCATGGCGTGGATCTGTACAAAGACCGTCGGGCGATGACGTTCCCGAGCTCCCTAGTCATGTATGGGTGACACAGCATGGCTGACTTTTTCCCTATTCCTTCGAAAAGTCAGCCATACCACGAAGCAGTGCTTTCTCGTAGCGGAGAAACACATTATATGCGCCTATACCTAGCTGGTTTGTGGATTGATGACCACACGGCCTGAGTGAAATTGCTACTTAGTAAACGGACGGGGGCCAGACCTATGTGAACGGTAGCGCTACGAGTCTGCTTTAAGCCGACGAGTAGTAAACAGGCATAACGATCCTGCGGCTGGCAAGCCGAATTCGTTAGGTCTACCGAAAGGAGGATCACACCTGCTATTGAGAAATCTTTAGCGAATAGTGTACCTCGGAGATGGGCGTGCCCAAGGGACCATGGTCCCTACCCATCTAGGCGTTGGACTCGAAGGGGTTTGTGGTATTAGACAAGCCGACCAGCTAGAGTCGCAGCCCAAGGTGGAGTTCCAAAGGGAGGCATCCCGGCGGAGAACACCCTTCTGGCTATTAGTCGGATAAATCTTGTCGTCCCGCAAGGGAGGGAGGTTATGGCCACCTGGCTCAGGAACTCTCAATGACAAATGCGAGGTAGACGCAGGATGGATTACTAAATTCCGCCACTTTAAAATCCCGCCATTACAAAATCCCGCCACATCGAAATCCCGCCCCTAAAAACCCCGCCGTTTTATAATCCCGCTAGTTAATAGTGAAATAATCCCGCCAAAAATCATTTTTTTTTTATTTTTATTATTTTCAATTAGCGGGTTATTGAAATGGCGGGATATTAAATTGGTGGGATTTTGATTAGACGGGATTTCAATTGAGCGGGATTTAAAAGAAAAACAGGAATATGATGGGTGGGATATCGTAGCCAACCCTTATTTTCCCCATGACATATTCAATTAAGGACAATATATCGCGTCATGTTTGCGTGAGGAGCAGATTAAGAAAGACTTTGAATAATTGAACAAGCACACGACAATAATGTATTTTTATAAGAAGATAAATACTAGGTACTTCCGACATTATTCAATTGATTCAAAAATGTTTCATCGATTAATCGATAAACTTAATTGAACAGTCTGTTTTTCATTACATCAATATAAACTTTTAAATATTCGAAAAAAATGCATATTTCTGGCTACAATAAGTTAATAAATCTGCAAAAGTAGTCCTTTCGGAAACGAAGTACCAGAGACAACTTCACTACACAATACGTAATTAATTTAATTAATCTGGCCTACACAAAATGTATCTACTACAATTGAATGCAATGCATGAAATTATTATTATGATAACATATGCTTGAACAGATTATCCCCAAAAACCTTACAATAAAAATTTGTACACGTTACTTTTACAGCATCCAACAAAAAAAAAAAGTTTTTTTTTATAAAACATATTTACACACAAAAAAATATCGTCCTTATCTGTATTCAATACTTCACACAACACAATTATTATCTGATTGAAATTTAACAGGATTTATTATGGTCATATCAGTGTTAATTAAAATACTGGCAATAAATGTATAGTTACAAAAATATGTATGCAAAATCCAGCTACTGTGCAAAACCAAAAGCGGATTACCATTTAATAAAAAAAAGAGTCCTTAAAAATTAACAGAAAAAGATAAAAACGGCAAACGATGAAAAGTGTGTATGTATATATGAAAATAGAGGACAAGAGGTCCACTCACTATAATAATGATACTTACACGTCCATGTGGCTGATAATGTTGTAATTATGTATTTTTTATATATTTAGCATTTACGAGTGAATAATCCATCATCATGTTGTTGTATTTCGAGAGTATAGTGTAAGGAGGTAGCATAAATGTATAAGTGCAGGTTGTTAATATTTTTTGGGTAATGTTCAGCCCCCACCGCGATTAAATGATATATATGTATTATATTCGTTCGTTGTGGTTTAATTTTCGTGTATGTAGAATGTAGATGGATATTGAAAATAAATGTAAAAAATATATATACATTTTATATGATTAATTGTTTGGTGGTTCATAAATTGTATATGAAATTGGCGTAACCAAAATCAAAAAAAAAATGGAATAAGCAGGGTTCATTGAAAAAAAATCATTGAAATACAAACTCCTATACAAAAATACATAGCTATATATTTGGGAAATAACTATACATACGTACGTCAAGAAAATGCTTTTGGTCATTACAATTTGCAGAGACTAGTAATGAGACTGAGATTTTTTTGCGATCTTTGCTGATAATACGTATAATAACAATAATCCGATTCGAAATTAAAAAAAGTTGTTTTTTAAGTTATCCTAGATAAAGCAAAACAAAAAAAGGAAACCTTATGATAGTATAGGAACATATAGACGTGTGCTATGTGTGTGCCAAATAAATGTAAAAAGTGAATGTTGCTAGAAAGACAAGACAAGCATCAAGAGAAAATATTGATTAGATGCACCCTAACTGCAAAGGTGCAGAGAGCTTAGGCTTTCTGACAGTCCTGTCTGACTGGCTTTAACTTTTCTTAGAATCCCTGATTTAAAGTCTTTGAAACAAGCGTACAAAAACGTTTTCTGTTTTTTTTAAGTACTCGAAGGCATAGTTTCAATCATTGATATACATAATGAGTTTTTGGTTAATCAATAGCTCGACATCATGGCCTTGATCAACGAGTTGTAAAAAAAAAGCTGGATAAAAATTTATTATTTTATCACAATCACTATTATGACAATAAAAAAAAATACATAACGGTAAAATCTGTAGTTTTTTCGGCAGCATCTTCCACTTGTGCAGACGATAAATTTCGAATGAGAATGGGAATTTAATCGTCATAAATTCAATTGAATAATAATTCCGTCAAATTAGGCCATCCGCAAAATTGTTGAAATCAATAGCAATCAGCATTGCATAATTTTGGGGAATTTAGTTTAATTGGTGCTTTGATTGTTATTGCAGGCAGGAGCTATTTAATATTATGGAAAATAAGTACAAAATTAGGTTAAGTATAGGTAATTACATAGAGGTGAGGCAGGCTAAGCTAAGACCAGACGTACATCATTTTGCTGTACAGTACGGCATTTCGACATGCTGCACAGCATTGATAAGCCTATCAACAAGGCGAGTCTAAAGAATCGGCGCTCAATAAGTTCGCGGTAGTAGTCGAAGGATTAAGTAGATTTTTAAGGTGCGTTCTATCAAATCATTAGAAAGGCATTTAAAGCTAAGGGGACATCAGTAACATCATGTGGGTGCATTCAAAGGCATCACTAACAGTGTATGGAAGAACACCGCTCTCATGGAGAGCAGCTGGATCTTTCGCGCCAAGATATCCTTACTTACAAGCTTGCACATTATAAACAGATAAATCAATATGGATAGGAATATAATTGGGTATGAAGCCTAAACCTGTGTTCCAGTCAACTAGCTAAATGCTGCAATATCTGAAAAAATTACCACGTTGCAGTTTTTTTTTTGCTGGTAGCTCATCAAGGTCTGGGTTCAGTCACAAACGATGTTCAAGGCAAAGCCTTAAAAATAAATAAATAAATAACAGGCGCGACAATCCAACATTGGACTAAGGCCGCAGGATGTGTTAGTGACATCCCATTTCCAAGATCTTATCTGCTTTTTGTTGAGGTAATGAGATCAGCATCACGCTCAGCAGTGTTATTTATCCCCATAAATGGGTACTCGTTTAACATCTGAGTGAGATCATATAGTCCGTCACAAGCTCGTGAGTTCGAAAAACACCATGATCCACGGTGAGATTCGAGCTCATGACCCTGTGCAGCGAAGGTGCGCGCACTAACCGCTAGACCAGCCAGACTACAAAAGCCTTACTAGGGGTTTATTCCTTAAAAACTGACCATAACTAGACCCTGCTGTTCTTTGTCAAAAATCTACGAAGTTTGCCTGGCCAGGCCAGCTTGTGTGTTATAAATTGTCTAGAACGAGATATTATTACTTTGATCTTCGCTAACGATAGCTAAATTTTCCTAAAAACGTTGATAAAGAAACTCATGAAATTGCTGTGAGAAGTCAAATAAGGTGGTCTATTGCTTTATATGACAAATTACACTACAGGTCGCCAATAAATAAATTGGGCGTGTTGCCAAAACCTGCGCTTCTCGGTGCGGCATGCTTTTCCCTTAGGTCTTAGGTGACCTGTCCTGGTGACTTCTAGATGTCTTCTTCTCTGTACCGTAACCCCTTGTGGGGCATGGTGCGTTCACTCAGCCGTTTATAGGCTACTTCGAGTCAACGTTACTTTGCATATAGAGAAGTGTATATAATGTTGCAAGCACTATATATTTCCTGGACCACGCCGAGATTCGATCTCCGCACCTCTAGATTACTAGCATCGTAGAGTACGACACAACCAAGTGAGCCACAGAGCGTGACTTCTATAGATGCAGCTTTTACAAATAAGCAGGAAAAGAACCTACACTCTGCCCCTATTTCTTACCATGGTTATCTGATCACCCTGGCTTTATGACTACACTGAGCTTCAATGAAACCGGACCACACGGTAAGCGCGAACTCTTATCAAAACAGGCAAATCGTTTGTAATGTGAGCATACGGTACTTCAGATAAAAATCATAGTCATTTGAATTGCCATTAAATGCACTTTCTGTAGATATAACTTTCATAGTTGTAAGTTTTATACTTACAGAGAAAATTGAATTTGAGTTCGATAGTGGCGAGTGGCCCGATTTTTGTGAAGCCGAGTGTAGTTCCAGATTCTCTTAGTCGTAAATAATAACGGTATTATGTCTCACGAATTTTAAACGGTATCTGTAATTCCATTCCATTCGTGCAATTTCATATGAAATGGAGACTTTAATAGGCGTCCATGTTAAGGTTCCTTGATACCGTTAGACTTTTTGTAGTTTTAGGAACTGCCGGATGAGATAACTTCAGCAGCAACGTTACGTTTTCGCCACATTTCTCGATATGAAAGCCAGTGCTGAATTGGCAGACTGAGTTAACTAAGGCCTAGAACGGTTAGTTTTAGGAGCGGAATTTTCAAATTTTTTTAACGTCTTGTAGAAAGTAGTGGTCAATAAAAAGGCAAAATTTGCAAATCTGTTAATTCGTTGCCCTCCTCTTGAGATCTCGAAATACGTATTTCAGAAAATTAATACAAAGTATGAAAATTGCAGAAATATGCCGCAGGGGGGGGGGCAGTTGCCCAGGTTGCCCATATGGAAAATCCGGCCCTGCTACCATGACCCGTAAGGCTTCATGCACACGACGGGAAAACGGATCGCAAGTTTCCCACATCAAAATGCATTGGCTTATATGGGAAGCTCTCGACGAGCGAGAGCCGTGCTGCTGTCAAAACACGACTGGCGACAGCTCACGAGCCGTGAATTTGCGGCTTGTTGTGCAAGAAATGTGAAAGCTGGTGCAAACACGTCTCGCGAGTAGTGTTTTGACAGCAGAATGGTTTACATTGCAATTTTGAAAGAAACTTTAAAAATATTTAAAGGACAAAGACGAAATCGAAATTTTTTTACGGAAGTATTTTCTTGTAACTAAAAAAATTACATTGCGAATTGTTAACCCTTTCCCGGACAGAACGTCTATAGACGTCCAATTTTGAGCATTTGACGTACAAATCGTGTCAAATTTTGGCGTTGTGTCCGGCAGTTAAAAATAATTTTTATTTCATAATCGTCACTTTACTGTGCGAATTTATGGTTCTATTATCCTTCTTCTGCCTAACTTGACTTCTGGGACACTCTATACAGGATATGGAGGATATTTAATGGTAGGTAGTTTGGCTCATTAGTGGAAAATTATTGTACAATAGGACCCTTCTATTTTTAACCGTTAATAATAATAGGTAGTGGACCTTACCAAATAGATGGCACTGATACCTAAAAGGTATATTGTGCCAAAGTAATTTTATTTAGAAGGTTATCAACCAGCTTAATAAAGGCCAGAAAATCCTTCAGACAGGAGCTCCTAATCATTCTGGAGCTCAGTAAATCACGTCCAAGGAGTGACCTCATGTACCTGGCGATCGCCGGGCTTTCACATAATAAATGGAGGAGACCTTGAGTCAAGGATGCCGAAATTAAAAAACTTAAATGTCATTTTCCATGCTTCTTCATAGAAATCACTTATATTCACGAGTCAATGCATCCTTGATTTAAGGAGAAACTCAAGGAGACCTTGAAATTTTCTATAGTCAACCTCACTTGAAGTCAAGGTACATAGCTACCCACCTACCTTCAAATATTATATTGCAAGTCTATTGAAAACTTAAGGTCTCCTTGAGTTTCCTTCAAATATTATATTGCAAGTCTATTGAAAACTTAAGGTCTCCTTGAGTTTCGCCTTAAATCAAGGATGCATTGACTCCTGAATATAAATAATTTCTATAAAAAAGTATGGGAAATGACATTAATTTTTTGAATTTCGGCATCCTTGTCTCAAGGTCTCTTGAGTTAAGGTATGTTCATAAATACGGGCCTAACTCTTTTGTAACTCTTAGGCCAGGGTTCGTCGTCCAGTAGTTTAACCTCAGGCCCGATGACCAGTTACCAATCACACCTCCAGCATCTCTCTAGCTAATTCCACAGAAGGGCTCAGGACCGATGAGTAGAGAGGATGGACCCCCTCTGCTGCTAGTTTGTCCGCGTATTCATTTCCCTCAAGGCCTCTGTGACCCGGAACCCAATAGATTTAGAAAGAGCTACGGATGAAGAGGTCCTGAAGGAGGGCGCTACCTGACCAACTTTGAAGTAAACTTGTGTGAAGATAACGCCTTTGTTGCCCCCTGGCTATCAGTGTAAATGGCGATATGTGCATCACGGAGACCCCGTCCCAGGATCTCCCTGGCACAGATTACGATTTCATGAATTTCGACTTGGAAGACGCTGGGCCATTTACGCATTGCAACCGAGATTCTGGTATTGGGTCCAAAGACTCCAGAACCTACACCGTGATGGGCTTTAGTACCATCTGTGAACCAAGTGATGCTTCTAGGATCAATGCACGGGTTTCCATTAGCCCATTCCACCCGATCTGGGATGTGAAGGGCGAACTTTCTGCCGAAGCGCAGTTCCGTGATCTTATAATCTGATACCAGGCGGATTGATAGGCCAGGAACCTGTTGCAGGATATGCATGTGTCCCGATCACTGATACGAGTATCAGACGATAATTGGATTTTCAAAGCGCTTAGGAGTGTAGTTTCCCGTATGAAGATGTGCAGTCGCGTCATTCCCCAATCCCCATATAGCTTCCATGGCTAGGGTGGAGGTAGTACTAAATGCACCAGTGATCCCAAGACAGACAAGTCGTTGGAGCTTATTACAGCTCTTGATGGTGTTGCGTTGCAGTGTTTTTGGCCAGCACATTAGAGAAGCATACGTGATTACAGGTCGCACTAGCGTACTATATAAGCACTCCGCCATTATGGGCGAAAGGCCCCAAGTCATGCCATAGAAGTTCCGGCAAGTCCTCTTGGAGTAGACAATAGGCAACCCCTTAAAGTAGATTGGCTCAAGTATAGGAATAAGTTTCCTTGTGAATGGAACTAGGGCTGTTTTGTGTGGGTTTATACTGAGCCCTGTTGCTGTGCACCATGTGTTAACTATTGTTAGGGCCCGAAGTCATTAAATCCGTAATAACGGACTCGAATTTACGCCTGATCACAATAGTGTAAGCTGACCAGACGTACAGCATTTTGCTGTACAGTACAGCATTTTGACCTATCGTACAGCATTGGGAAATGTACAGCAAAATGTACAGCATTCCTCATTCCAGATAATCAAATCTAGTTCACATCATAATAAGCTCCTCATTGAGCCTGTGATCAGTATTTTCTGCTTTTAAGGTTTAATGTTTGACCCCTGTAGCCTAAACAATCGATATTTAGCGGGATAATCGCGCTTTCATATTTGGTAAACGTTCATTTTTAATATCTCGGGAACTCGATCTTACTGAAATTTGGCACACTGGTAGAGCTAATTCGTCGTCACATTTTCTCCAAATTATACGATCCCACCTATCCGCGTTCGGAAGTTACAGCTGCTGCAATTTTGACTTTTCTAATTGAAAAATTTACATAACTCGGAAATTCGAAAGCGAAAAATTTTGGAAACTAATAGAACACCGTACTTTTCATATTTGGTGAGAGTTTCAAGGCTGTATCTACTAAGGATCAGAAGTTACACCCGTTGAAAGATGCAATTTAAAGTGCAAAGTTTGACCCCTGTACGATCGATACTTACCGAGATAATCGCGGTTTTATGTATGCCAATCGTTCATTTTCAATAAAAAGAAAACCATCCGATCTTTCTCAAATTTCGCACACTTGTAGAGCTACTTGGCGCACATTTCCTCAAAGTTTCATGGTCTTACATATCCGCGTCCGTAAGTTACAGCTTCCAAATCGCACTTTTTGTTTTCTAATAGAAAATTGTCCATAACTTGGAAATTCTTGAGCGGAATTCTGACATTTTTGAGACTTGAAGAGCATCGGTCTGTCCATATTTATGGTGAGCATTTCAAGGCTTTCGCTATACAGGGGACATGGTTAAGGCATGGCATCACTATCACTGTAACCATAGTAGAACTACTTGGTGCTCACATTTCGTCCAACATGCGTTCCTATCTATCCGCTATCGGAAGTTACAGCTGCCCAAATTGAAAATTTGAGTTTTCTAATTGAAAACTGTCAATTACTCGGAAATTCGTGAGAAAAAATTGAAATTCAGAAAAAATGTAGAGCACCGTACTGTTTGCTGAAAATTTCAAGACTCTAGCTGTCAAGGTTAAGAAGTTACAGCCGTTGAAACATGCAATTTAAGGTGTAAAGTTTGACCCATGTACGATCGATATTTAACGAGATAATAACAATTCAATCGTTCATTTTCGGTAACTCGCGAACCGAACAAAATTTCTGAAATTTGGCACAAATGTTTTTAGTTAAAGTTTCTTCCACATTAATGTCCTTCGAATCTGTTAAAATGACGTTAAGAGTCCAGGAAACATGATTAAGGCACGGCATCACTATCACCGTAACCATGGCGGACATTTCCTCCAAGATTCAAGGTGCTACGTATCCGCGTTCGGAAATAACAGCCCTTCAAATCGCGTTTTTGTGTTTTCTAATCGCAAATTGTCCATAACTTGGAAATTATTGAGCTGAATTTTGAAATTAGACAGACTTGAAGAGCATCGCACTATCCATATTTCGGTGACCATTTCAAGGCTCTAGCTACCAAGGTTCTAAAGGTACAGCCATCGAAAGAAACGATTTTAATGGATGGATGGATGGATACTCCATCCGATTTCCCTATTATCCTCTATAGGAAAATCCATGCTAAAGAAAGGACTAAAGAAAAAGGTATAAAGTTTTATCCCACAATGTGTCTTTCGAATCCGTTAAAATTTGCGAGCACAGGGGACCGGCATAGCATCACTAACAACCATAGAGAATCGCATATTTTCCTCCAGAAATAGTATGGCAGATGCAGATGATCTGCCTAAAAACCGAATTCTGCAACTATGTGTACAGCATTGGGTCCTCGGGAGTCTGGTCACTTTACAATAGTGATATCGTCGGCGTATAGCGAAGGGCGAAGAAACCCTGCACTTCAAGTAGCAAAAGTAATTTATCCACGACCATAGAGACCCCAGTAGGGGTGAGAGTACACCGCCTTGAGGGCAGCTCTTGATGGCGCTGGTGTTGAGAGTATGATCCCCAAGCGAAGAATGAATCTCTCTACCTTTCAGTATATGGAGTCAATCCATCTAAAGGTAAACAAGGAGGATATCGAGGGCACATAAAGCGATTTATTTTTCATCTAAAGATTTTCCAATAGTATTGACAAGCGCTGTCACCGTCGACTTGCTCTTTATATAGGCCAATCGAGTGTGACGTCAAGGTTTATTCATCACCATCAAAACGCTGATATGTAGGCCAACTAAACGTTTTGCATTTTTGATGAAAACCGATTTTAAATTTTTTTTTTAAGTTTGAACGGGGGTATGAGCAACTTCGAAACGGACGAGGTGTCGTTTTATTTGAAATTTTAGAAGTCATTTCTTGGATCAAATGTTTGGTGGTGTGAGAAATTTTGATTTAGTTCGACAAAGTCGGACATTTTGACACAATTTACAAAAAATTGTATTACATTGTAACGGTTAAAAATAGAGTTGTCCCGTTGTACATTAATTTTCCCTAAATGAGCCACACTACCAACCATTAAAATATCCTCCGCCATGAGTGGGACAGCACATATACAGACGGCCGTGTCAGCTTAAAGTAATGTATTATCTGCATTGTATTAGAAATCTGAAATGTCGACCACTTCAGAATTTCATCATTCTTCCTTGTTGAGTTCTATACATGATTTACACAAGCAATGATATGGAAAACTAGAACATACGAGCATCTTTATCTAAGTGCAATATATGTATTATTTCAGCTTAGTGCAATCAATCTGAATGTGTAGGATAAAACACTCGCATACACATGTTATGTACATTTATATTGTTCCATCATGTCGTATAAGAGGACGATCACAAAAAAAAAGACAGGATAACACACGCAATCCAAGCAAACATATCTATTCATGGCAAACTATAATTGCTTTTCTTATATTGTACGCTGCAAAACATGAACACTCGAAAAAAAGCAACAATAGAGTCGTATAGAACAGAATAAAATGGAAAAGAATAAGGACATAATAAATACAGAAAATAAGGATTTCATATACTATAATACAGCTTGACGAATAAAGCATTCGAATAATCTATATGATGTATAGTGATGACAACTCTGCAATGTTTTCAATTCTTTTGAATTCAGTTTTATCTTTTTGATTGTAATTTCGTAATAAATCAAATGAATTCTATCAATTCAACTAAGTTTATTTTTAACAATCTAATTTTTATCTCAAAGTATAATTTGTATCTAAAATTTTGTGCTTGCCAAATTTCATTTTTAATTTTCAAAAATATTAATCTCTTAATTTTTGGCATCAAAGCGGACTTCACTTTTCTCTTTAAAGTTTCAATCAACATGGTGCACTTAATTTAATTTTTTATTAATTTATTGTAAACTACTTCAAATAGTCTAAAACAAAATTAATGTAAAAAAAAACTCGTTTAAATTATAAAAAAAGTCAAGACATTTATGCATAATTATTATTGTGTAATCTCAGTGAATGTGAATGACAAGAAAACTTGTAAACAATAAAACATAACCAAAATATCAAACTCAACTAAACGAAATAATTAAATGTAGTTAAGCAACAAGATATTGTATAAGGAATCAAATAATAAAAATTCGAGTAGTTTCTTTCGCATCTAAAAGAAAATAACAGAATTCACTGAATTATGGTTGTTACCTTCGCTGAAGCAGATTGACTTCCGCGTATCACATCCCCGTATATCTGCGTTACAATTGAAATTAAACAAAAAAAAATGAAAATAGTTTTTTTGTTTGTTTGTTTTGTTTCAAGTTTGATGGCTAGTCTATTTTATAAGGAGATTATAAATAGAAAGATAAGGAACATTGCTTTCTTAATATGCTTAAAAAAAAAGTCTGTTGTTGGACATTGTTCTATTTTTGTTATTTTAGTAATTATTTTTTAGCATTGGCAGAGCTGACAAGCACATATCAAAATTATGAACGGAAACTTTCAATTTAAAGAATAAGTAGTGAAATTAAAATGAAAAATAAAATTAACAGAAAGTATTTCCTTTATTTCTTGGGTGTTTTCGATTGTAAACGCTGTGTGTGTGAAATTTATGAAACTTTTTTGATAATTTTGAATCGAATTATTTTATCACTTACATAATCGTACATCCAAAAGACGAATGACGCAAGTGCAAATTTGTTGGTTTGTCAGAAATCACAATTGAAAATTTCATTCACATGTTGTGCGTATATGGGTATGATAAAGTTGTGCTTGTATTTTTACTGTATTTTAACATGAAATTTAAATCAACATTATTTTTTATTGAAAATGTAGCCAATTTGAGACCTAGTGGCATAATTCAAAAATGAAAATTTTTGCAGTTACGTTGTTCTTCTTCTGGATGTAGGTAGTTTCCCTATCAATTTTTTTGTTTACAAAGTTAAAGTTTGAAATATTTACGTACTTCTCTAACGATATACTAGTCGAGGATTTTACGAGAATCATCAAATAATTAAATTAATTTTCGGAATGTGATCCCTTCATCCCAGGAAGTTCTTCAATGAACTGACCAATGAACATGTTCATAACGATTCCACAAGAGACTTCATAATGCATCCCTCTCTCGAAAGCTCAAATGCACTTGTTCAGAACGAATGCATCCTTATGGGAACTCATTGCAAAGATATTTTCCCAACGATTCATTACGAAAATATCCGTTGATGGATTTTGTGTTTTCCAACAGAGGCTTATGAAGTGTATGTACTCGTATAAGTATTTTCAAAATGATGTTTTCCATTCGCTATACATTCAACGAACTGAAAGCACTTGACAGTTATCGCTGCGATGTACTATACAGTGTCAGTACAGCACTTGATATTTCATGAAATTGAAAGAATTTTGTTTATTCTCAGAATATTCCAGTAAACTAAAAATAGGAAAAATACTATACTAAAATGTATAGTGTTGTCGTCAGGTATCGTTAGTGAACAAGTTATGCGTTGACAGAGAGCGTTCATAGGCAAAACGCTGAAAATGTGGAAAAAAATAATTGGCAAAGATTTATTTTACAATGTGATTCTCCTTGGACGAGAATTTACAAAAATCAGCCCAAACAGTTGAACAGAATTGAACATCCAACATGAATGTCCTGTGCAGGGCCGGCCTTAGCACTCTGGTGGCCCCTTACTAATACACAAATAAAAAGCATCTGATTTTGATTGGCTGAATGTTTTCCCCTTATGTTAAATGAGATTTTTCTGCGACTTCATGAAAACTCTTTAGCTTTTTACCAACGCCATCTAGATATACAAGCCAGATTATCAGCTGATTAAAATGAATCTGTCAGTGTTCGTGAACTCCAGCAACACGTATTACAATAATAGCAATAACAACAGGTGCCCATGGACGAAATTATGGACTCGAGTAGAACTTAGATTTCTGCAGTTCGGCCTGTCTATCTAGAGCAGGGGTGTCAAACTCAAAACCTGGCGCGGGCCAAATAAGACTCATCTCAGGTTTAGGTGGGCCGCAGGAGGAAAATTTCAAAAACTTTTATGTAATCGTATTACGAAAGTTGATTACAGAATATTACTTTTAAAATATAGCAGAGAGTCTAGATCACTATAGAGGCTTCGGGATTATCCGCGAGAACTTCCTCCTTTCGAAAATGTACTTCAAGATCATTACAAAATTAAGGCAAAAACGTGAAAACATGATTGATCTTCAAGTAACCACAATTACATGATTTGCGCCAAATTTTGAACAGATGATAAAAAGTGCTTAGCACCAGTCATCCGAGGTCGCCCAAAATAACATTGGGAGGCAAAATAGTCAGAATAAATTAATTTCAGCAGAATGGTGGCGAAAAGAGACAAAACGATGTTTGTGATATGGTTTAAAACAAACTCATGCATATAGGTCGAAAAATCAGCCACTTGGGCTCAAATTATTATGTTGGAATTTCACATCCAGGTGATTTAGTCACCAATTCCAAGATTTCCGTAGTTTTTAAAGCTTTGTAAAATTTCCAAATAAATCTCATGTTCGGTAAAGCCAACCAATTTTTTATTAACTACATTTCGGGAAGAATAGTTTCATGAAAAGACTTAGTATCGTCCTGTACAAAAAAAGATGAGCTGTCTTATCAAATCAAATAACCAGCCTCAAATTCTTGGTAGTATTTGGAGAAAAAAACTAAAATAATCTTGCATAAGCCACTGACGAGTTTTAGTAATTTTCCTAGTTGAGTAGTTGAGTTCAATTTCTTAATTTGTTCACCTTACCAATTTCACCATTTTTGTGTTGATCAGATTGTGCTGCTTCGACATGGCTGCGGGCCAGGGCCGGATTTAGCCTCTATAGCGCCCCTGGGCAGTAACCAAATAGCCGCCCTCCGCCACTGGTTAAGTTTGAAAGTAGTGTTAGTCGTTGCTAGGCAAAACGTTAGCTGTGCTCTGGTGTGTGAGAAAAAAATTTCATATTTTTAGGCGAGTGACTGATGTTATCTGTTTGCTTGATAATATGGTTGCTTCCAGGAATGGGGCTAGGTGAAGGTCCATGGGGTTCGGGCCCTTCCCGAAATTGTTTAAAAAAGCATTGAAATTCAGCATCCATTACATTGACTGTACATTTTGTTCAGAATGTTTTCTATATACCTTTTCACTTTCGGAAATTTTTTTTTCATTTTTGCTCATTTTAGAAAACAAACGAAAAACCTAACTTCGAAAACTAAAATTTTTCATTAGGGTCATGTGCAATGCTTTTTTTGGCAGTGGAGTTTTTTGTTTCTGAAGGAAAATTACATTTCGAGAAATTAAACTTACAAATTGTGATTTTTTTTTAAATCTGTTCACACGACAGAAACATGTTACTGAAAATTGTATAGCTAATACATCATTTCTAATATCCCTAGTGTGGAGGTGTCCACCTGAAACCAAATTCTGGCTGCATCCCAGTTGCTTCGCGGCTAATTTCAAGTGGGAATTATTTTCATAGTAGAATAGTAGTAGGTAATAGAAAACTCGAAAATGTGTGCTTGCTTTTACTAACTAGGGACACTGGGCCACACACACAGAATCCATGGGAGAAACCATGTTTGGGCGGCCTAGAATTGCCAAGTTTTAGATCAGTCTATCCCAGAGACTCGTTTAGTTCAAAAGCAAGTTTTTTTTTTTTTTTTTTTCAAAAAATTAAATTTTTTATCCAAGGCAATGGTCAAGACATAACGACAAATACTCTTACATTTGATGAGTCGTGTAGTGGGGAAATCATGTATTGATTACATGTCCAATATTTAATGTAGGTTCAGGTTCCTTGATTATTACAGGGATCTGGAGCCGAGACGGTCGAAGCGAAACAAACTCGCGGAGCGTTTTTTTGCTCGTCGAAGCGGAGTGGATCGTAAATTGTAATAATAATAATAGATAATTGTAAAAAATTGGCCCTCTCCGAGATATTTCAAATAAAAAGTATTGATTTAACATTTTAGCTTGATTTATTCGACTTTTCATTACATGTCAGATTTGTACAATATTCAAACGTTTGCACTAAATTTCGTTAGCCATAATCTTTACTCATATCGTACAAAAGGATACTGTCAGCAGAGAGACATATGGCAAATTTGTTCGAGCGGTAGCGGAGCGATCAAATTGGGCCGCTCCGGATCCCTGATTATTGCACTCAAAAGCTCCTCAAGGCTTCCTATTAAAATGGACATTGAAGTGTATGCATGCTAGATCATTTCCCTTGTTTAAGTTGAAGCCAATGCTTTGCGAAAAAACTTTCTACTTTTAGACTTACTGAACTACGCCCCACCAGTATTAGTCAAAGAAGAATGCGATATTCGGTCGGCAAAAATCCTACATCGCTGGATTTTTTGCAGGATGGCTGGGCTATATGCTACTCGGAATGAATGCTAAAAGAATTTTGCTTGAAAGTTTAGTCCCAACTTTTATAAATGGAGATTCACATTTCAATTTCAGTTGAGTGTGCGATTGGGCGCCCTGGAATATATCTAACTTGAATAAACTGGAAAGATGAAGTTAAAGCTTTTGTCTAATTATGACAACCGCTCTTCGAGTTTCCAAAATGCACCTTTCACACAGTTTGAAATCAAGGGATATTTTTAAAAATTGCCGCCCCTCAAAATCTGCCGCCCCGGGCCGTTGCCCAGGTTCCCCATATGGGAAATCCGGCCCTGCTACGGGCCGCACAGAACTGCGAGGAGGGCCGCGAGTTTGACACGTCTGATCTAGATGGCAGTGGTTTTACGCAAAAATTGGGAGCTGCTGTCACTGTCAGTTAGCAGTTTTTTTAATCACCTCAGAGCCTGCGGAATTCTAATCTTCTCTCATGATCATGTTTCTAGTATTCATTAAAAAATCGTAGGCAAATTTTTATTTATCTATTTTTGGGTTACGCATATCTTAATGAAAAAGTTTCCCAGCATTTTTTCCAATTGGAAACAAAACTGACTTTTTGCAAATTTTTGTCAGCTGTTTAACTGTTTTGACTAGCCAAACATTCAAAATATCATCCATCTGACGATTTTTGTGAGTTAGACTATAATTTTGTACACGCGGCGCATCATGTTTCTATAAATAATACTTCCGGTTTTCTATGCAGGAAACTCCAATCCTCATTCATGGGTCTGACGTCGGTAACGTGCATTCGGTTAAGTTATTCGTGATTAGAGCCCGGATTCTCGTGCAATTGCACGTTAATGCACGAAATAGCACTTTTCATGGTATATATTGCGTTTTAAGGTTTTCGCGTGAAAACGAACATTTGCATTTTTAACTCTGTTTCATAACAATTTTTCCCAGAAATTATGCAATTTGCAGAATTTTTCGGAAGACAGAGAAGAGAATAAAAAACACATGTAATTTTTTTTTTTTAATTTTAGACCAAGCCTTCTTAAATTTTTTCCAATGTTTTTCTGCGTCCACTGCTCTGAAGCCTAACCTTAAAAGCCTAAAAAATGTGTATTACTGCACGAAAATCCGGGCTCTATTCAGGATAAACAACAATTCACACATTTTGTGTCCTAATGGTGTCACGTCTCGTAAAGAAAAAGTATGAGATTTCCTGTCACTAATCTCGATTTTAAGATTTTTGTATGGCAGCATTGCTCAGCTTTCGATGTGGTCTGTTAAGAGAGCACAAATTCAAGGATCCGAATACTGTAATTCGAAAGTTTTGATCTATGTTTATTTTTCTTCTTTCTTCCCTTATTATACCAATCCGTGAAGTGGTGGCCTCTTGTGTCATCACTATCGGCTTTTCATGGTATAATCGCAGGTTTATCCTGTACCTTCTCGATTATTGGTAAATTTTTTCGATAAGTTCGGAAAATCAAACTTCTTCCATACTATGCTAGAGGTGGTATTTTTAACAAACATCAAAGGCATCTATGGTGACGTTGGAACAGAAAGAGAGGAATGGATGACTTATCCAATGCATGTTATAACAGATTTTTTTTTTCACTTTAAACTAACTTTAATTTAGTTCGAGTACATATCTCTCGCCTTGTGGCCCCTTTGAGTAATCCCCTTTCCGAGTGGTGGCCCCTTAAATGTGGTAACCCCGGGCGACCGCCCAGTTCGCCCACCCCTAGGGCCGGCCCTGGTCCTGTGTGTATAGCGTATAAAATTTTTTTGTACATATTTCGGTTTTATACTTTTTATAAAATGGGTGGTTGTTTTGTTGGCCTATCATAATAATTTTGCATGGATGAAATCTGACGATGTTAATGTTGTTGATTTGTTATCCCATATAATGAATGAAAGTTTTTTATGCTGTTCGTCTGAATGCCGGAAAGGAAATGATGTATGATTCTACTTTTTTGCTTCGATGAATAGCACGATATGACGAAACAAATGAAAGTACTATGCAGTCGAAAATGTAAAAAAAAAAACGAAAAAACCTACAGCATTTTTAACGCATTCTGTATGAATATTAAAATGTATGAGAACTCTGTTGATCGTAAATGTAATTACACCAAAAGCAATTTCTTTTCGTTTCATACCAATATATAAATATCGATTAATTCATCATTTTTTCTTTGTCAGGATGAAACAATGAACACAATGAAGTTGATTCTTTTAATTTTCTGCACTACAAACACAGCATGCAAGCGTGCGGATAAAGAAAAAAAAAATGAAAATTAACTGAAACAAAATTGAAAATGCGGCAATGTAAAAATATTAATAATAAATATGAAAAAATGATAAGAGTAAATTACGAATAAAAAAAAGGGTGTTGATGTTGATTTTTGTGCAAGGAATTATAGGGGATGGGAGTTGGTAAAAAAATGGTAAGTTGTTGTAAAGAAATATCGCGATTTTCCTTATAGTATCTTTCTGAAATTAACCCTGTTTTTGGGAAATTTCGAAAAATATAAAAATTAACCCTTTTCTGAAAAAAAAACGAAAATTTTTTTTTCTAAAATTTGCGGCAAAATGTGCGCCTCAATATGTTGTCACATCATCCCCTAAATCTCCGTGTAGGCAAAATTAAAAAAAAAATTATCCGTTTTTTTTTTGGTAAAATTCCCAAAAATTTGCCCGGAATCCATGAAGCGAAAAGTTCAAAGTAACAAGTTTTCAGTTAAGAGTGAGAAATTGGAAAGTATTCCAAACGATTAAAACTTTTGTGTTTCAAGTCTAAATTACTCAACCACGAACTCACTAGAGCTGACTGAGAAATTGCTGAAAGTGAAGCGCATTAGGAGTGACAAGATGCTGATGTCATTCGACGTGAAAGCATTGTTCTCTAGCAGAAGTGATATACATATATTAGATATAACTTTGAATCGTGAGTGAATACTTACGGTAATACTCCCGGATGGAAATGAAATGAATGAATGAAAACTTTTTCACATTCCGGAAGAAGTACTAAAAAGCCACTATCGAATTGGCGATGGGGGGGGGGGAGCGGGTTCTTCCCTCTCCTACGTTCATGACGAAGCGTTTTCTGCCCTTTCAATTCCCACAGACGTACGTAGGTACTGCTGAAAAAAAAACCTGAGACAGATTATCTTGAATGCAGCCAAAAGATACATTCCAGCGGGCCGCATTTATGGTCTCATGATATGATTGCTTCAGAATTGGAAAGAACGAGAGATGAATTCCGAACAGCATACCCTAATGATCCTCGCATCGGCGATCTTAACAAACGCTATAACCCACCAAGTCAATAACCATAGAAGATAGCTATGGAATACGCATCTGAAAGCATACTACATACTTAAAATCCGACGTAAGCAACCTTTAGAGAACGGCGCGTAATCTATCAAATCCGATAAAACCCAAAGGTAAGGTAGCCATAAAGTTCGGTGATAAGACCTACAACAACGACGACACATGCGCTCACAATTTCAACCAACAATTCGGCGAACATTCCGAAAAAGATAAGCTCAAGCGCATAATTACCAGAGCTATTCGCAACAGCACTACTGACCAACACCTTTTGGTTACCTCAAATAAAGTAAAGCCTGCAATAAAAAATGCGAAAAATTTCAAAGCGTACGGACCGGATGGTACTGCCATGATCATGCTCAAACACGTTGACTGTCCCGCCATTGAGTATACTGCTATGCTACGATGAAGTTATCGCTGAAAACCTTCATCATACCTGAGCTATGGAAAAAATGCCGTATCACCCCCATACCGAAGCCAGGTAAAGATCATACACTAGCAGAATCATACCGCCCAATAACGCTACTATCCCCCGTGGCCAAAATACTGGATGCACTAGTGTTGCCAAGACTCCTAGAGCACGTTCAGCTTGCCAATCATCAACACAGTTTTCGGAAAATGCATAGCACCACCATCGCTCTTGATAAGATTACCTCCAACATATTCAATGGACTCAATCAGCCGAAACCCTGCGAGCGTACTATCCTCGTAGCTCTCGATTTGTCAAAAGCGTTTGACACTGTTAACCACACAGTACTTCTGACAGATTTCCGTAACACTACTCTTCCATATATTCATAAATCGATCGCAAATTACCTTGCCGGTCGTCAATCCTGCACTGAGTTCAGAAACGGGAAGTCTAAGCTCAGAAAAATCAAACAAGGCGTCCCTAGGGTGGAGTTCTATCTCCCACCCCTTTCAACCTTTACTTGTCAGGATTGCCCACACCACCTACGCGACTCGAAATAATTTCTTACGCCGACGACTGTACTTTCATGGCGACTGGCAACAACATTCCCGAAATGTGCGACCGTATCAACGAATACCTGCTGGCGCTCAACGACTTCTTCTTGAGTAAAAGCTTGAAGCACTCGGCGCCCAAGTCCTCCGCCACATTATTCACCAGCTTCAACCAAGAGTATAACATGCAGCTTCCCATATACGTCGACACCAACGCTATCCCTACGATTCGGACTTCCAAGATCATTGGTATCATGATAGACAACTCCGGCAAATTTAACACCGACGCTGAGAACATCTGCTCTAAACTCAGGAGCAGAAACGAAATACTTAAAGCTCTTGCCGGTAGTACTTTGGGTACTGATAAAGAAACACTTCTAGCTACCTACAAAGCTATCGCCCCCTAGTCAACTATGCAGCACCGTAGTCTCTGCAATACAAATTGGGGCCACATAGAAACCTGCCAAAACGCGGCACTTCGCCCCATCACCGACTGTGTTAAGATGTCCTCAGTGAATCATCTGCACCAGGAGACAAAAATTATCACTTTGAGAAGCCATAATGAACTTCTTACTAAGCAATATCTAGTCGGATGTTATCGAACTAATCACCCGAACAATGAATTTATGGACAAAACACCTCCGCCATGACGAATCAGACGCTCGATCAGCAACAAAAAGCGCGAAGTTCAGCGATTCAAAAAGGTTCCCTTCGATAACTCCGACTACAAGGCGGCGATTGCAGACTTACACACACAATACATTTTTAAAGATACTCAAAATCTCGCTAATAATCGTGTACTTGGCACAAAACCTCCAGCCATATCTCCCGACGAAGAGCTACTACCTAGAGCAACCTAGCTCAGCTCCGATCCGGTTTTAGCCCACGACTCAACTCCTATTTATCGCGTATAAACAACAAAGTCGCAAACACCTGCCCAGCCTGCGGAACCAGTCCCCACGATGTAGACCACATTTCCGAATGTCCAGCTGCTCCCACGCAACTTACACCACTTGCATTGTGGTTACAATCAATTGAAGCAGCTTTCCTTCTCAACCTCGACCTCTAAGATGGAATGCCCACCACCTTCGAATAACCATGCAGCTTCAATTAAATGTTTCCTGTTTGTGCCGCTAAAACAACAACAACCCCGGTAGAAGAGTCAATCGAGTTGAAGGGGTTAATGTAAAGGGTATGGTGGAGATATGTCGAGGACTTGTTTGTCATTGTGAAAAGGGATCCTCTTGGCAATAAATGCGATTCATCCAAAAATCACATTCACGTTTCTGGATCTACGCATCTGCAACAACAATGGTTAGCTTGAATTCGTTGGCCCCACAGCGAACGATACCGGCATCGTATCATGCTCCTCCGCAGAAACTGGCCGCCTTCCACAGCATTTTACATCCGTTGGTAACCAACCCCTTAACCGAAGCTGCACATCGAGCTGAAAAGAATTCAATCCTCGACACATCGGCCACAAATGGATACGAGCAGTCTGTCATCCATAAAATGATATCTTCTCATGAAACAAATATCAAGTAACGTGCTCGCAAATAAAATTTAATCTAACTCCCATCTTCCCCGAAATTGATCGGCGAAAATATTCTGGCTGCGCATGCTCATCCATGGGCGTAGGCAGGATTTCGTTCAAAGGGGCCAAGCCCAAAACTGAAACTGGGATACACTCACTCGAGGGTATCCCAGTTTCAGGTACCAATGCCTTAAATTGCAGTACCTTCTTATATATATTTTTCCAGCTCTACTATTTCTGATATTTTTGATGCCTTCAGTGCAGATAAGTTAAGTTGAAATTCATTCAAATTGTTCCTAATATTCTGCAAATTGGGAAGATTTATGCAAATTATGCTTTTATGTCTTTTATGTCTTTTTTAAGGCAATTATAAGTCTTATATAGGCAAAGTCTTGAAGGATGCGAGCTTACCTCTACATCACGCTGACGAACGAACTTGCGAGATTGACATGTTCGCCTTCTGGCCGGTTCTCGCCGAAATCACCACCATAAGAAAATCTAGGTATACATTTTTGAGTCACACCTGAACAGGATGGAACGCTTTGTTAATTGCGAACCAAAAATTAAATTATCATCACCTCAAACACGTCATGTTGAACTAAATTAGTCCGACGATTAGTCATCGGGAAAAAAAATTTCGCTTCGGATATCAAGCAACAGTACAAATAGTAATTTACCCAGAAGGGTAAAAAAATGATCCCATGGACAAATTACATTCCCACAACGACAACGACTCAGTTCATTTGCCTAGATCCACCTCGCACTTTGATGAAGTTGCCTCATTTCCCGTGTGGATGTTTTAGGCTGCCATACGTTGATGTCTCATTCGTATTAAGAGGTGTCTACTATTTCAGTTATATTCTACCTGAAAAGTTGAGGAAGGTCAATGTAATGAGTCGAAACTCACTTCTCCTCAAAAACGCCAGAACGTCGATATATTTACAGAACAATGGTCTGATGGTAAGGAACACCAAGCGGGCCCCATTACCACACTCAATATTTTCTACGTTAAGGACAGTTCCCGGTTAGATAACTTTACAGATTTGTCGGCTTTATTGAGAAATCTCTTAAAGACAAGGGTTTTCCTTTCCTTGACTTCTCGAATAACAAGGATACGAGAATGTCTGGTATGGCTGACAACCGTACCACACTCCGAATTCAGTTGCCGTTGAAGCTTTTACGACTGCACACGCCACACGGTAGTCGTAAACACACCACGTACCACTCTACTAGAAGTTAGGGTACATCAAGAAGGATGTATGTTCTCCTTTTTATTGTGCTGCTGTAAGCGACCAGCTTAAGTATAGTTAATTTTGTCGAAATGCGCGATTTTTTTTTGCAATATGCGCCACCAGGGCAATTATTTTTTATCAGACATAAATCTAAGTCGGTCTTCACCGATTTAATTTAATTTTATTATTAGTCGATAATTGGAATACCGAAAATAAGCTTAGTGTAAACCCTATACTCTTAGCTAAATTATCTATACGAGTTTCCCTTTATCTACTCCACGGATATTAAATGTGCATTATGTAGTCACTTCTCTTGCAACAGTAAAAAACACGCACTGCCAAATGTAGTCTCACTTTAATTTTCCATTTTTTTTTTACATACAAAAAACTCCTTTAGAATTTATCCTATAGTTCTGCCCTCAAACCCATTCAATCATCCCGATGACATTCTTCAACGCATAGACAGATCATTCACAAATGTCTCCCTTTTAGATGAATTCTCCCATTTCAATCAAAGGCTCAGCCAATATTACATTACTGCGACAGACATTCGATATAATTTAAGTTACCATAGATTCTATGCTACTGCATACTGGAGTTGGTATGTCTATGTATCAGTTAACAAAACGAACAAGGATATGTTTGCTATCCTTCCGTATATCAAGTCTATTATTAAATCAGACTGAACTTTCATTCATGTGTATCATGTCATCTATCATGTACCCTCTGGAAACGGTTGGTTCAAAAATATCATTCAGTCAATGAATGTACATACATACAGAAACATTATTCTCGTATAGTTCTTCTCTATATTCAATTCAATATTGAAACAGCTTCTAGATTTCTAAAATTTCGTCCTTTTGTCCCCACTCTCTATTTCGAAATTTGCAAGGCTTGAATTTAAAACCGACGACGAAGAGTCCAATGTTAAAGTCAACACAACACAGTCATAGTTTGTCGAGTTATGTAATATGGTTCTACACGATACAGTGTTGTAACTCCACATGGCCATCCCGCACCCGAGTCAAAAAAAATCTACCAAAACCAGCAGCTACCATTTGAACGCAAAAAGAGAGCAAACACAGAAAACCACCAGAGTTACCAGAATGAAGCTGTCTGTCGTCAAACCAAAACATTCTTATGGTGGAATCGTACGTACAGGAGATATAATGTTTGTTTAGGAGATATCGAACGAAATCTTTTGGGTTTGTGGCAACATCTGGTCAGGACTGTTCGATTCGGACTTCATTATCAATTTATAAACCATTTTAACCGCTTCGACCAAAACGTTGCCATCTTGAATCTTGGCTGTGATGGCCAATGAGAATTTATGTTGGTAAATTGAATGGAGTGGAATGAAGTCAATGTGGTCGAGAAAAAAGTTAAAAATTGCGTGGTAGAGTTAAGATTGAACGAGCTGTGGGTTTTTTTTTTAGGAATTTTATATTTGTTTATAATAAACGTCGTTTAGACCCATTCGGAAAACCTAGAAAGTTGTCTCTGAAGCTTTTACGAAGTATCTGTGCCTGTGCATACGCTTCTAGCTAATGTGACATGAAATTTCCATTGGAACTAAATTTAAAAATCACAAATTGAACATTAGTTCAGGGAGATAAGGAAACCAGGTAAGCCCTTTCTCATTAACCTCTAAAGGTCGATCCACACTTTTCAGTCAGAAGTCACAGTCATATTTATTTTCCATACAACTTGGAAGATTGTCAGTTGATTAATTGACTGACAATCTGCCAACATCTATCCAAAATGACTGTATTTATATATGTGATTTGGGGATTACCCGATGCAGACCCCTACTATTTGGGTCCATTTTCGTCCCCTTACAGTCATCAGTGATTTCCAGAAGTCGACTGATAATTATCGACTTCTTCCTTCATCACTGAGTCCCGTGTGATGAGTAGCATGTCTTTGAAGCTAAGTTCCCTCATGGATTCCACACCTATTGTGGATTTACCTAGTATCCTTAGCCTCCTACTACCTAGTGCTGGGCATTCACATACAATGTGTGCTGCCGTCTCAGCCTCTTCCAGACATAGTCTGCATACATCATCTTCCACGATTTTCATCTTAGATAGTTGAGCTTTAAAATTACCATGTCCTGTTACTAAGGCAGTTATCCAACTTAAGCTGCTCCGTGTGTAACTGAGTACTTGTTTGGCTTTCCTCCCTAGTGGACTG
Organism: Microchrysa polita; assembly: GCA_949715475.1. NCBI lineage: Eukaryota > Metazoa > Arthropoda > Insecta > Diptera > Stratiomyidae > Microchrysa > Microchrysa polita. Next base: position 87,032,399 of record OX454417.1, read on the forward strand.
GTAATTGCGTTACGAGCCTGTCTACAAGTAGATAGGCTTCGCCATCGTTGCCGATGGATGGAATCAATCCAGCCATGTATCCTGGCTTCAATCATGCCGTTTCCCAAAGCAATTTTGGGTTCCGGTCCTTGGAACTTTTCTGCTGATCCCTCTTTTGCTAAGGTATCGGCAAGTTCATTCCCCAATGTACCTACGTGTCCTTTAACTCACATTAGCGTAACTTCATGATTGAAGCACACTTATTGAGCTTCTGGACACACTCCAGTACCAATTTTGAATTGATGTTGGACTGCTGCATGCGCTTGATCACCGATTGGTTGTCGAGTGCTATCAGAATTTTCTTCCCTAGTATCCCGCCTTCCAGAATATGATCCAGCGCGTGCAGCAGTCCAAGCATCTCCGCCTGATATACCGAAACATACTCTCCTAGACGAAGTGAGCATGCAAGATTTAGCTCCTCGGAGTATATTCCAGCCCCGCTCTTCCGTCCATGAGAGACCCATCAGTAAAAATAGCAACATCACGTGGATACTCCTCGTGTATCCTACCATCATCTATGAGAGTGTTGTGATGTCTTTCGACTACTCTTCTTCTCATACCAGCCAAAGGCATATGAGTCTCCCTGACATTATCACGAACAATATCAAGGATCCTCTTATGACCTCCGGTGCTACCAAAGTGATGCCAAGTGCCATCTCTTACCATTCTTATTGCTGTGAGCGCCGCACCTTGTTTTATAAACAGATCCAGTGGCGGCAATCCCAGTATAACCTCCATAGCATGTGTTGGCGTAGTTCTCATTGCACCACATATGGTTATACAATGCTATGCGTTGAATCCCATCCAGCCGTTGCCTAGTAGTTTTCTGGCTACCCTTGGGCCACCAGACCACTGCTGCATAGGATAGAACGGGCCTAACCATCATTGTATAGATCCAATGTGCCGCTTTTGGTGATATACCCCACCTACGTGCACACACTCTCTTACACTGATGCAAAATCCTCGCTGTTTTTTGTGTCTTTTCGTTAACATGAGAGTTACAAGTAAGTTTGGGATCTAAGGTTACCCCTAGGTACTTCACCTCCTTGGACTCTTTTATCTCGGAACCAAAAAGCAGCATGGGAGTGGTTTCTACGTCTTTCGAGTCCAGTTTCCAGAGAAGAGAGACTACGGTGATGTTCCGCAGTAGAGGCGAAAGTAACCCTCCTTGTGGGCAGCCCCTGACTACCATTCCTATTATTCTGGCACATCCATTACTAAGATTTACTGCCCTCCCACTAAGCGTCGAATCGATCCATGTTATTATCAAGGGCTCCATCTCCCGCTCAGCTAGGGCATTTCTTAGTTTGTTGTATGAGATCTTATCAAAAGCACCCTCTATATCCATAAACGTTGACATAGCGATACCGCTGTTGTTAATCTCCCTTTCTGCTACCCGCACTACTTCATGCAGAGCGGACTCAGTAGATCTACCTGCTCTGTAAGCATGTTGACATCTACTCAAAGGACTATACATCAGCGAGGTATTCTCTAGATGGTCCACCAATACTCGCTCCATTGTCTTCATTAGAAAAGAGGTTAGGCTAACCGGCCTGAATGACTTCGCTTCCGTATAATCCTTTTTTCCCGGTTTTGGTAGAAAGACAACTTTAGTCTCTCTCCAAGACATTGGGATATATCCTGTCGATAAACAGGCAACGAATATGTTCCGGATCTTTTCCAGCAGAGCTGCTACGTTCCATTGTAGCAGTGCCGGAAATATTCCGTCCATTCCAGCCGTCTTATATGGCTCAAAAGTATTTATAGCACTCCTGACACCATTTGAAGTTATTATCCTCTCAGCTCCTTGTCGTCCGGTCGCCCCTACCAATTTACAGGTTTGAGTCCACGGATTATTTGACTTGAAGCTTCCTGGAAAATGGACTTCCATAAGCGACTGCAATGTCTCCTCCATTGTTTCCGTCATAGTCCCATCCGCCTTTCGGATTAGTCCCATTTTGGAAACGCTCTCTTTCGAAATCATCTTCTGTAATCTGCATACATCTGATGTATTCCTCATATTCGAGCAAAATTCCCTCCACGAGTTCCTTTTACGTGTACCTAGAGTCTCTTCAGCTCTCTCTTTTTATCCTTATATAGATCGCAAGAGCGAGGGGTCCCCTCTCTCATGTACCTATTAAACGCGTTCCTTGTCTCTTTCTTCATATATTCCAATTCAGTGCACCACCAGGGTGTTGGATCCTTTTCATCTATGATTGTAGCGGGACAAGCCAGTTTGAAAGAGTGAGTTATCGCAGAATTCATTTGATCCACCGATCGCTCTATCTCAGTCGTGTTATTAGGTATTTCCCCTGAAATTTCCTTGATTTGCTCCAATAAACACATTTCATACTTAGTACGGTCCGTATTCCTTGGCACTCTAATACGTTTGATTTCGCTACTCGGGTTCGTGCCATACAGAATTCCAAACTGAATAGCCCTGTGATCAGACATGGTTAGTCTGTCCACCACTCTCCAGTTCTGAATTCTATGCAGCATATTGACAGAGCTCAGGGTAATGTCTATCACCTCAGCCCTTCGTGCATCAACGAAGGTGGGAGCCACCCCTGTATTAGCTACTAACAAGTTGTATCTTTCAACAAATTCCAGCAGCTGCTTTCCTCTGATGTTGTCATCTGTGCTGACCCACACAGTATTGTGAGCGTTGGCATCACAGCCTAATATCAGACCTATCTCTCGCGATTACCGTAACTCAAATATCAGACCTATATACCTCTTTCTTTACAGTATTCTACCAGATTCTATACTTCCATTGAAGGAGGTGGTTCTGGTGAGTCGTAAGGGAGGTACGCCGACGCGATTATAAATGATCCTGCCCCACTTCCAATCATTACTGCCGTAAGATCGGGCGAGCTTAGATGCGTCATTTGTACCGCATGTACACCATGCCGCACCAGGATACAAGTTCTTACCTTTTCACCCATCTGTACATAATATAGATTGGCGGACTGTTGCAACAGACCCCTAATTTTGTTTTCCTTGGTAATCCAGGGTTCCTGTATCAATGCAATTTTGAGTTTTTCTTCCTCAAAGCACCTCATCATCATCGCTGATGCTGATATACAGTGATGAAAATTCAACTGACACACATTCAGTGTTTGTTTGTGCGACTGTAACGTTGACAGATAACTGAAAAGTTTGGATCGATTTAAATCCAGATAATTTCTTAATTCAATTTTTTTTTCAATTTCAAAGTAACGAACACATTAGATTAATTTTAAATACCTTTTCCAGCTGCCTAATAATAATTTTAAAAAATTCATAAATAATTTTGAATATTCTAAACTTCTAATTTAGTAAAACCTTTTCGTCCTGCGATTTTTTTCTAATATCATAGGCGTGTTTTTTTTGTAGTCTACCCAGCAAACAATTTCTATCGTCCGCGATACGAATTCAATTCGCCTGATAGAAAACATTTCTCGAATTTCATATCGTTTTCGGATTAAAGGCGTCACTCCCTTCGTGAAGGAATAGTGACCGATATTAATTCGCCAGGATGATAATTTGGCGATAATATACTAATACATAGAAAAAGTGAAAAAAATTTAATTTTTTTTATTTTTCCCTTTTTGTAATTTTTTTCTTCTATTTTATCCTTCAACTTTTTTTTACCTTATTTTAACTTTACCTTTTTACACTTTGCTTCTACTGGGAATCGAACCGGGCACCTATCGTTTCGTAGTCCTACGTCCTACACCTGAGCTATCTAAGATTACAAATTATGGGAATAAATTACTCGTTTTATTTTTTGACAATTTCATAATTCTCTCGTTGTGAGGAATTACTATTTTATCATCTTTGCAATAATAAGACGATATTTCGTTAATAGTAGTCATATTCCTGTCATATTGATGATGATAAAGCGATTTTTCGTCGAGGAGACAAGTTTACGATAAATTTTTCATTTGAATGATATCGTTTTCGTATCATTTTTGTGATTTTTCGAAAAAAAACGATAAAATTGTTTGCTGGGTAGTCTACAGTAGTGTCAGACTAAACTAACCAAGACCAGAGTATAAAAAAACACGCCTAATTTTTGTGAATATTGTTCAATATGACACTCCATAACTAACCCTTTATCAGTTATCATTTCAAAATTAGAAAACACGATATTAATGCGAGGTTCGAGGAGAAGGTTGTATAAAATTGCATTAGGAATGTAAAAATACAGGGTGCCTAACAAGGTGGGAAAAAAGGGAAAAAGCACAGTGATGTTGTTTTCGTGAAAAAGCATTATACAAATATAAATCAAAAAGGATAATTGAAGAAAAAGTATTTTTTGCAGACTCAAACGAATGGTACATAATGAAAAATGGAAATGTTGTGAAAGAGTTAAAAAATGTAAGTTTAAAATATATTTAACGTATACAGTATGGATGAATTTTGAGTAGTTTTCTTATAAAATTTTCTTTTCTTTTACCTTAAATGACTGTTAATATAAAATTTCATAATTGAATGATTCCATGTTTGATTTGATGTTTGTACGGATTTTTTGGTAGATAAATAATGGCAAACGATTAATTAGTTTTATACGGTTAATGATCATTCACAAAAATGTTGTTTTTTATATAATTTGAACCAAAAAGAAACTAATTAAAAGGAATAGGAGATGAGAGCTTAAAGCAACCCTATAGATGAGTATGTTTATGTGTTAGACGAGCGTCAATCTACCTTATATTTTATTTTGAATGTAGGTAATGATTAATGAATTTATAAATGTTTTCTGATGGTTTCTACTATAGTACAATCCCTGCATTTGTTTCTGAAATATGTCTGAGTTTATTTTTTGTTTAGTTAAAAATAAAATTCAATTTAAATCTAAATATAAATGGTTTCTGATTGATTTGGTTATTATGGGATAATTTGCTGCTGTGCTGCTGTCAATAAATGGGAGGGTGTTCGTAATTTAAACGTTGCGGCACATTTACCGGGTGTTATATATATATATTTAGTCCTATAATCTTGTTTACGAGTATATATTTGTGCTATTTGTGTGTGCTGCGTGTATCAATAATGCGTTATGTCCGCGCGTTCGACACTAAATCAGTTTCAATGTTTTGCAAGAAATTAGTCGATTTATAATTTACCACAGAGACTATACTACTACGCAACCATTTGTGGAATTTCCCACGCGTGGCATACATTATGAAAAATATTCTATTTATGCGTACTTATTGTTTGGGCCTAGAAATGGCCTATGCGTGAAATATCCTTATTCACAGGAAACAACATTCAGAGATCGATACGTGTATGTATGTCTATTTGAACAACACAGACACACAATGCGACGAGAATATGTTGTTTGGTTGGCATGTCATATGTCGTTAAATGTTAATGATTTGCATGTTTGGTAGAATATTTTATATGGGCGAGGTGGCAAGAATGTTCAATTTGTAACATGAAATTTGTCACGATCAAAAGATTATGTAATGGTGAATAAGGCTATTTGATAAAATCTATAAAAAAAAACTGTTTAAGGTAACCTTTCAAACTTCGAAAAAAAAATTCCAAATTACAATGTAATGTAATGTAATTCCTAAATATTCTTAATACTCAAGTAAAACACCTTTACCCTTCTGCATATCGCAGATCGCGCATATTGATCCTATTATCATGAAATGAAATGTGATGCCACTGACCGCCGTAATTATGCACCTATTGCCCTTACACAAGATTAGTCGATGCCCAATTAAATTATTGCCTCAATTCAGACAGTCTCATTGATGATAAACAACTTCACCGGAGACCTAATGACTTTTTTAACCGAACGTTGAAATCGCTCTGTCTCCATAACTTTGGTGAAGCCAAAACTGTGGCCCTTGATATTTCAAAGGCCTTCGATAGAAAGTATGACACCCCGCTCTTATAGGTAAGCTTAACGCTTTTGGCACTCATATATCAATCTCGTTAAGTGGATAACTAGTATTCTTAGTAATCGCTTTATTACTGTTGTTCTGGATGGTTTGAAATCATTGATAGTCTCAACATTAATGCTAGAGTTCTGCAAGAACCAGTGCTTCCTCCAACGCTTGTCTGTATTGATGATTTGTTGAAGATAACATGCAATGTAATCCACAGTTTTGCTGATGACAGCACTCTAGATTTCGCGTAGGTATGCGTTCAATTCAGTTAGGGAGTCTCGTGGAAACGTCAACGTCAACGATACGCACAGACCAGTTGGATGACAAATCCCTTTTTCTCAGGGCAAACGAAAACGACTGGCGGCTTGCGAACCAAATAGTAACCTACAATAGGGTGCAACGGGCGATCAACCCTACAAATCACCAGGGCCAGACGGTGTCTACCCAGCCCTGCTTCAGCAGGGTCTTACGACTCTGGCTCCGCTTTTACTAAGATTTTTTAGAGCCAGCATAGCCTTGGGATACATTCCAATCACTTGGAATCAGGTAAACGTAGCATCTGGCAAAGCCAGGGAGCGACCAAGCCCTAGCGAAATCGTATAGACCAATAAGTCTAACCTACTTCCTACTTAACTCATTGGAAAAGCTCGTCGATAAACATATCAGGGACAGGTCCCTATCGCTTTTCCCTTTGCATCCAAACAGGGAAATCATGTGAATCAGTACTACACCATTTAGTTGGGAAGATTGAGACCACACTAGAAATCAAAGAAATAGGGCTCGCGGCCTTCTTAGATATAGAGGAGGCCTTCGACAACACTTCCTTCGAATCTCTTGTACACCGCGCCTTGAGTCATGGAGTCCAAAACACTCTCTTCAAGGACGACAAGTACATGCAAATTTATTCGGTAAAACCATGTATAGAGCTGTCCTCAAAGGATGCCCATAGGGGGGTATACTTTCACCCCTCCTGTGAAACTTTGTAATGGACAGCCTACTGGTCCAGCTAAATAGCACTGGCTTCTATACCCAAGGTTATGTCGATGACATCAGCATCCTGATAAGGAGAAAATGTCCAGGAGTTCTTTCTGAACTCATGCAACAAACTTGAACCCAAGTGGAGGATTGGTGCAGGAGGGTAGGCCTACCGGTCAATCCCGTCAAAACAACACTAATATCCTTCAGTCGCAAACACAACTTGGAAGGGCTCAACGCGCCAACGTTATTCAACCAATAACTGCAGTTTACCATGGAGGTAAAATATCTGGGAGTCTCCCTTAGTAACAAACTCACGCAGAACAAGCAGCTGCAAAACACAATTACAAAAGGCAAACAGACCCTATATCCAACTAAAAGAGCAATAGGGAAAACGTGGGGGTTAAAACCACGAATGATACACTGGATCTACAAAGCTCTGGTCAAACGCCGTCTGACCTATGGCTCGATAGTCTGCTGGACTAAAATCAAGCAAAAAACAGCAGATATGGGCAGCGACTATACCCCGGTCATGTACACTTTCGCCTCCAACATCCAAACCTCAACGGTTAGGGAAGACTGGAGTAAATGGAACGACAACCATCTATCAAAACACATAGTGTGGTACACGGATGGGTCGAAGACAGGCGAAGGAACAGGGGCAGGAGTTTATACTAAAACCAACAACTATAGTATCTTCAAAACCCTAGGCCAATATACAACTGTCTTCCAGGCAGAACTTATAGCCATAAACCTTGCAGCAGGGGAGAGTACCTACTTGTAAGGGATATACCAATAAGACCATATATGTATATTCTCTCCGACAGTCAAGCTGCTATAAAAGCCATTGCAAGTCCCAAAACAACCTCGAAATTGGTTTGAGAACGCCAACAAAATCTCAAAAACCTAGCTACCCCAAAACAACCTAACTCTGAAATGGGTGAAAGGACATAAGGGGATCGAAGGAATGAGAAAGCGGGTGCCCTTGCAAGAGAGGGTTCCGAACTACCCTTCACTGGTCCCGAACCTGCAATCGGAATCAGTAAATCTACTGCTAGAACCGCACTCGCTGAAGGGCTCAGGCACAGCAAGCGTATGCTGGGATCTAACTGGCATACCAGCTGCACCGAAGTCCTCAGTCCTAGCAAAACGAACTTTAGCGCAGTGACAGGCTTTAAAACCGGTGATTGTACCCTACGGAAACATCTGCATCTACAATAGGAATCTACACACAAGACCCACTATGCCGCCTCTGTAGATGAGGAATCAGCCTCGAACGTTATTTTCGAATGCCCCGCTCTTACTAGCTGGAGACAAAATTTCTTTGGGGCTCAAGCTACCAGAATGGGTGTACCCAAAGTAAACCAGGTTAACTTTCTTCTAAGCCTTTTACGAAGGACAGAGCTAATAACCTGAAACTTTTCGCATAGATGGGAAATACAAGTATGCAGTATTGGTGTAACCAGCCCAACGCATCATAGCGCCGTATCCATCCATTCATCCATCCTCGTAGAAACGTTACGGCTTTGAATTCAAGCGGCATGATTACATCATTAAAAGTCGATATTTACAAAATCGTTAACTGGGGTCTAAGCAATCGGGTACTTTTTAATTAGATTAGATTAGAATTGCCAAGGGACGGCAGTGCCTCGTGCGAGGAGCCCGCAAATTATCCTAACCCTGTTTTTGCTCATGTTCATTATACTAAGGGTACATTTGGATGAGTAGAAGGCAACGAAAAGTTTTGCCTGTCGGAGCGTTGGGAGAGTTTCCCAGTGCAGGGTGGCTTTCGCCTTTTCCCACTCACTTATTTCATTTCTGCATGTGCAGAGTGGTATCCACAATAGGGTCTGAGCCAAAAAGAGGTGCGGTGGAGGATTTCCTGACAAACCCACACAAGCTTCGATTTAACAGTACAGCTCGTCAGCGCTTTCATTGCCGCTTCGCTGTCAGTAAATATTTCTATTATCTTGTTTGTGGAGCCTTATTCAAGGCATTTTTTGCGCCAACCAAAATGCTTGTACTTCTGCCTGAAACTGCCTGAATAAAAAGACTAATACCTGGGCCGCTAATTCCTACGCCAGAACCTGTATCGGTCTTTGAGTCGTCATGTCAGTGTAAAATATGATAGGACTAGGGTGGAGTGCTCTGAACCTGTCAGTCCAATCTTCCCTTGCCCAGATCACTGCGTCAAATGAGGTGTCAGAACGTATGGTTTTAACCAAGTGGTCTGATGGCATACTAAGTAGGTTGCTATTACTTATCCATCCTAGCTGTACTGAGTTCAGTGGGCATGCCGTATCTCATACTGATGAGGGCTAATCTTGGCACTGCACTGTGTATGTGGAGTGGTGACAGGTTCAGTAGAACCTACACGACGACGGTGGGGCGGGAGATGAAGGCTTCAAGAACAGCTAGACATGCCAGCCTTTTGACTTTGTCTAAATTTAGCCTGCCGTCTACAGTGGATGCCCTTCTCCAACAAACTACCGCCCCGTATTCCACAATATGTCTAACAATTGTCTTGTAGATCCACAGAACCATATGTGGTTTAATACCCCATTACTTTCCCGTATAGCTTCCGCAGATCCATAAGGCCTTAGTTGCTTGATCTGTTACCACCCTAAAAGTCTGGAAAGCGACGATTCGAACTGAGTCCCTTGGTCGGTCGTGACCACGGCAGGCGCTCCATATCGAAAAAACCCAGTTGGCGCCAAACCCTTTTGCAACAGTTTCTGCAGATTGATTGGGGATAGGGACCGCTTCCAGCCATCTGGAAAAACGGTCCATCATCGTGAGGCAATAGCAAAACAATAGATTTATCCAGGCGAGATAAGGCGTCTGCTACCGTGTTAAAATGTCCAGAAACGTGTTCGATTTGCGTGGAAAACTGTGAGATGTAGGACAACTGTCAAATTTGCTTACTGGTCGACTTGTCCGATTTCCGCGTGAATGCATATATAAGCGGCTGTGATCCGTTTTAATGATAAAACTGGCTCCCTCGAGTAGATGCCGAAAATGCTGGATGCTAGTATAGCCCGCTAAGAGCTCCCGGTCATACGTGCTGCAATTGCGTTCCGCTTTTGACATCTTCCGCTGGAAAAATGCCAGAGGCAACCAGCGATCGCCATGTCTTTGTTCGAGTACAGCTCCAACCGCTACATCAGAGGCATGGGTGACTAACGCCAAAGGCTTGTTGGGGTCGAAATATACCAGAAGTGTAGCGCAAGCCATGTTTTCGCGGCAACGGCCAAAGGCTTCAGTGGTGGCAGGGTTCCAATCAATGGCAGCATTATCTGACTTTCGTTTACCACAGAGAAGATCGTTGAGGGGCGCCTGAAGATTTGCTGTGTTTGGGATGAATCGACGATAATAGTTTAGTGCTCCCGAGATGCAGGTGGGGCGATACCTTTTGCACTTATGACATGGCCCAGAAACTCCACCTGTGAGACGCCCAAAACACACTTCGAAACGTTGATTACTAATCCGAAATTGTGTAATCTCTCGAACAGAATTCGCAAGTGTTCTTCATGTTGCTCCGCTGACTCGGATGCGATCAAAATATCATCAATATACGTGGAGCAGAAATCGAGTCACCTGAGCACTTCATCCAAAAAACGCTGGAAGGTCTGAGCCGCGTTCCGAAGACCGAACGTCATGACCACAAATTCGTACAGCCCAAAGGGGATGATGACGGCTGTTTTGGGAATATCCGCTTCCGCTATCGGGATTTGGTGGAAAGCTCGAAGAAGATCAATTTCACTAAAAATCTTTTTTCCAGCAAGCCCAGCAAGGATATCCTCAATGTGCCTCATAGGATAGCGATCGGGTGTTGTAACAGCATTTAAGCGACGGAAATCGCCAGATGGCCGCCAAGAACCATCGTTTTTGGGGACAAGGTGGAGGGGGCTTGCCCACAGACTGTCCGAAGGCCGACAGTGACCCATTTTCAACAGATATTCGAATTCCAGTTTTGCCGCGGACAACTTTTCGGGCGTGAGGCGACGGGCTCGATCGGCGACTGGTGTTACAGAAGTTATAATGTGATGGCGCACACCATGATTAGGGTTTGCAGGGGCAGGGTTTGGATTCGTTAAAGTTGGAAATTTTTTAAGCAGTCTATGGTATGGTATATGTTTGGCAACAGTAGCGATGGTCGAAACATTGTTTGGTCCGCGGAAACATTTTGACGAAATGCCGGATGTCGGATCAGTAATGCAACCCCTGCGCATGTCGACTACCAACCCGAAGTGGCGGAGAAAATCCACAGAATTGCCACGGTAGGTTTCGTTGCAATCCAAGGTTAATTGACAGAAGTGTTGATAACGGACACGTTGCCTGCGAACAACTTGAACTCAGCAGGTTTAGACCGTTTGGTGTTGTTTTTGCGCGGAAGAACCGAGATGTCGGTGTCGATAAATAATAAGCTGGTACTACAATCTCGTATGTGCAGGCGACATTGGTGCTGAACACTGTCAATCGTCGCTCTTCACAGTGTCGATTCTATAGTTTTCCGCCGAGTGCTGAGCCACCCAACCGCATGGTGGCCGACATTTGATTACGTGTCGGCCAAATTTCGCGTGGTAATAGCACCAAGGCTTTTCACCCGATTGAGGATGACGGGGCGGAGAACGATACTGTATACTGTACGATACCGTATACTGAGGTTTAATTTGCCGACTGCAGATGAAAATTTTTAATGTTAGGGGGGTGAGAAACCCCCCATACGCTCTTAAGCTTCGTCCTGACTCTTAGTGCTAACTATGGAGCATCTAATAATACGTCAACATATCAATAAAATATATTAATTCGAAATTGATTGACAATAACACTTTATGTGTAAATTGTATTGTACAGTATCTTCCTTTTCTAAATTTTTTGTCAGACAATATCAATATGTACACACACAAAGAAAGAGAAACATCTTATGTGCTCAAGAATTTCTATTTATATCAAAAATCAATATAATATTTCAAACGTATCAACTTTCCCTTCAAGGATACCGATCATCGACATGCCAACCCATTCTGTTGTTATTACAAATCATTGCAAAAATTCATTCAACCGTAAAATTTTCAATATCATAAAAGCTGGATCCCGTCTTCATATCGACAAGGCGCTATAAATTAAGATGAAATTCTTGCAAAAAAAAAACACATTTTCACGTTGTATACAATTACTAGAGCGTAAATGGAAAATTCATCAACATCATTGCAGGTTTTCACTTATTTTTTCGTTCGCTTGTCCATCTTTTTTTTTTTGTGGAGATATTTCCGACAAATATTTGTTAAATTATTTAATCTCCCTTTTCTTTAAAGACTTTCGAATGATGGAAACTGGAAAGGTTGTACATAGCAACGGATATCTATAATAATAATTGATTTCCAAGTGTAAGATAAAATCAAGTGAATCAATTAGTGTTAATTACTTCCAGCCTGATGATTCAATATAATCCAATAAGTTGAATTACGAAATTTTTTAAGTTTGATATAAAGGTCCATAGAGTGTCTAATTTTATAGATTACATTAATTGAAAGCTGCTTTTCACACAACAGTCAAGTTACGGTCGCGGGCGAATTTCAGACGAATTTTCACTCATGTGAAGTTAGCCGCCTAATTCTTCGAATCGCTTCGGAAACCGTTTGTGTAGGGGCGGCTACGTTTAATTATAGCACTTCGGAAAACTTCGAATGTGAAGTTGGCCGCCATTTTCTAAATATGGTCGGATAAGTATAAATTTGGTATCAATCGATAGGAAATCTCGTGTGCATTGATTTTTGCATTTATGCGTCCTGAAAACGCAAGGACCCAGGAGTTATTAAGATCTGCCCTGACTAACTTCCGCGGCGAACTTCATACATTTATTTATTACCTCTTCTGTCGTCGCCTACGACCTATTATCCTGAGGTGTAAATAAATCTTCTGTGAAATTTTATTCTCTTAAAGGTCCATCCAGACTGATCACCAAATGTTGCGCGTAAAAAAACTGGCATCACGAGCAGCCATTTGGTTGCTACCTAGCATCTACACTAGCAACAAAATGGAGAGAAAAAATGACATAACCAAAATTTCATTTTGGAGATTTTTTAAATTTAACTATCAAAATGGGACTCTGCGCGTTTGAATTATTACACGGCCATTCAAGAATTATTCAATTTCACACAAAAGAACGAAGAAAAGCTGCAAAATTGTCACTTTGAATTTGACAAGCGTTTGTCAAAGCGGTTGGTTGAGCTGCCATATTGAATATCAAAACTGGACGCACACCCAAATGGCGATCAGTTTGGATGCAATGACAACTGCCAGTTGGTTGCACGTGCAACTATTTGGCGATCAGTCTAGATGGACCTTAAGAGGTATAGTAACCCATTTTAATATGCATGGCGCTACTTTCACCTGCTGTCTTGCTCTTTATTGTTCAATTTTCAGCCGTCAATTCAGGAAAATATATGGAAAGAAGTGCCAAGAATGTTGAAGGATATGTTTCACCGAGATATGTATAGTGCCTCCTGTGAAAAATGTGTCATGGAGACTTATCTTTTATTTACTAAAATTAAGATAAACATACACACGTGGTCTGTCTAATTGATTGTCAGTTACACCTTTTCACTGTGAAATAAAGTGCAAGTGCATTGTTTTCGCTGGCGAAATGTCAAAAACCGGTGTGGAGACTTTCCGTGGCCGTGTAATAATTCAAACGCGCAGAGTCCCATTTTGATAATTAAATTTAAAAATTCTTCAAAATGAAATTTTGGTTATGTCATTTTTTGTCTCCATTTGGTTGCTAGTGTAGATGCTAGGTAGCAACCAAATGGCTGCTCGTGATGCCAGTTTTTGGACGCGCAACCGTTTGGTGATCAGTCAGGATGGACCTTTAAGAGAATAAAATTTCACAGAAGATTTATTTACACCTCAGGATAATATAGGTCGTAGGCGACGACAGAAGAGTTAATAAATAAATGTATGAAAATTCGCGGCGGAAGTTAGTCAGGGTAGACCTTAATAACTCCTGGGTCCTTGCGTTTTCAGGACGCATAAACGCAAAAATCAATGCACACGAGATTTCCTATCGATTAATGCCAAATTTATACTTATCCGACCATATTTAAAAAATGGCGGCCAACTTCACATTTCAAGTTTTCCGAAGTGCTATAATTAAATATGTAATTAGCGATGCACAAACGAAAATGATTGTTGCACAAACATAACCGCCCCCACACAAACGGTTTCCCAAGCGATTCGGAGAATTAGGCGGCTAACTTCACATGAGTCGAATTTTCATATAAGTAAGTGTTGATAAGTCGTCAAATTGTAACAATTCTAATGGGGGGAATGTGCACAGGGAATAAACGTCAATCGGATACCCAAAAACGTGATGAAGACGCATCGAGCGGACGAAACGAGATTCCCTGGACGTCCGAGAGCTCGAAGATGACAAGGTCGCGCAAACGCGAGGTCACTAATAAAGGCGTGACATTATAAGGCGAAGCAGAATCATTTTCGAAATTTGTTAGTGTCATAAAACATTCAAGCTAAAATTCTGAATTGATTGTTTTTTGGCTGTGTTTATGGTCTACCTTAAGAAATGCACTTATGGTACAGATAAATTCGAATTAATTCTTACAATGAAACTGATTTAGTTTAAGCGCATTATGAATGTTGCACATGATTTTTGTTTGTATTATACGTATTATTTTTTAGGTTTTTGTTAGAAATAATGTTTAAGACATTGTTACACATACAGTAAGTATGCATGTTTTGTATGTTAATTTTTGAAGAATTTGTACTCATACAATAAAATTAATACAAATCATAACTGGATAACAAAATAACGACTGAAAAAGATAAATTATAAAAATTGCGTGATTTTTCCAATATGCGCGTTCCGGCTATAATTTATCACACTGCACACTTGCACATTAAATTTTTTGAAAAATTCTTGTAAATCAAAATAATGTAATAAATTTCATATTTTTTTATATTTCAATTGGCAAACAAAACAAAAGAAAAACATATTTTTCATCTGTTAAATCTCTTTAAAATTGAATTTGTTTTTTCCAAAATGAAAAAAAATGTAAAAGAAAAGTTTGTTAATTCTGTCTGTCATGCTAATGCCCAATGACATTGAATAAAAAAAATAAATTATAAATTTTTCACTATATAAATTATGATTATTATATTTATAATATTTTCTAACAAATTTTCAGCACTAGCACTCGTTTATATCGTCTAAATATTGGTGATTCAACATACTCAATGCTGCACTTGCGAAGCATATGGTGCCGAAGATTATTGCTTTTATGTTTGTTTCTTTTGTGATTGATTTTGTGGGTCATAAATCCAAAAACAAATCGCCCACAGAATTTGATTAATTATTATGTAAATACACAAAGTTTGCCTTTATTAGCAATATACATAATTATTTCTTTTTTTTCGAAATATAGGTACATAAGAAAATAAAAAATATAAAATAATAAATAGAAACTAAAAATATGTAGAATAGCAGCGTGCGTACAGACTTCGCTAAATATATCTAGGGTGAGTGAGAAGATTGTTTTTCTTTTAAATATTAGAGTATTTAGATATTTATATTTTTAGTAGATATATCTATAATTTTAGAGCTATTACATATGTATAGACTTTTTTTTTTGTTATTTATTGGAGACATAGTTACAGAAAAACCTCAGATCCTATTGAGAGAGATAGAAAATAATAAATGAATAGGAAGTGGAAATAGTAACCTTGTTATTGTTATTATTTGATTTTTTCATTTCTTATTTTTCAGAAATAAACAATTATTTTATTTTACCAATTCTTGTGGGGACATCTTCATAGATAATACTATTTCCACCTCCTCCTACTACCATAGCATAACCACATTGATCTTATTGTGTACAGAATTTACACAATGAGATCATCCTCATCTTTTCACGATTTAAATGTATAAATTGTAAAATTATAAATCAAAATAAACCGAAAAGAAATGAAAATATCCTTAAAACCATAACAAATCTTCTTTTTTATATCTAACGCTTAAACTCATAAATTCACTAAAACTAATAAAACCAAAAAAAAATCTTGGCAAAAGCATCAGCTACTGCCGGAATACAACAATCTAATTCAAAACTTACCTTAAGAAATTGTGTAACGGTCGTGTCGACAACCATCAATGGACGATGTATCAAGTGGACAACGCCATTCTTGACCGGAATATTGGCTTTAACAATTTCAGCAAGTACCACTCCAGTAGAATGCTTAGAATCGCCAAGAATTGTGTTGGATTTGACGTACACTGAAAAAAATAAAATAGAATAAACAACAATAAGCAAGAAGAAGACGAAAGACAGAAGGTAAATACAAGAGAATCGATTGAGATGTACGTTATGTAACGGCTAAAGAAGAAGAAGGGCACATGGTATTGTTTGTATACCTACTTGACAAAGGAAAGGAAATTGTGTAATGGATTATACGTATATGTTGGTTATGGTGCAATTTATGGATAAAGGAGAAGTATGGTGTGTGCCTGATTGAGAGACAACTGGGAAATAAAATGTAACATTTATAAGAGGATAGCAAATATATCGAATTAGGATGTTGTGGACGGAAGATATGCTTGGACTGACAGATTTGCAATTTTATTTCTTATCGATTGGTTCCCAGTCATTTTAGTGTTGTGATACCCTAAGTGTATGGAAAAAGTAAAAATACCGAACATTTTCCAGCTCCTATACGATGTTTTTTGAATTATCAAAATTAATTTGTGAAACCACTAAATTACCAATCACGTAGCGACACAGAAAATCAGTAAGTCTTGTTAAGCTAACAGTCCTATCGGCTGGGTATTTAGGAAACCTTGTTAGACTCGTCCCAAATAGCATTCCTAGTGTCTAAACAAAACAGCTAAAAACCCTTATCGATTTCATCCCCCCCAGGAGGGCACGCTTAGGACATAAAACCTTTTTCAGCTCGTCTCCTTGGATTCAATCACCTTTTCTAAGTACACTCTATGAAATTTTTACTCTTATAATAGAAGGAAACTTTGTTTCCTTCTATTATGATAGTGAAATTACTCTGCAATCTAAATTTGCAAATCAAGTGTAATTTTACATAAAAAATGTTTAAAAAATTACTCCAATATATTAGCAAATTTACACCGCGCTATGTGTAAAAACACTCCGTAATAATAGGAATATAATGCGGTTTCACTCTTTTTTCGTTGTAAAGATTTAAGTGGCGAACCTTTACAA